>CM049376.1:23701187-24071187 GCA_026937815.1 Etheostoma perlongum
TGATGTTTACAGTAGCCTTATGTAGCACTGATGCCCAAGACAAATTTCTCTCAGGGGACAATAAAGTTGATCTTGATCTTGATCTTGACAACACTGTGTTAGTAAGCTTGTTACCCTCGCAGTGCTGTCAGTTTCGCCTTGTTCTCTCTCCGTCACATGCACGTGCACAGTATCATTCAATGTCAATGTCAATGTCAAATTTATTTGTATAGCACCTTTCCAAGGCCGAGGCCTACCAAAGTACTTCACAGTAAAAACAGATACAATAGAAGACATAGTAAATAACAAATACCAAGAAAACAGAGTACAACATTCATCAGTGCGGCTCCCCTGAGCCAAACGCTATTTCAAATAAATAAGTCTTCAGCAATGATTTAAAAGTGGACAAGCTTCTAGCAGTCCGCACAGCTACAGGCAATGAGTTCCACAGAGTTGGAGCAGCCACTGAAAAGGCTCGATCACCTCTCGATTTCAGTTTCGACCTAGGAACCTCTAGGACCATCAGACTGGCTGAACGGAGGTCTCTAGAGGGCCTATGCAGCCTGACAAGGTCCGTAAGATACTCTGGGGCAAGCCCATTGATACATTTAAAAGCAAATAAAATGACCTTAAAATCAATCCGATACTTTACCGGAAGCCAGTGAAGCAATGAGAGCACAGGAGTAATGTGCTCCCGCTTCTTCCTGCCACTTAGAAGACGAGCTGCTGCATTCTGTACAAGCTGCAGACGATAAAGCTCAGACTTCCCAATGCCTGTATACAAGGAGTTACAATAATCCAGGCGAGAGGTGATAAAAACATGAATAACTTTTTCTAGGTCAGCCTGTGTCAGATACGGTTTGACTTTAGCTATCAGTCTAAGCTGAAAAAAAACTAGCCTTAACCACAGCACTGACCTGCTTATCTAATTTAAAAGCACTATCGACAATCACTCCAAGATTCCTGGCATGGGATCTTAAGTGAGGTGCTAGTTGGCCAAGGGAGCTGGTAAAGACCTGAACCAACTCTGGACGCCCAAACAAGACAACCTCCGTTTTGTTCTCATTAAGTTTTAAAAAGTTAAGATCCATCCAAGTCTTAATATCGCTCATGCAGTTTATCACAGCCTGCAAAGATTCTTTAGCTGGAACCTTTAGCGGTAGATACACCTGCACATCATCAGCGAAGCAGTGGAAAGAGATGTCATGTTTTCTGAAAATAGAACCCAGTGGTAGCATATACAGGGAGAATAACAGTGGACCCAAAACTGACCCCTGCGGTACCCCACATGTCAGAGGAGCCACTGAAGATGAAAACTGTCCCATTTGTACTGCAATTGATCTGTCTGTTAAATACGACTCAAACCACTTAAGAGCAGTGCCTTTTAAGCCAACACAGTGCTCTAAACGCCACAGAAGAATTTTATGGTCAACTGTGTCGAAGGCTGCAGTCAAATCAAGCAGAATTAAAATGGCACAATTGCCAGCATCAAGATGTATGAACAGATCATTAAAAACTTTTAATAGAGCAGTCTCCGTACTGTGACGAGACCTAAAACCTGACTGAAACTGTTCACAAACATCAACTGTTTTCAGAAATTCTTGGATCTGAATTAACACAGATCTTTCTAAAATCTTTGAGATAAAAGGGAGCTTAGAAATGGGTCTAAAATTAGACAAATCCATAGGGTCTAAGTTCTTTTTCTTCAGAAGAGGCTGAACTATGGCATGTTTAAAGGAAGATGGAACACAGCCAGAACTAAGACACAAATTAATAAATTTCAAAATAAAAGACTCCACTGAACAGAATACCTCCTTAAACAGAGATGATGGAATACTATCTGTTTGACAGTTAGCAGGGCGTAGATGTGCAACTATCTCATTCAGTTCAGTAAGAGTGACCGGTTCAAAGCTGTCAAAGACAGCTGTGCTTGCTATAGGAGCTGAAGGGACCTGAGCAGAACGAGAGAGTGGGATTCTAATAGCAGAGATCTTATCCGTAAAAACTGCAGAAAAGCCTCACACAAGGTAGAAGAAGGCTCCATACAGACAGCATCACCAGGGTTCACCAGCGAATCAAATACATTAAAAAGAACCTGAGGCTTATGAGCATTTTTTGACACAAGTGAGGAGAAATAATTAGTTTTTGCAGTTTTTACAGCCTGCTGATAGTTAATAAGACTGTCCTGAAGAAGCTCCCTAGTAATTTGAAGATTGTCCTTTTTCCATTTTCGCTCCGCCTGTCTACATGTGCGCCTGAGTGTACGAGTGGACTCATTCAGCCAGGGCTCCTTCTGTGGCTTTGTGCGCTTTAAAGACATGGGTGCAATCAAATCTAAAATCTTAGTACAGAGAGAATCAAACATTGCTATGCATTCCTCCACACTGCGGTCATTAAGATCATCCAGAGAATATAAAAAAGAGTCTTTAAACATAGCACAAAACAACTGTGGAGTTCCAGAATTAAAAACACGAAGAGGGAGCAGGCACGGAGATGGAAAATAAAACAGGTAAATGGTCAGATAAGCATGTGTGGCCGATTTCAGTTATCTGTATGTCCAGCCCATATGACAGCACAAGATCCAAAATATGACCCTTTTCATGCGTGGGTTCCCGAACAGACTGCATAAGGTTAAAAGAGTCAAGTACATTCATAAAGTCTTTGACCAGAGGTCTGTTCTCACAACACACATGTATATTGAAATCGCCAACAATCAAAAAGCGGTCATATTTAAAAGTGACACCCGATACAAAGTCTGCAAAATCCCGAACAAAATCTTTGTTGAATTTTGGTGGCCGATAGATCACCGCACAGAGGAAAGATTCCGAAAGCTTTACCTCAAAGAGTTGCAGCTCAAAGCTGGAGTAGCCTGCAGCTGAAGATTGTTGACAGCAAAAAGTCGATTTAAAAATGGATGCCAGTCCTCCACCTTTACCGGTAATGCGAGGGGAGTTAAAGTAGTTGCATCCAGGGGGAAGAAGTTCCGATAAAGGAGCAAGATCACCTTCACTGAGCCAAGTTTCCGTCAGAAACATAAAATCCAAACTACGTGCAATAAAGAGATCGTTCAATAAAAACGTTTTGTTTGTGACAGATCTCACATTCAGCAGAGCCAGATTTAAAATAAGAGTGTCAGATACGGGCCGGACATGCTTCAGGGAGCGAAGGTTCCGACGATCCACACCTCTTCTCCTAGTCGGCACACGCCAGCTGGCAGAGGAAAACACCAGCCGATCAGAGTCCACCGAGCGGCCGACGTCGCCTAAGCCTCCAGCGCCAGGGAACACCGGCCGGATCCATCGGTGACGGACCCCGTACATCCCCGAGTGCAGAACAGCGTCATCCAATAGATACAGCTCCGTCCAGCAACCAAGCACACGAGTAGTCCCCAGAATGGCCTTCAACCTTACCCGGACACCTCCGCGTTTACCACGTCTTCTGCACCGTCTCTTGGAAACATGGTAGAGAGGCGGGCGCCTCAGGAAGGCCGGAATTTCCTCGAGGCATGGAGGTGGAGGTGAGCTTGTCAGTAGATCAAGTTTAAACTGATTGCAGAAGACTCCAATCTCAAGCAGCGCTTGGCGATCATAGGTAAAAAGCGATAATACGCCTTGGCAACGTAAGTAAAGTAATAATAGATATAAAACAAAAATCGAATGGAGCGACAGACGGCCAGCCAAACATCTCAGCGCCATCTTTCTTCACACAAGAAGTTAATAATAATAATAATAATAATAATAATGATAATAATAATATTAGGAACTGCAGTGAGGAATGGGGTGCATCATCAAAATAAAAGTGACAATTTTGGGAAATACACTTTTGCTTTAAGCTGAGAGTTAGACTGAAACCATGTTCACGTCTGTTATAGCTGGAGCCAGTTAAATGCCCTGTTGGGACCAACTTTTTGTTAGCTCGCTCAAGAGTAAATGTTTTGTCACTATGCAAGCATTTTCATCAACTAGCTAATTAATAAAAAAGTTACGTTGTGAATAGTATTTTTTTTCCAATAAATATTGTAAAATATTTTCAACTTTCATGGTTGTGTGTTTCATATTATTTTTAAATCCATGTTATATAGTTGTGTATATAATATGTTATAAAGTGTATAGGTGCTTAGCTATGGAAACTATGCTTTTTATGTAATTGGTGGCTCTTAAAAGAGCCATTTGAAGCACTAGGCTTATACTCCGGGTTGCCAGCTGACAGCTCCCTCGGTGGAGAAATAGGAGCTATATGTCTCCCGGACACGGATGGCCTCCCGTGTTGGAGTTGTTGCTGCCCACCCCAGTTACTGCCTGTAGGCCAGCAACTTCGCTGTCTGCAGCTGGTGGTGGTGTAGTCACCCTGGTTGGCGTCTTGGAGGTCCTCTTCAGGAAATTATGCAGGACACAAGTAGCCTTAACACAGGCGTCCACATTTGCAGGGCTGACCCCAATGACTCCTCTGAACATACGCCATTGAGACGTGAGAATACCAAAGGTATTCTCAACAATCAGCCTAGCATGTGACAGCCTGAAGTTGAATATTCTGCGCCTGCCAGAGTGGTTGGAGCCCGGAAAAGGCCGCATGAGGTTGTGGCACAGTGGGAAAGCCTCATCCGCAACAAAAACATGTGGCTGTCCTAGATGCTCAGCTCCCGGCAGCAGATCATCCTGGGGCAGGCCAAGCGTCCCGTCCAGTAGTGCCTGGCCGAAAGTGGAGTTGGCCAGGACACCGCCATCACTCGTCCGCCCGTAGTTGCCCACATCCACTACCTGAAAGCAGTATTGGGCAGCTACCACTGCCAGAAGCACAACTGAATAAGTCCCCTTGTAATTAAAATACATGGACCCTGAATTGTCATGAGCCTTAATTGCCACATGTTTCCCATCAATGGATCCAAGGCAGTTGGGGAAAGCCCACCGCTGGTAAAACCCCTCTGCAATGCTCAGCCAATCCTCTGTGGTGGGCACTATCATGTACTCTTTTGAATGACATTCTGGGTGGGATGGGACCCACCCATAATGGTTAACCCAAGGATGGACAATCCTGATCATGAAGGATCCCAAGAAGGAAACAATTCCATCCAACTACCGGCCAATAACCTGCCTCTGCACAACATGGAAGCTCCTGTCAGGCATCATAGCGGCTAAGATGAATAAGCACATGGCTCAACACATGCACAGGGCCCAGAAGGGAATAGGCAGTAACACCAGAGGAGCCAAGCACCAGCTACTGCTGGATAGAGCAGTCACTCGAGACTGCAAGACCAGGCAGACCAATCTGTGCACCGCCTGGATTGACTACAAGAAAGCCTACGACTCAATGCCACATACATGGATACTGGAATGCTTAGAGATGTACAAGGTCAACAGGACACTAATAGCCTTCATCAAGAACTCAATGGGGCTGTGGAAAACAAGTCTGGAAGCCAACTCAAAGCCAATTGCACAAGTCACCATCAAGTGCTGCTGTTCTGCATAGGCCTGAACCCCCTCAGCCAGATCATCACAAAGACTGGCTATGGATACCGATTCCGAAGCGGAACAATCATCAGCCACCTCCTCTACATGGATGACATCAAGCTGTATGCCAGAAATGAGCGAGACATCGACTCACTGATCCACACTACCAGGATCTACAGCAATGACATTGGAATGTCGTTCGGACTGTGTGTGTGATGTGTGTGGCAGACTGACAAACTGGTGATGGCTAACCAACCAGACATTGTGTTGATCGACAAACAGCAGAAGAAGGCAATAGTGATAGATGTGGCAATCCCAAGCGACAGCAACATCAAGAAGAAGGAACACGAGAAGCTTGAGAAATACCAAGGGCTGAAAGAGGAGCTAGAAAAGATGTGGAAAGTAAGAGCAACAGTGGTGCCAGTGGTAATCGGAGCACTGGGGGCTGTGACCCCCAAACTGGGAGAGTAGCTCCAGCAGATTCCAGGTAAAACATCAGAGGTTTCTGTCCAGAAGAGTGCAGTCCTAGGAACAGCTAAGATACTGCACAGAACCCTCAAACTCCCAGGCCTCTGGTAGAGGACCCGAGCTTGAGGATGACACATACCACCCCACAAGGGGTGAGAGTTTTTTTTTTTTTATATATATATATATATATCAATTATTATTTTTATTTATTTATTTATTTTTTATTTTATTTTATTTTATTTGACAGGGACAGTGTACATTAATTAACATTGTTGTAAATGCACCAGAATTAGCCAAAAGGCTATTTTTCATCCGTTGTCCCTGGACAGATCTTAAAATTGTCTACCTAAAAAACAACAATAAGAAGATTACAGTCAACAATACAAATATAAAAAGTAGAAAAACAGATAAAACTCTTCAAATCCCATTGAGAAATACAATTTACAAATGTAATACAGACATTAGGAAAAAAAAAATACTACACATTGACACAATAGAGACACAAGTGGCAGCACGGTTGGGTTGAGTGGAAATACATATTCTTATTAATGCTGACATGTCTGATGTGTTATGAACCAGTTTTTCAGATGTTTTTTGAACAGAGGGTATGTGGTGAGTTCTCTGATGTTCTGAGGGACAGAGTTCCACTCCCGTGCTGAAAAGGCACTCTGAGTAAATGCACTTCTCCGCAGAGGAACAACACAGTCTCCTGGGGCCGACCCTTGTATTACTCTTTCTGTGTGGTGTTTCTAATTTTATTTATTTATTTCATTTTTGGGGGGTTCATGGTTATGATATTACATTCCGGTACAGTAGGTGGCGGCGTGCACTTTAACGTTGGTTTGTAGCCCACTGGCAAACTGAAGAAGAAGAAGAAGAAGAAGAAGAAGAAGAAGAAGAAGATAGATAGATAGATAGATAGATAGATACTTTATTCATCACGAAGGATATTTTAGGCATCCAGGAGCAAGACAACCATAACACAACAAACACATATACACACATATATCACACATACCTAAGAATAAAAATACAAATTTAATTAAAAATCACTCAGAAATGCAATGACCATAATAAGGTGAGATACTATTGTAGACCGTGTGTAATGATGATGAATGAATGATGAAGTGCAAAAGTGAAAAAGTGAACAGTGCAGGGATTGGACAATGCAGTAGATCATGATAAAAATATTGACTATGATTATAAAATATAAACATAATAACCTATAAACTGACTGACTGAATAAGAATAAGAACATTATGTAACAGGGAATAAGTTCTAAGATGTAAGATGTAGATGTCATGACCATAGTCCAGGTTATATATGAGGGCTAATATAGCCAATAAGTAAGTTGTACAGCAGACAAGTGATATGATTATATGATTGAATGTGTGTGTGTGTGTGGGGGGGGGGCTGAGAGTGACAGGCTGAATTCCATTCTGAAGTCAATTTCTCCCCTCCCTCCTTGTGTTGTAAGAGGAAGCAGCTGCTACCAGCACATATATATATATATATATATATATATATATATATATATATATATATATATATACATACATACACAGTAGACAGTCTACAGTATAAAGACTTACGGAAAGGTCCAGGAGGGAGGAGATTGTAATGATGTAATGACAAGACTCAGGGTGGATCGAACAGGACTGAATGGCACCTTGTATTTAATGGAGAAAAAGGACTGATGAAAACTGTGGGGTTAAAAAAATGCTGAGTATTTACTATTGTACTGCATTTTGGTGGCTCAGTGGTAGAGTGGTTGCCTGCCAATTGCAAGGTTGCTGGTTCATTCCCTGGCCCTGCAGTCCCATGTCGAAGTATACTTGTCCAAAACACTAAATCCTGAGTTGTCCCTGATGCCATTGGACTGTAAATGTTTGTGTGTTTATCTAATGAGCAGGTGGCACCTTGTTCCTGTATGATGTAAAAGTGCTTTGAGTGGTTGTTAAGACGCTAAAAGTGCTATATAAGAACAGGCCATTTACATTGAATGAAGTGCAAAGACTGGTGTTTAATGATAGGGTTCAGGAGGCATGGCGAGGGTTACTGGGATTGGAATAAGGGATAAGAATCACCAGGAAGGCACTACTTACTTTTTAAAAAAAGAAACAGGATTGATGAGCATAATGACATGCTGTTACACCATCCAGTACAGTAGGTGGCGGTATGCACCTAAAAGTTGTTTGCAATCCGCCATAGAGAAGAATAATAATAACCAGAAGCAGAAGAAGAATAACCAGAAGTAGCAGCAGCAGCCCCCACCAAGCAGCAACATCCGAGAAAGCCACCAAAAGATGCTCGTCTTTCAGGTAAGATTGAGCTAATGATAATTAAGGGAGTTACGTTTTTTACACCGACAGCCTTTAGTTCGGTTGAATCGAACTAGAGTTTGTTCGCCCCGCTGGTGCGGTTCGTTTGGGCAGGTGAGAACGCAGCCATCAAACTCTAATTCAGACGAAAAGCGGAGCAAACAGGCGTACCGAGACCTGCTTGAAGAGGTGGTCTCGGTACTCTGTCACTCGAACTCTGGAGCGGTTCGTTTGTAGTGACAACGTGATCCGTAATCGAACCGCACCAACTATACATACTCCACCAGTCTTAGCTAATGTCTCCTCTAGTTAGGTGTGTTTAGCAGTCTGTGATGCAGCAGCAAACTTTAGCAGGTTGTAGCCTAGTGTTTCTATCACAGAAACAGACTGCGGTCAAGCTCACCGTCCGGTGTTTCGGTTTAACTGGTTTTTGAGTTAACTGGTGATATGTGTTGAAGGCGGGGCTGCACCGCTGCAGTAAACAATTCCGATCCATTCGCCTCTTTTTCCCATTCATTTGTCGGGGTCTTGTGAAACATTACGGTAGGAACGGGTTGCTGGGACAGTAGTTTTGGACCCAATCAGACAGACATGAACAAATGAGCCGTTTTCATTACGAAAATATCAGTCGTTGTCTGGCGAGTGTAACGTTGCGTCTCTACCACGGTCTCTGTACTGTAAACCACGGACACGGATTTTTTAGATTATTTAGTGACATTCACGCTTACATTAGTAGTAAAACTGTTCCCAACCTATTATAAATAACAAAAAAGCTAACAACAAAGACACGAGCACAAGCCTGATATTTCACCTTTCCACACCTGCACTAGCTAGCCTATCCAAATGGCTATACAATGGGAGTTTGACAGTCGTGACTCGTGTCCAAATGTGATGAATGAGTAGTAATCTGTAGTTTGGATTACCATAACAATGATGCACGTCCGTAGAATTAAATATAAAACACAATCAACGGGATCGAAGTGACACAAATGAATCTGGCATGAGTCGTTGCCACAAGCATTACATGTGCGAACACCTCAAAAAGTATGTTTCACTTATCTCTGTATGAAAGCATCTCAAATCAACTTGAAGTCAGATTAATAACTGAATGATAGGCTACAAATATAACAGTGATAACGGAAAACTTTTGAAAAACACTGCGTTTGTAGTAGCCAGTTGTGAGCAGGCCTGCATCGACACAGCCACCCCTGTTGTCAGTCTTGGTTCTTGGGTGGTTGACGTGACGCTCCATTTTTGTGTTCATGGTGACAAATATAAATAAATATTTATAATATTTCATTAAAATATATGTTTTTATATACAATGTAATCTTCCAGAACTAATACATCTGTAATTAATGAGCATTATAATTCAAATGTGTAAATATTTTGTTTTAAGCATGACATTTGTCCTGTGGCGTGACTGTCCGGGGTAGAGGCTGACATTTTTCCGGGAATCCCACGGGTCACGGGATTCCCGTGGGATTCCTGCAGGATGGGAGTCATATTTACTATTAATCACGGGATTTGGACAGTACAGGATAAATGGTTAACGGGAGCAGACGGGAGCGGGAATCAACCAATAGCAAAGCCGACAAAAAAATCTAAATGCACCTAAATGCAAAAAAAAGTAAATGCACCATTTTGTAGTTTCCTTTTAATACGCCTACACTGTAACACAATTAAAAAATAACTACACGATCCAGCCATCCCAGAAGCCATCAGTGCTTTTTGTCACGGCTTACCGCCGTAATTCAAAGAGCAGTGATGGAGGGAGCTAACAGCCGCGGAGAAGTCGATGTGGCAAAAAATGATTTACAGCGCAAAGTCAGAAGTAATGACATGTCTATTAAGTTCACAGAACTGGTTGGAAAGTCTGAAATATTAATTAAGTTTATAGAATGTGACGGTGATAGCACGATGTACGCTGCTGGTAAGACATGCTTAGTAGTCAGGTACGCAAGTGATTCAGGGACGAGCAGTCTGAAGCACACTTGCAAGGCAAATTTGGGAAAGAATCAGCCAAGCATCGCTTCGTTCATCAAGCGAAAATTGCCATCAGGTGTCAAGTCTCGTCTGACCGACAAAATTGCTCGCATGTGCAGCCAAGATCTCTTTTTTCTTACTGAAGAAAAAAATAAATAGGAGCGGTACAGGAGCGTGAGTCCGTTTAAACAGGAGCGGGATGGGAGTGGGATTACTTTTTAAACTTTGGTCTGGGAGTGGGACGGGACAGGATTTCTTTCTATGGGAGTGGGACGGGACAGGAGTGAAAATCCACTCCCGTGTCATCCTCTAGTCCGGGGTGGCGTTGCTTATCTTAAAACTACTGTAATAAAATGAAAAATCAGTCTAAATCCATTAAAATACTTGAATAGATGTTATAGTAGTGTTAACTTAATGAAACTAAAGGTTATACGTTTTAAGGTCCCTATTTAGAATAATTATGACACATTACATTTTGTCCGCAAAACTGGTGTCCACCTGGTGTGACGCCATTCTTTATGTATAAATCGGGCATTAATTTGGGCACCCTATTACTGAGAGGGGCCCTTCTTCATCCAGGAAGTACAGTAGACCTCACTGGAGAACATGGACTGCACACATTGTGAGTTTTGTCTCTAATATTTTCATAATATGGCTATTTCTGTGCACTGTTGGAAATGGTAACCATTATGCTGTCCTTTGGTGTGACGTAATTTAAGTATTGATCTGAACATTTTCATCAATTTATATTGATTGACTATTGAAAATAATGTAAACCTTAACACCGTTAGTCAGGTTTGAAGACTCTCTCATACAGCTAGGCCGCAAACTGGCCTTGATCCTGACAGCACTGTCCTATAGTGTGACATGAAATCAGCATCACACCAGTGGATGTAGGCTCTATCAAGAGCTACTAAACCATCATTCTCTCCCTCTTAACCTCCCTCCCTCCATTTTAACCTTTTGACACATTTCAGGCTTCAAACATAAAGATATAAAAAATTTATTTTTTGTGAAGAATCACCAACAAGTGGGACACAGTTGTGAAGTGGAACGAAATCTATTGGATATTTTAAACATTTTTAGCAAATAAAAAACTGAAAAGTGGTGCGTGCAAAATTATTCGGCCCCTTTACTTTCAGTGCAGCAAACTCACTCCAGAAGTTCAGGGAGGATCTCTGAATGATCCAATGTTGTCCTAAATGACTGATGGTGATAAATACAATCCACCTGTGTGTGATCAAGTCTCTGTATAAATGCACCTGCTCTGTGATAGTCTCAGGGTTCTGTTGAAAGCGCAGAGAGCATCATGAAGACCAAGGAACACACCAGGCAGGTCCGTAATACTGTTGTGGAGAAGTTTAAAGCCGGATTTGGATACAAAAAGATTTCCCAAGCTTTAAACATCCCAAGGAGCACTGTGCAAGCGATCATTTTGAAATGGAAGGAGTATCAGACCACTGCAAATCTACCAAGACCTGGTCGTCCCTCTAAACTTTCAGCTCAGACAAGGAGAAGACTGAGACAGCCAAGAGGCCCATGATCACTCTGGATGAACTGCAGAGAACTACAGCTGAGGTGGGAGAGTCTGTTCATAGGACAACAATCAGTCATACACTGCACAAATCTGGCCGTTATGGAAGAGTGGCAAGAAGAAAGCCATTTCTCAAAGATATCCATAAAAAGTCTTGTCTAAAGTTTGCCACAAGCCACCTGGGAGACACACCAAACATGTGGAAGAAGGTGCTCTGGTCAGATGAAACCAAAATCAAACTTTTTGGCCACAATGCAAAACGATATGTTTGGCGTAAAAGCAACACAGCTCATCACCCTCAACACACCATCCCCACTGTCAAACATGGTGGTGGCAGCATCATGGATTGGGCCTGCTTTTCTTCAGCAGGGACAGGGAAGATGGTTAAAATAGAGGGGAAGATGGATGCAGCCAAATACAGGACCATTCTGGATGAAAACCTGTTGGAGTCTGTAAAAGACCTGAAACTGGGATGGAGATTTATCTTCCAACAAGACAATGATCCCAAACATACAGCAAAATCTACAAAGGAATGGTTCACAAATAAACGTATCCAGGTGTTAGAATGGCCAAGTCAAAGTCCAGACCTGAATCCAATCGAGAATCTGTGGAAAGAGCTGAAAACTGCTGTTCACAAACGCTCTCCATCCAACTTCACTGAGCTCGAAGCTGTTTTGCAAGGAAGAATGGGCAAGAATTTCAGTCTCTCGATGTGCAAAACTGATAGAGACATTCCCCAAGCGACTTGCAGCTGTAATCGCAGCAAAAGGTGGCTCTACAAAGTATTAACGCAAGGGGGCCGAATAATTTTGCACGCACCACTTTTCAGTTTTTTATTTGCTAAAAAAGTTTAAAATATCCAATAGATTTCGTTCCACTTCACAATTGTGTCCCACTTGTTGGTGATTCTTCACAAAAAATAAAAAATTTATATCTTTATGTTTGAAGCCTGAAATGTGTCAAAAGGTTGAAAACTTCAAGGGGGCCGAATACTTTCGCAAGGCACTGTATAGTCTCGTGTGAGGTATCATTGAGCTCAGCAGGGAGTTTCCTTTTCATTGGTGACGACTTGCGGTGTCTGAGTGCCGCGCAAATGCACCGTCTCAAAGAGCGGCGTCTGCCAGTAACCCCGATGTGCCCAGATGAGCAAGGGCTCGTCCTACGCTGCTTGCAGCTTTAATTAAAACTTGTACCTTTTTATTTCAGAGAATATTAAAATAAATTTGAACAAGAAAAGTAATAAGCCAGGTCAATTTTGTTTACATGTTCATGTTATGTTGCTCAATGTTACCATGGCTCCCAAGTCTTTTTTTATGGGAATGTTGATTTCTTCTTTTTTCTTCTGACTTTATTGCACAACAAACATTTGAACTTAAAGTTGTAAATATATTTAATGATTTTTTTTAAATGAATTTGAACAAGAAACAATAAATGTGAAAACAGGGGCATACCGGTACTTTTTGTTGTCCAATGGTGTGACGGAATGTCCTGTGGTGTGACACACTGAGTTATAAGTGGAAAAGGCATTTTAATGCACAAATTCATGTAAAAAGTGTTGACTACTATAATAATGATATCATCACTATGCACATATAAGGATGGAATGAAGTTTCGTTCGGTTTTATAGTAATTATAATGAATATAATCTAGACCTTTGGGTAAAGTCCCTATGTGTACATCTTATAGTCAGATAATAACATGATTGCGAATTTATATTGGTTACTTTTGATGTGGGAATATAATTAGGACAAACTAATAAGGATTGTGAATATTTGTCTTATCCGTCACACAATTTCTGAATTAAATATTAACATTGAAAATGGTGTCACACCGGTGGACAATATTTGGGACTACCACACAAAAAAGTTAATAAAATACAAAATAAATAAGGAATTATAAAGGGACACATTCAGTTTTTATTTATTCACATATTAAGCAATATAATTATATGTCATTTGACATAAATTTTATAAATATATTTTTTTCCACTTTGGATTTGAGTTCACGTCAACCACCCTCTTGCAACGGCATCACAAGTTAATTCAAATCTGTTTATACTTCAAAACAGCCTGTAAATTAAACATAAACAATATGAGGTTTTACACTCAGCTGAACGCATCTTGGAGACAGCTGTCTGCTGTGGCAAAATGTGATCCCCTCAGATTAATTTGAGAGGCTATACATCTATTGCAATTCAAATAGAAATGTATTATATTTCTGCAGGCTACGTAGATGTGTTAAGTTAAATGCTACTGGCTCAACACAACATTATTTAATATTAATTATGCCAACTCATTCATCTAGATAAGACAAGTGTATATATTGCACCGTGGGTCGGAGAGAAACGTATTTTCAAATGTTCTGTATGTCTGGCACATATTGTAGAATGACAAATAAATTTGACTTGACTTGAAGTGGCAGCAGTTCAATCCAGTGTGGGTTCAATAAAGTCAATCTTATGTTATTAAATGTCTGAATATATGCAATATAATTATTAGGAAACACAATTTCAGATATACAATCCAATTGTTAATAGTTATCTTAATTTCAGATATCCATAATGAAGAAAAGAAAATCATTCCAGATATGTGTAATTTGACGTAACTATGCCTAGAAAAAATGTACACAAAGTCAGATTCCAAATTCTTCTTTTATTTTGTTGACAGATTTGAGTCAATTGGTTTTATTTTAGATGTATCCTTTTATCACTGCATTAATCAGAATATAGTCTCAACAGCCATAAAATAATCAATTTTCGCCACGTTTTTAGGTATAAAATGTTACATAAATTAGGCTATGAATGACATCTGAACAAACCCCTCTGTAAAAGCGTTCAGAAGTGAAACTGGAATGCTGTGTACTGCAGTTGAGTTTTCTGACTCAGAGTATGAGGAAAACCCCATTTCAATAAAATGGCCTTTACAGATAGAGATTACAAAATTCTACACATTTAGCAAGACATTACATGTAGCTACAGTGTTGCTTTAACGGTGAAATGTTTACTAATGTAAATATCACAAGTCGATCTTGGTGTCTCCGTGGTTTGCAAGTGACACACTAGCCAGACAACGGGTGATATTTCGAAACGACAACGGCTAATGTTTGCATGCATGTCTGTCGGGACCACATGTTCAGCAACTCGTTTCTATAGTCAAGTTTCACAAGACACCGACAAATTAATGTGAAAAGAATCGAAGCAATCATTACATAGACAGTTAAAGAAGATCAGCATGTTTATTTCCCGGTTAGTTGAGAATGGGTCCTGAAAGGCCACGCCTACACCACATCTGCCTCTATCACCAGTTAACTCAAAAAACAGTTAAACCAAAACACCGTCACTCGTAGCTATCTACGTGGTCAAACCAGCTGCCGCTAAAACTGGAGACAGACGCCGGTGTTCCGGTTTAACGAGAGTCCATGGGTGTTTCCCAATGTCGAGGAAGGATCCTCCAAAGCCAGAATTTGGAGGATGCCACGTCATTAACGCCCGCCGAAGGACCGTTCTAATGTCGAGCATCCTCCGAATTCCTCCAAGGACTGAGTCCTTTATTCAGAAAATTTCCCATAGACAGAGAAGGATACATATGTGTACCCTTCGCGGTCCCAAACCACCCGCGGTCCCAAATCACCCACAATCCTTTGCCGTCTCGTTAAAAAAAATAATAACGGACCTAAGCGGGAGTTCGAGCGGCATCGCTGACGGTGAAATAATAATTTAAATGTAAGTATCTTTAGTGTGTGCCGTACATTTGTTATCACCATTAATGTTTTACATCAATGTAAAGCTTAATGCTTTAATGCTTGTACAAATTGCTATAATAATTAGGTAGATACACCCCGAGCTAACTGAACCTATCATTTAACATTCGGCTGTTAGCTAGCTAGTTTGCTGTCTTTGTAAAGTTTAATGTACGTTGGCATGTTCATCTCTTTTTATATGCAGTTACCGTATATGCGTAACGTTAGCAGAGATTTAGAAAGTTGGTGTGTTTATCACTGGTTGTATCTGTAGACGGGAGGTAACACTGCACCGTGTTAACTTCACTAGCAACGTTCAACAAAGGCTAACATGTATGAGTACTTTCCCATGTAATAACGTTGTGTTATAGCTAGAGACGAGCTGGATACTCGGCTGAAACGAGTATCTGGTACGGATAAAGCACTTTTGCCGAATACAAGTATTATAAAAGTAATACAAGTCAATATCTGTGCTCGGACTGAATTAAACTTCGAATTGGGTAGGACTGTGTCTGCGTTCTGTGATAGTTCCAGCGCCCCTCCTCTACACACACACGCTCTGCTCACTCACTCACACACAGAACACGGAGAAGGCTCTCTCGCTCCCTCTCCCTCAGTCACTCAGGGTCGCGGGTCTTTTCCGTTAACGTTAAGGGTTTCTTCAGCTTCGGGTTTGTTTTTTACTTCGGTTTATAGTACTTACTTACCTACTAACCAGTAGATTTCTGGTAAACGTGGGGTTTGTTCAGACATGGTGCTGCTTGGTAGTGTTGGAGAAAACCACTTGGCTGTCCACAAGAAGACACTCTAGGCCTAATTAGGTTATATCACTTCAAGTATTTATTGTAGTATAATATCTAATCAGAGCAATGCATTCCGTACAGTTATACGTGCACGGTCCTAATGGAACTTGACTAGTTCAGAGGTCCCAAAAAAGGCGCTTAAACAGAGGTGCGCAGCGGTTATATGGGTTCTCCTTAAGGGAGCCCTATTGGTCAAAGGCATCACTGGGTGGTGCATATCGTCATAGCAACCGTAACTCTATTGGCTGGGTGGGTGCAGCATGCCGTCTCGGTCTGCTGGAATGTATCTTAGTTAATGTGTGCTTTTAGGTGTCTCCCCTGCGGGAGGACACTGTGCTGTGCTGATGATTGAATCAGCATGACTTCAGCCTGACCCTACAACAGAATGTCGCCCCCACCCGTGATAAGCACAAGATAGAACGTACTTCCCTTCTATTCAATATCTGACATGGTCTTTGTTTCGTTTGCTAATGCATAACTTAATCACAATACCATAGTATAATCACAACAAAACCCCCTTTTCACACCTGCAAGGTGTGATAACTAACTCTCAATGTTGCCCTACTGGACACCTGGTCCCCCTTGTTTGAAATACACTACCCTTCATCTGATTTACTAACTACTTGCAAGTACTACGTTTTCAAACTTAAACTATATGTTACACATTTAAAATTTAAAACTTTTTCACACATCAACATCTTATCAAATTTGTCAATTTTAGCAACTAGGATACAGGCACGTTCCACATTCAGATTTTGTCTGCAGATTCGATATTAACAGGTTCTGCTTTACCTTTCCTTAGTGCCCGGGCTGAATGTGGAGACGCATCTCGTCCCAGTTGTTCACTTACTCAAGAATGGGTCCGTGCTTATTCCTTATCTTTTAGTTGGAATGTGACTGAGGGTTTATGACCCTCAGGACTTGCAAAGCAAAAGGGCAGTTGGGCCATAAAGGGTGACTGGAACCAGAGACAGGGTGTCTCTAACATCATCAATTCAGCTTCTGACACATCTGTAGAGCTGGGTTATAACAAAATGTACCAGAACATCTTATATTATAAAACAAAAGTATTGCAAAACAACTTAATGTAACAAACAACAAACTATATAGGCCTACTTATAACAACAAACTTATCGCATGACCAACATGTCTTCATTTATGTTGAAATAATGCTTTTACCTTTTGGCTTAAATGCATAATGCAAATCATGGAGTTTTACACTCCCCCTTTATCTCACTCTGTGAGATCATCACCTAAATGTTTACTCATCCTGTGGCCAGATCAATGTTGTCTACATTTTAAATCACAGTACTTTGCAAGACCTGATCTATCCCTACCAAATCATCTCTTAACACTTTATTGAAAATGTGAGGACTATGTTTAATCCATCTGTATTAACATAGTTGCCACCGATCTTGCTTGAAACTATAACAGGAAATTTAATGCAAATGTTACAAAATTTTATAAGACCCCAAAAAATGTAATTTTCCTTGAGGCATGTCTTATTTACATGAACTTTACCTTATTTGTAGAGTAAGAATAAGTAATTCTAAAATATTAGTTTTTCCCAGTATTGTATGTGTGTTTTCAGAATGTGTCTGTAAGTACAAACTAGTGCTGGGCGGTAAACCGGTTCAAACCGAAAACCGGTTTATATTTTCGTCACGATATTGATTTTGAATAAACCGCCATACCGGTGTATTTAATTACACAACGAACGTCACGTTGCGCGACACTGTTTCAGACGGACCCTTTACAATGTTGCACTTCTAAGCAGCGACGAGTGAGGGTAAACAAACAGCAGTGCTCTGTTACGCTACATGGACGATGGATGCTGAAGTAGTACATCATGACACAGAAGAACTTGTGCCCAAAAGAGGAGCCGGGTCTGTTGTTTGGAGGTTTTTTGGTTTCCAAAAATCCGACGTCGACCAAACAACCATTTTATGTAAGTGCTGTCGGGCTAAAATTCTCGCCAAAGGCGGCAACACGAGCAATTTGCTCCAGCACCTTAGCCGCAAACATGTCTTGGAGTATCAAGAATGTATCAAATTAAAGTCAGCACCCCGCGGACTCATCGCCCTCCACATCAGCATGTAACACGGGAAAGCTAAAGAAAAGTCGAGCCAAATGTCACTTAAAGACGCGTTTGCTAAAAAGGGACTTACTACGACAGAAAAAGCAAACGATGGATCGAGATTACAAATTCGATCACTAACCACATAGCCAAAGACATGGTCCCGCTTAATACAGTCGAAAAAGAAGGCTTCAAGCAGATGATCAAGACGCTGGATCCCAGGTATGAAATGCCGAGCAGAAAGTACTTTAGCCAAGTTGCCATCCCTAACTTGTACCAAAAGCACAGAGCTAAGATCAAAACAGACCTGGTGACCGTACTCCCTTCGCAAAACGACTGATATGTGGTCCAGTCGCACTATGGAGCCTTACCTTAGCCTTACAGTTCACTTTATAAGTGACGAATGGGTGCTGCAAAGTCATTGTTTGCAGACAAGCTACTTTCCTGATGACCATACTGGAGAGTTACTTGCAGCAGGCCTGAAAGAGGCATTTGATTCCTGGGGACTTTCAGAGCAGAAGCTAGTGGCCATCACTACAGACAGTGGAGCCAACATCAAGAAGGCTATCGAACTGAACAACTGGACAAGACTCCAGTGTTTTGGACACAGGCTTCATCTAGCCATAGGTAAGCAATAGTTATTATATATGGTGAACTAAGTAGTAGTGAACTAAGTTATACTTGATTGATATAGCTTTATGATATTAATACGATTTTTTTTATTATATATATATATATATATTGAGGTGACTATGCATGAAAAAAAAAAAAAAAACGTCGGAAACCGGCATAATTTAGAAAAAAACCGTGATATCAATTTTTGGTCAAACCGCCCAGCACTAGTACAAACTGCCTTCACGTGTGCGTCTGGTGTACCAGAACCAGGACGGTCTCTCGCTCCCCCCTTCTCCTTATCAGTCCATCTTCTGTTTGTCGGTCTGTACCTCAGTGTCTCTGTTTATGGTGTAGGGTCACAAGGTTGACCCCTGCAGAGCCCTCTTACCTCAGCGTCAGCAAGGCCCCAGCCAGAGCATGTGAACCCCACTGCTTGCTCTGCGGTCCAGCACAGCACACTTACAGATGTTGCGATCACTATCAACCGTTTAGCCCTGGTTCACTTTTCATGTCACTTTGGGCCAAGAATCGCAGTCAGACCATGAACCTTTATCGTCTCTAGCTGTGCTGTGGTCTGAGGTGCTGTGATGGTTGTAGTCATTCTTCTGGTACAGATTGTCACTGGTCCTGCAGCTGGAGGAGCGAGATGGACCGGATTCTGACACAACAAGGCACTGTGTGGCACAAAACAGAACTCCAAAAAGCATTATCTTTTCTTTTATCAATACTCATTTAGTGTATGTCACTCATTATTATAAAATAACATGTCTGTCCCTCTTGCTGGTTTAACTCTATAAAATCCATACAAACATTCTAAAGAGAAACATTGGTTTTGGAACTTATCTCTTCTAAGCCTCAGTTTACATTACGGGTCATGTTTCTGCACAAATCAAAACAAAATTGTAGAGTAGTTTAATATCCTTGATGCTGTGGACAGTGTATTATTGCTACTGTATCCCTCTTTTTGAGTTATGTCTCCTACAACATACCTATTCATAATTATGTAGTAGTTTTAGCCATTAACACACTGTCTTGCGTCACAAACTTCATCTTGATCTTAAAAGCAACAAAACAAAAAGTCAAAACAGAAAAAGAAAAGAATCACCCAAATACAAACAAAATCCACAAAATCCACAATTAAGCTTCACTTAAAAGCTCATTTGAGCACCACATCAAATGTACATAGAATGGAATCTCATATCAGCTTGGATAGGTTTCAATCTTATCTCAACCAATAAACTTAGATGAATTAGAACAAAAAGAATGTTTCTTTAATTTTCTATTTTTAGGTTGCAACACAAATTTGTACTAATTGATGTCTAATATGTTCTTTATGACCTTTAATCCTAATAACAATAGAACCCACTGGAGCACCTAGTGGTTCAGTCTATCCAGTTTGTTACCTGACATGAGACAATCTCTCATTATACTGTGTGATTTATGACCAAAATCTTCACTGAGCTGCAGGTCTACTGCAAACACTCTTTACTTTGTGCACAACTCTTTTTTTACCTTATCCTTCTCTATACATGTGTTTTCTTGAAATAACCCACACTGCAGCTGTCCTCTACACCTGGAAAGAAAGAATGATTTCTCTCTTCCTTTGTTTCACTTTACTTTAAAGAATTCTTAATCTATGACATTAATTCAAAAATGTTTCTACAGTAGGGTCAGTCATGTTAATAGAAAGAAATATCATCATTTCACTGTTCTAAGTTTAAAATCCCAATTCCAAACTAATATCTTTCTATTTCTGTTACCAACAAAAGTCCCCTAAAATATTTGCCCAAGTAAGAAAAGTATCACAAAAGTACTGCATGTACTTAAGGTATGAAAAGGTAACAATATAAGAAGCCTCACATTTTTTTTTTCTTTAAACTGGAAATGATCAAAGCCGTTTTCTATCAATCAACTAAGTGATTTAATCAATTAACTCTTTCAACTGGATTTTTTAGATCAATACATTAACTTAAGTTTGATTCTTTGCTTCACCGACATCTTCCTCACTACAACATCATTCTTAGTTATCAGATCTCCTTTTTTTCAATTTAATTTAACCCTTGTGTTCCCTTTTGCCCTGCAGAGGAATTTGGTTAATACTTGTTACTGCCAGACCAAATCTTTCTCCTTATCTGTGTTTTTTACAACTCCCTCTGTGGAAGGGGTCAAAAGGACAGCCTGCCTCTGCAGCACCCTGTGTCCCCCTTCCTTCCACCAAATTTTCCCTTTAAACCAAATTTTCCCTCATTAAATCTAAATCCTTTTTCCTAAAACGCTACACAATTTCCCTTTATTCCCTAGTTGGACTTTTCTCAGCCTCCTTCAGTCTACCAGGGTCTGACAGGACATATTACTATAATTTTGATCCATCTTCAAATTGTATACATACAACAATTAAAACAAGACAAGACATACAGACATACATAGAAACATATGTCAGCTGTACCCAATCTGAAAATTGAGTCAGTAATAGATCGAATTGGATGTCTGCTAAAGTGCGGGTTGGAGGATCTGCTGGGGCACAATGTGTCAGGTGATGCCAAGGTGCGCCTAATTTACCTTTGACCTGGACCGAGTGTGTAGTGAGTAACCTCCTTCACTTCGTACGGACCAGTCCACCTGGGGTCGGTCCACTTCCTCTTGTGAACCTTGACCCTGACCCATTCTCCTACCTTTACGGTCTGCCTCTGCTCCTCAGATGCCGGCTTCTGGTATGCCTTGTCACCTGGGTAGAGAGGTCTTAAACCAGAGAAGTCAGTTCTTTCATATATGCTGACATTTCTATTTGCTGTAGGCTACATCCAATGGTGGCATATGACCTCCATCATTGGGTGGACCTAGCATAGGTCTCCCGGTAAGGATCTCATGTGGCGAGAGGTGTGTCTCTCCCCCTTTTGATGCTCCCATGGCCATGAGTGCAAGGGGAAGGGCCTCTGGCCCCATCATCCTAGCACCGCGGCAAACCTTGGCTATCTTAGCCTTCTGGTTCGCTCTTTCCACCAGTCCCTGTGACTGTGGATGATACACTGACCCAAATGAGTGTGTGATGCCCAAGGCCGCCTCTACTTCCCTCATCATTTGGTTGTTAAAGTTTGTGCCATTGTACACCTAACAATAATTCATTGGCAACACGGGCGGACCAGAGGCTTGGTCCGAAGTCAGCGAAACACTTAGACTCACACACTCATTTTCTCCCAAATCATCTAAGTCAATGTCCGTAAGAGCAACCTCTGATGGATCCATTACACTTCATTCTTTTTCTCTTTTTCTTCTTACTCTCTTTTTCTTTTTTTTTCTTTTTTACATTCACTACCTCCACTGTCCAATTCTTATGGATTTGGATTTCTCTATGTCGAATTATGTCTCCTCAATTGCGCCCCGACCTTCCCCTGAATAATACGCTAGCTGTTCTACCCAGGTTTCTCGAATCTCTCACAACGAGGTCATATTCTTTTTTTCATTCAGTCCCCATCAATCATTACCCCTACACACACATTTAATCGGAATGCATTGCTCCAATGTCCACAATTTTAACAATTACGTAAATTTTCAAAACATTCAATACTCACTCTCAGTACTTCTGATCACATTAATTTGATATAGTCAATATGCAGATTTCAATGAAATAGGTTCTGCTCACCTTTTGATTGAGCGCTCATGTGATCAGGTTCCTGAGGCGTGCACTGAGTGTCCTCCTTTGTCCTCCTTCCCAGGACGTGGACAGTCCGTGGAGTCTGGACCTGGAGTTTAACAACTCACTCTCCTGGTTCCGTGGAATTCTCTTATTACACTGTTTCCAAGCAACCATCCTCTGCTACCAATTTGTTGGAGAAAACCACTTGGCTGTCCACAAGAAGACACTCTAGGCCTAATTAGGTTATATCACTTCAAGTATTTATTGTAGTATAATATCTAATCAGAGCAATGCATTCCGTACAGTTATACGTGCACGGTCCTAATGGAACTTGACTAGTTCAGAGGTCCCAAAAAAGGCGCTTAAACAGAGGTGCGCAGCGGTTATATGGGTTCTCCTTAAGGGAGCCCTATTGGTCAAAAGGCATCACTGGGCGGTGCATATCGTCATAGCAACCGTAACTCTATTGGCTGGGTGGGTGCAGCATGCCGTCTCGGTCTGCTGGAATGTATCTTAGTTAATGTGTGCTTTTAGGTGTCTCCCCTGCGGGATGACACTGTGCTGTGCTGATGATTGAATCAGCATGACTTCAGCCTGACCCTACAACAGAATGTCGCCCCCACCCGTGATAAGCACAAGATAGAACGTACAGTGCCTTGCGAAAGTATTCGGCCCCCTTGAACTTTTCAACCTTTTGACACATTTCAGGCTTCAAACATAAAGATATACAATTTTTATTTTTTGTGAAGAATCACCAACAAGTGGGACACAATTGTGAAGTGGAACGAAATCTATTGGATATTTTAAACTTTTTTAGCAAATAAAAAACTGAAAAGTGGTGCGTGCAAAATTATTGGGCCCCCTTGCGTTAATACTTTGTAGAGCTACCTTTTGCTGCGATTACAGCTGCAAGTCGCTTGGGGTATGTCTCTATCAGTTTTGCACATCGAGAGACTGACATTCTTGCCCATTCTTCCTTGCAAAACAGCTCAAGGTCAGTGAGGTTGGATGGAGAGCGTTTGTGAACAGCAGTTTTCAGCTCTTTCCACAGATTCTCGATTGGATTCAGGTCTGGACTTTGACTTGGCCATTCTAACACCTGGATACGTTTATTTGTGAACCATTCCTTTGTGGATTTTGCTGTATGTTTGGGATCATTGTCTTGTTGGAAGATAAATCTCCGTCCCAGTTTCAGGTCAATGCATGATTCCAACAGGTTTTCATCCAGAATGGTCCTGTATTTGGCTGCATCCATCTTCCCCTCAATTTTAACTATCTTCCCTGTCCCTGCTGAAGAAAAGCAGGCCCAAACCATGATGCTGCCACCACCATGTTTGATAGTGGGGATGGTGTATTGAGGGTGATGAGCTGTGTTGCTTTTACGCCAAACATATCGTTTTGCATTGTGGGCAAAAAGTTCGATTTTGGTTTCATCTGACCAGAGCACCTTCTTCCACATGTTTGGTGTGTCTCCCAGGTGGCTTGTGGCAAACTTTAGACGAGACTTTTTGGATATCTTTGAGAAATGGCTTTCTTCTTGCCACTCTTCCATAAAGGCCAGATTTGTGCAGTGTACGACTGATTGTTGTCCTATGGACAGACTCTCCCACCTCAGCTGTAGTTCTCTGCAGTTCATCCAGAGTGATCATGGGCCTCTTGGCTGCATCTCTGATCAGTCTTCTCCTTGTCTGAGCTGAAAGTTTAGAGGGACGGCCAGGTCTTGGTAGATTTGCAGTGGTCTGATACTCCTTCCATTTCAAAATGATCGCTTGCACAGTGCTCCTTGGGATGTTTAAAGCTTGGGAAATCTTTTTGTATCCAAACCCGGCTTTAAACTTCTCCACAACAGTATTACGAACCTGCCTGGTGTGTTCCTTGGTCTTCATGATGCTCTCTGCGCTTTCAACAGAACCCTGAGACTATCACAGAGCAGGTGCATTTATACAGAGACTTGATCACACACACAGGTGGATTCTATTTATCACCATCAGTCATTTAGGACAACATTGGATCATTCAGAGATCCTCGCTGAACTTCTGGAGTGAGTTTGCTGCACTGAAAGTAAAGGGGCCGAATATTTTTGCACGCACCACTTTTCAGTTTTTTATTTGCTAAAAAAGTTTATAATATCCAATAGATTTCGTTCCATTTCACAATTGTGTCCCACTTGTTGGTGATTCTTCACAAAAAATAAAATTTTTATATCTTTATGTTTGAAGCCTGAAATGTGTCAAAAGGTTGAAAAGTTCAAGGGGGCCGAATACTTTCGCAAGGCACTGTACTTCCCTTCTATTCAATATCTGACATGGTCTTTGTTTCGTTTGCTAATGCATAACTTAATCACAATACCATAGTATAATCACAACAGTAGAATGCAACTCGCGTTGCGTCTCTGCCGTCGGAGATTTTTTTTTTTTTAAACCTCTGCTGGTTGTAATTTATTCAAACTATTTGATCCGTAGAACACAGTACCCCCGCTCCCTCTCTCTCTCATTCCGTGTCTCTCTCTTACTCTCTATCACACACACACACTCACACATACCTGGTGTGGAAATAAAAATTAAAAAATAAACAAAAACAAAATTAAAAGTTAAAAAAAGAAAGTTATTGAGTATGAAAACTCTTGTTCATTTTAGTTTACTTAATAATTGCAACCGCATGTGTTGTATTTGTTCGTATGTATTCATGCAAAACGTGTTCTGTATATAGTTTGTTTGTTACCATGACAACACCATTGATCTGAAGCTCGATGCTGTCATGTAAATAGTTTTCTAATCAGCAATAAATATAACAATTTATGATCAACCCATATCAATTGTATGCTTAATGTAATGTACCTGTCGGTACACAATCCGTCCTGCCAGCACAATCCGTTCTGCGCATGTGCAAGATGTACGCGTATGCACACGTCAGTTCTACTTTACTTGTGCTCATTTAAAATACAATCACTCAATACTTGTCTTTATTATTACTGTAAAGTCTTAATTTAGCTGTAGCTGCTTTCCCCACTGTTTAGTTTGAGTAACGTTATTTTAGGCTGAATCAAATGAATGGAACGGATTGTGCATTGCCGTAAATCCTCGTACATCATGATTATCATCTGCGTGTGCGCTAACGTATTGCACATGCACAGAACGGATCATGCAGGCAGGACATTCATTCATTCATTTTACATGCTGTCTCTGCCATAGACATATATATGTCTGGTCTCAGCTAGCGGTTAGCCGAATTAGCTGTTAGCTAAACTAACGTTAGCTTTCCGGTGGAGGCGAACAGACTTTCTTTAACTGTCTATGTGTGAACAGATCGTGCAGTCGTAAATACGCGTTCATCATGATATATACGAATGCGCGAACATCTTACACATGCGCAGAACGGATTGTGCTGGCAGGACGGATCGTGTACCGACAAGTACCGGATAAAGCCCCGCCCATTTCAAGACAACCCGACCCACTTCCGGGTTAGGCCCCGCCCAGTCCGAGTACAGATACAGATAATTCATGTGGTAAACAGATACAGATAATGCTGTACTCACTCATCCCTAGTTATAGCATTTATAACGTAAATATCTTTTTATGGTGTTAATTGTCTTTTAAAGCTGCAGTAGGTAGTTTTGAGGAAACGTGGACTTAGCCTAAAAATTTGAACAAGCACACCTTACAGGCTCCTCCCCCTTGCTCTCTGCTGCGCTACAGCCCCCCCCTCCACAGCTACTCGAGCCTGCCGTGAACGCGCAGGCTAGTAAGCAGGGCCACCGATGCTTTCCACACAATACAGGGGCTTTATTCTGAGGGTTTAGCTGTTGTGTGCTGTGCTTTTAAAACTTTATGTAAAAAAATTTGTGAGAACAAAAGCAGCACTTTACACCGTACATTACTGAATTACCTTTTGGATCAATTTAAAACACTAAACTTTCAGTAGGAATGATGAATCACTGAGGAAGCTCACTAAGCCAAGGAATAACAACATCTTAGAAATATGTCTTAGGTTTTATTTTGCATATGGGTCAAATAAATCAGCTTTTTGCAAAGTACACACAAGGAAATACTGAACATCTTGATTTGGACTGAAAGACGATTCCTTCACGTGCCTCTGTGTCTGGGGCAGTGTCTGAGCTGTTGGAGGAGCATAAAGAATGTGTGTCAGACATTTGATTTACAATCCTGAGGGGGAAGACACAGGGGCAGGGACAGCGCACAATTAAAGTAGTTTCACCATAGCTGCATTTAATTATGATCGACAAAAACACATTTAGGCTTACTAAATGTAGGGATCGAAACAATATGGCTTATACTGAGGGTGAACGAGTTAGCTACAACATTCCTGCCGTGCTACAAGCTAACAAGCTAACTGTTAGACTTAGCTAGCAACAAGCTACAGAGTAAAATGAGATTTGCGCTATCACCAGCGATACTGTAACCATCGCTAGTTTAGTTGTGTAGCTGGTTATTAATAAATGAAACAAATCCAGCAGGGATACTTACATGTCAAGCAGAAATGTGGCTAGCTCTGAATCCGTGTTGAATCCTTTCAGGAGGCGTAGCTCCCTCCACCTCTGAAAAGCCGCTCCGAGGTTGACCCTCGTTTTATTTCGGGCTCGGTTTAATTCTTTCTTTTTAGCTCGCTTTTCGTCATCGGTCTTCTTCTGTTTGCCCGTCTTTGTTTTCTGAGCAGGTGTCACTCGAGAAATTGGCAGTTTTCCTGAAAAGTTGTTTCTCCGTGATTAGCACAGCTGCAGCACACGGGCAATCTTGAGCTTGAACACGGTACGCGCTGTGTGGGGGGAAGGGGGAGGGGGGGGTTATGAGCAGCGCGTACACGAGAGTGATTGACACTGCTAAGACAGTCCTCCTGGCTCTGATTGGCTGTTTTGATCGGGAGCGGTGCATTTCTGCCAAATGGCATCAGGGACACAGGGAGGAGCCATAGGAGCTTAATTTTTTCACAGATTATCTGTCTCATATTCTACTGTCAGGGCATAGTGACAGTTTTAACAAATATGTAAAAAATACATTTTTACAAAAGTTACCTACTGAACCTTTAACAGGGACTAACGGAGGCGGTCACCAAGGATTGCAAAGCCAAAGACCAGCAGGGAGACAGAGGCCAAAGAGAGATGTTGAATACATATAATACATATTTTCTATATTAAAGATTGGCATTCTAACAATAAATGCTTTAAATTAACCGGTTTGTCTGTGTCATTAAGTTTTTGGGCGTGTGTATATAATAAAAACTGTTTTTTTCCCGTTAAATTGTGACCTGGACCTGGAATTATTCAGATGCTATCTGTTGTAATAACTGGTAAGGTTTGTATCTTTACTATAACATTTATTCAAACATTACTATATACTGTACACACAAGTATTCAACATGAAGGGCGATCAGACACAGCTGCCGATGATGGTGTTGCTTCCAAACTGCAGACAAGGAGAAAGTTTTAGGTTAGTCATCCAACCTGTCCTGGTAAGATTACAGTTGTATCGCAAGTATATTTAAGAATACAGTTAGTGTGGTCTAGACCTACTCTATCTGTAAAGTGTCTTGAGATAACTCTTGTTGTGAATTGATACTATAAATAAATTGAAATTGAGTTAAAGTCCACTGTGTAGTTTTCTTCATCATGAACGTAACTGACAACTCTTGACCATTTAACACACTAACACCAACCTTTACTGTGTTAGCGGGTGTTTATTAATGGTGTTATCACTTTTCATATGTTGATTGACGCTTGTGTGTCTACAGTACTATTTAATCTTTCTCATTTGCAGTTTACCGCATGCCATACTGCCTGTGGTAGCTCATTAGCTGGTAGCGTTTATATTATATTATATTTTATTATATTATACTTATAAACACTATCAGCAAGGTTGTAGTTGCTGATCATATTTTGCATTTCTTGACCTGAAAAATAAGCTAATGTTACATGTATGCAATAAACTACAAGCAAATTTTAACTGCTACTTTACTTTTTTAAAGCATGTATACCTTACGAGTTATAAAAACAGATAGCATGTGAATATAATTATTGTTTGAAGTTTCCTCTGTCCAGGTCACAATTTGATGGAAAAATAGACATTGGAAAACAGTTTATACTATACATGCCCAAAACCTTAATGACACAGACAAACCAGTCAATTTAAAGCATTTATTGTTAGAATGCCAATATAGCAAATAGCAAAAAATCTCTCTTTGGCCTCTGTCTCCCTGCTGGTCTTTGGCTTTGCCATCCTTGGTGACCGCCTCCGTTAGTCCCTGTTAAAAGACAGTTAACACAACAAAAAGATGTTTACGTTATGTATGCTATAACACAACGTTATTACATGGGAAAGTACTCATACATGTTAGCCTTCGTTGAACGTTGCTAGTGAAGTTAACACGTTGCAGTGTTATGTCCCGTCTACAGATACAACCAGTGATAAACACACCAACTTTCTAAATCTCTGCTAACGTTACGCATATACGGTAACGGCATATAAAAAGAGATGAACATGCCACCATACATTAAACTTTACAAAGACAGCAACCTAGCTAGCTAACAGCCAAATGTTAAATGATAGGTTCAGTTAGCTAACGTTAGCTCGGGGTGTATCTACCTAATTATTATAGCAATTTATACAAGCTTTAAAGCGTTAAGCTTTACATTGATGTAAAACATTAAAGGTGATAACAAATGTACAGCACACACTAAAGATACTTACATTAAAATTATTATTTCACCATCAGCGATGCCGCTCGAACTCGCGCTTAGGTCCGCTATTTTATTTATTTTGGTTTTTTTACGAGCCGGCAAAGGCCCGCGCATAGGATTGTGGGTGATTTGGGACCGCAAAGGATACACATATGCATCCTTCTCTGTCTATGGGAAATTTTCTGAATGAAGGACTCCGTCCTTGGAGGAATTCGGAGGATGCTCGAAATTGTAACGGTCCTTCGACGGACGTAGATGACGTAGCATCCTCCTCCTAGCTTTGGAGGATCCTTCCTTGACATTAAGAAACGGTTGCCAATTCATCTTCTCCATCCCAACAGAATAATTTAATAAAAGAATAAAAGCACAGTTAACAGTTCCACAACCATTTCATCCAGTGTTTTGAAATGCGGCAAAAGTGACGTGCACTTGATAGCCTGTTCCATTGTACATGTTCTCCAAATGCTAAGGAGGACTCTGACCTGCTCCTGAAGGATCCTTGGTGCGCCATGGGCCGTTTGGCGAATTAATGGGCATGGCTTCATATCAACTCAAACTTCACACAATGTCTTAAAATGAGGACGCAGCCAGATCAACTTGTGACCACACTGCATGCAAATAACTCACAGGTTGCTCTTGCTCAGAAATTGCCTTTATTTTTGTTTGATTCCCACAAAGTGTACATCTGTTTGTCTACGGTAAGCACATTCAAATCAACCTGAAACTCAAAATGTCCATCTCTGACAAAGAAAGTGATTTCACGGGATTCAAACTCCTACCATTGTGGAAAAATATATAAGTCTCAGCTATATCATACATCAAATCTTTAAAACAAGAGGCAGTCAGATCAACTTGTGACCACTGTAGCCTTAAGCTACTAACATGTAAATTATATAGGCTATTTATGTTAGTAGCTTCAACCTTGAGGTTACAGGCTATACTTGAAATGTGAAAATATCAAACCACTTAATTATAACATGATATGAAATTGTTACAAGATTATGATAAGTTATAGAAGACACAAAAAAAATTTTTCCCCAAAAAAGTTTACATCTTATTTGTCCATATAAGAACAGTAAAAACAACCTGAAACTCAATGTCCATCTCTGACCAAAAATAAATAAATAAATAAATAAAACACAAGGAAAGGGAACAGTCTAACCAGATAGGCCTACCTAGTACAGTGGGGCTAGCAATGACTTGCTAATTAGGTCATGAACACTTATGAGGGGCATGTGCATACAGGACACAAAAAGTCGTCATCCACATTGGGACGTCCCACACACAGCCAATGGAACCACCGGGTGCATTCAACCTAACACAATTGAAAGAAAATTATATAAATTAGATTTTGGCCAAGTGATGAATCATCCATGAAAATAACATTCCTACCCAATGGTCCACAGGTGCTTCTAAGGTGTCAAAGGTGTCAAGCTTATAGGGGCCTAACTTGGCCAATAGAATTTCACCTGAATGTTGGAGAACTGGAAAATACAGAACATGTCAAATAAAAAGCATTATAATACTTTGATTTCACATTACGGAATGGGATTTACCATTACTATGGCGAGGACTCTCTCCTGGGGATGTGGCTGGTAGAGGCTCATGCCAGTTGATGCCAGGTGTTCGGGGTTGCAATGAGGGGAGATTTGTGGCAGAGATGGTGGAGTTTGGTTGTGAAGGAGAGGGGCAGGCCAAAGGAGAGTTGCTAACCTTTTTCAGCTTGGCAGGAATCCTCTCCTCTGGCTCTATGAAATGGGTCAGTTGGTCAATGTTGGCCACAGTTTCTGTTTGACCAACCTGACCCTACAAGACCTACAAATTTCCCCAAGCATGGACCAAGCATGTAACTCTCCATTTTTCTTCCTTTTCTTTGTTGCTGCTGGATATTTTGTTTGAGGACAAGATCTCCCACCTTAAAATTGTCCTCAAAACCTTCTCTCCAACTTGCGCTTTCTGATTTTCCTGACTCTTCAGGACATTTTGCTGGACTCTTTGGTACACTTGTTGGCGATGCTCAAGCGACTCAAACGCCTCGTCCCTCAGAATAAGGTCCTCCACTTTCTCTGTTGTTACCTAAGGTACCAACATACCACATGTAGTTATATTCTGAACCAATTATGACCACTTACTCCAAAAGAAAAACATACCTCATACTTTTCTGGCACCTCAGATGGGTATCTGGCCTCCATTCCAAACAGCAGAAAATATGAAGTGTATTGTGTGGTCAGCTGTTTTTTAGTCCTAAGGCCAAACATCACTGGCTGGAGGAACTGGTCCCATTTTGTTGGTATGTTCCTGGCCAGTTAGTTGAGAGCCCTGAAAATGTTTGCATTGAACATCAGGCATTTTATGTCCCTAATTTAGTCCATAGTACTCATGTTATGTACAGTTGTGCTCTTAAGTTTACATATCCATGCTTAAGTTGACTAAAAAGAGGAATAAAAAAAACATGTTTTAGAAATTTATCTAAATGCCTTAATTAAAAAATGAGGTAAAATCCAACCTTTAAGGACACCAATTTTCTTTGTGAATGAATAATGTATTGTAAATAAATAAATCTTCTTCCTTAAAATACAGAGGGCATAAGTATACACCCCCCTATGTTAAATTCCCATAGAAGCAGGCAGAGTTTTATTTTTAAAGGCCAGTTAATTCATGGATTACTATGCATCCTGATAAAGGTCTCTTGGCCTTTGGAAATAAAATAGCCCCCCCCCCACATCATCACATACCCTTTGCCATACATAGAGTTTGGCATGGGATACTTTCCATAAAATCATCTCTCAATGCAAATCAAACCGACTATTAGTCTAACTGAAATAAAACCATGCCAATCTCTAGGTATGGTGAAGTGTATATGATGATATGGGGCTATTTTAATTCCAAAGGCCAAGGGAATTTTATCAGGATGCATAGTATCCTGTTCCATGAAATAACTGGCCATTAAAAATAAAAATGTGCCTGGCTCTATGGGAATTTAATATAGGGGTGTGTATACTTATGCCCTCTGTATTTTAAGGAAGAACATTTATTTATTTACAATACATTATTCATTCACAAAGAAAATTGGTGTCCTTAAAGGTTGGATTTTACATAATTTATTAATTAAGGCATTAAGATCAATTTCCAAAACATTATTTTTTATTCCTCTTTTTAGTCAACTTAAGCATGGGCATGTAAACTTATGAGCACCACTGTAGGTGTAAACTGGTCAATTTAACAATGCACAGACTGCTGGATGGTGCCATTAAGCTTCTCAACCAAGCCATTAGTTTGGGAGTGGTATGAGGAACAGAAGCTCCGTTGAATGCCAAGGGATTTACAGAGCCTGGCATTCACCTTAAATTTAATTTTGCAGAAAAAAGGTCAGCATTTACAATAAGGCTCAGCAAGAAATAAGCAATGTTTATCATGAGGGTTCACCTGGTTTTTTAACTCTGTCCCCTGGTCTGTAAGCAGTCTCTGAGGTCCACCAAATTTGTATACAAATTCCAGAATACAATTGGTCACCTCCTCTGCTGATTTATTCTTCAGAGGATAGGCTTCTGCCCACTTTGTAAAATAATCAACCATTACACATATGTATTGATTACCACCCTCAGTTACAGTCAGCTTCATAAGGTCCAACCCCACCAGTTCAAATGGCTCAGTTACCTAAAAAGGTTAAGAGTAACATAATTTAAATTTTTTTTTAAAAAAACACCCACACACTCTATAGGGAGCACAAAAGTACATTTAGCATGGGATATTCATTGCAGAAATAACCTCACCTCTATTGGGTTATACTGTTTTTTTTTTCTTTTAAACTGGCACGCTTTGCCTGGCAATCAGGACACTGACCAACCTGAAGCCAAATATTAGAATCAAATTATTGCTTCAATTTGATTAATTTGTTCAGTTTGTCGTCATGTAAATAAACTGGTCATTTTGGGTGACCCTTTTAACTTACCCATTTGCCGATATCAGCCTCCATTCCAAGCCAGTAATACCTGCTGATTATTGGTTGTTGCGTCTTTTCAACCCTGCAATGTGACCCCAGGCTGCTGCTGTGAATTTGTTAAAAAAATAGTGTCTGCTTCTGAGGCTGACACTACCACTTGCAAGATGCTCTTGTTTGTCTTGCCGTCTCCGACATATATAGTGAAGAACTCCATCTGGTCAAAAAAAAAGAGCTAAATTTATTCAAAAGTATAACAGAAAATAATTGTGATGGAGAAAATGTGAGATTTGAACTTACCCTCAAGTACAAAATTTTAAGTTTTTCTCTTAATGGAGTATCGCTGGTGTTTAGTCAAACCCAAAGGGAATAAATTATGAACTTTAAAGTCCATAATTTCTTTTACCAGTTTTGGTTCATTTTCTGTGTTTCTCAAAGTTTTCTTCAACACTGTAGTAACTTGTGCAAAGCATTATATACTGATAGTACTGACAAGTTAATTGACTGCAAACTTGGCTTGATGGTCTCACCTAATCTGATTCTGCAATTGACATTATTGTCAATTCTGTGGAAACACATGGGATGGCCAATAATCACAAAGAGGTGTACTGTTTGGGTTAGCATATACTTCTGGCCTTATATTGTGTGTTTTCTATAACTGATTATCCATTATCTTGTGTAACAATTTCATATCCATCTTATAATTAATTGGTTTGTGATATTTTCACATTTCAAGTATAGCCTGTAACCTCAAGGTTGAAGCTACTAAATAAATAGTATAATAATAATAATATAATTTACATGTTAGTAGCTACAGTGGTCACAAGTTGATCTGACTGCCTCCTGTTTTAAAGTTTTGATGTATGAGATAGCTGAGACTTATATATTTTCCCACAATAGTTTGAATCCCGTGAAATCATTTAAAAAAATCTCTTTTGTCAGATGGACATTTTGAGTTTCAGGTTGCTTTGAATGTGCTTACTGTAGACAAACAGATGTACACTTTGTGTGAATCAAACAAAAATAAAGACAATTTCTGAGCAAGAGCAACCTGTGAGTTATTTGCATGCAGTGTGGTCACAAGTTGATCTGGTTGCGTCCTCATTTTAAGACATTCTGTGTGAAGTTTGAGTTGATATGAAGCCATGCCCAACAATTTGCCAAACGGCTCATGGCGTACCGCGTTAGGCTGCTGCGACATTTACATGTTCCCAAGAAGGTACGAGTTTGAATCGAAATAAGTTTTTTTTTTTTTTTTTTTACTACTTTTAAAAGGGCTAAATACTTTTCTACGTGACATGTGTTTACTCAAACAGGCTCTGAAGACGATTAGGTGTATTCAATAAAACGTATTCTAGACATTAACAGGAAGAGAAACGCTGTGTTACTGTTTTACTTAACAGCAAGCCGCGTTTCAAACGCGACGGACAAGTTTCCTCAGACTAGACTCCAAAGACAAATCCGAGAAGTAACGTATACGTCGTTATGTTTTACATTTTAATGACAACTTACACAGGCATTTACGCGGACAGCTACGTATTCTCTTCCCGTTTTTGACAGCTGTAGTCACTATGACAACAGCAGCAAAATACACGTAAACAACGCGTTGATTTTTCACACGTAAACAACACGTAAATGACGCGTAGACAACGCGTAGACTAAGGTGACCAGATTTCTCAGACAAAATCCGGGGACATTTTCAGCTCAGAAGCGTATATATACCTCCAAAACACGTCATGTTTTTAATTTTTGTAAAACTTAAAACGGGGGCACTAGACCTAGAGCTGAGTACAATATAAACTATACTACTACAATGGAAGTTAATAGTTACAGTGGTGCTCATAAGTTTACATGCCCATGCTTAAGTTGACTAAAAAGAGGAATAAAAAATAATGTTTTGGAAATTGATCTTAATGCCTTAATTAATAAATTATGTAAAATCCAACCTTTAAGGACACCAATTTTCTTTGTGAATTAATAATGTATTGTAAATAAATAAATGTTCTTCCTTAAAATACAGAGGGCATAAGTATACACACCCCTATATTAAATTCCCATAGAGCCAGGCACATTTTTATTTTTAATGGCCAGTTATTTCATGGAACAGGATACTATGCATCCTGATAAAATTCCCTTGGCCTTTGGAATTAAAATAGCCCCATATCATCATATACACTTCACCATACCTAGAGATTGGCATGGTTTTATTTCAGTTAGACTAATAGTCGGTTTGATTTGCATTGAGAGATGATTTTATGGAAAGTATCCCATGCCAAACTCTATGTATGGCAAAGGGTATGTGATGATGTGGGGGGGCTATTTTATTTCCAAAGGCCAAGAGACCTTTATCAGGATGCATAGTAATCCATGAAATAACTGGCCTTTAAAAATAAAAACTCTGCCTGCTTCTATGGGAATTTAACATAGGGGGTGTATACTTATGCCCTCTGTATTTTAAGGAAGAAGATTTATTTTATTTACAATACATTATTCATTCACAAAGAAAATTGGTGTCCTTAAAGGTTGGATTTTTACCTCATTTTTAATTAAGGCATTTAGATAAATTTCTAAAACATGTTTTTTTTATTCCTCTTTTTAGTCAACTTAAGCATGGATATGTAAACTTAAGAGCACAACTGTAACAGCTTGTATTTACGTTCATAAAGTGCTTGTTTTGCCGCTGACAGACTCAGATTAATATTCTAAGTGTCTGATAACATTATGGAAATGATTTCTAAGGAGGCTGACCTTTCTGTTAAAGATTAAGATCGTTTTTTAAAACCTAAAAGTCCGTAAAATTGTGTTCGCTAAACCCACCAGACTCCATGTAAATAATGAGTAATTTTAGCATCGTAAAATACGGCTTTCTAAAACATCTCTGAGCTCTGAGCAGCACTGCTCGATCGGCAGAGTTTTCTTTCTTTTATTCCAATTTTGGGTCTGTCAGTCACAGTGAAAACGGGGACATTTCCGGGGACAGATCCAGCCGGGGACGTCTGGTCACCCTAGCGTAGACAACGTGTTGTTAATTTCATGTGAATTTGAGCCATTTGGTCACTCCTCTATTTTGAATGGGTAAGCGTCATAAGCTGAGCAGCAGGGTTAAACCATTTCTGTAAGCCTGGGGAGGGGGTCGCCTGCCAATTTTCAACATGCAAAGGATCCTCTCACTTCTTTTCTTTCTCATTTCTTCTTTTTTGTTTAGCTTTTAAAAAAATATAATAATTTAAATTCAATGAATTTACTATTCAATTATAAATTATTTTCATCAAGATAACATTACTACGTTTTGCTCCACTGCTGCCTTTTTGGGGACCTGCCAGCTTTAACACCATCCATCAAATTTTACAATCCCAGCAGATTGTTGTAGGGGGATGGTTGTGTTATGCCGAAAGATTTTTCAGTTGCATTGCAAGGCACAATTGATTGTAGCATTTTTTTCTTCTTTCTTGCACATATTGTACTGTGGTTCCTGGTTATTTGTATGTTTTTTTTCTGTACAAGCTTTTATTTTACTATTTCTAGTCATTACCATTATCTTTATTGTGACTACTATTGCCACTATTTATCACACCCCCAACCAGCACCATCAAACACCGCCTAAAAGCCTGGGTCTGTCCGAGGTTTCTCCCTAAATGGAGTTTTTCCTCACCGCTATCGCACTAAATGCTTGCTCTTGGCGTAATTACTGGAATTGTTGGGTCCTACTTGTAGTTGGCACTGTGGCAGACGGCTGCCTCTCCAGTAGCTCTCCAGTTTTTAGCTCTTTTTACTCATTTAAACCTCTTTTTTCGATCCTTTTTTAACTCTTCTTGCGAAGATAGTGTGTTTTCTATATATCCTATGGATATTTCCAATCTTAAAATGCAACCAGGAGCCAGCTTTCTCACTTACTCAAGAGAGGAATTTCTGGCTCTGCACACAAAGGGACGCGCCGGGATACGGCACCCTATCCCGACGGAGCTGAGGAGGAGACCCAGGGGCTGCAAGGCCGGGGCTAAGCTAAAGGCCGAGCTAGCGGAGAATCGGAGGCGCTACAAGCCATCGATTTCCTCTGTAATCATGGGGAACGTGAACTCGCTGCCGAACAAGATTGACGAGCTGTCCGCGCTGAACAACCAGCGGACTTACCGTGAGACCAGCTTGTTCATCTTTACGGAGACATGGCTAAACCACCTTGTACCAGGGGTTAGTGGACCTGCTTGGATTCACTGCCGTGAGAGCCGACAGAGACACACAGGCAAGTGGAAAAAGCAAAGGTGGGGGACTCATCATGTATGTTAACAACCGCTGGTGTAACCCAGGACATGTCTCCGTAAAGACAACCTCATGTTGCCGGGACCTCGAGCTGCTAGCCGTTAGCCTGCGGCCATACTATCTGCCGAGGGAGTTCAGCCATGTGATTACTCTCTGTGTCTACATCCCTCCGAGAGCGGACGCAGCCGCTGCCGGTGAGAAGATTCACTCTGTCACAGCAGCGCTGCAGACACAGCACCCTGAGGCCTTCATGATCATCTCGGGGGACTTTAATCATGCTACTTTGGACTCTACTTTGGCCGGTTTTCACCAGGTTGTAGACTGTCCGACCAGAAACAACAGGACAATTGATCTCCTGTATGCTAATGTGAGGGATGCATACAGAGCGGCTCCCCTCCCCCCACTGGGGAAGTCTGATCACAACCTGGTTCATCTACAGCCACTGTACACCCCCCCTGGTCCAAAAACAGCCAGTGACAACTCGCACCAGCAGGAGGTGGTCCCCTGAGATGGAAAGTGCCCTGAGAAACTGTTACAACACCACAGTCTGGGATGTGCTGATCGACCCGTCGCATGGTGAGGACATAGAGGGGATGACACATTGTCTAACGGATTACCTGAACTTTTGTGCAGACGTGGTGTCCCCCATCAAGACTGTCCGCTGTTACCCTAATAACAAGCCATGGGTAACACAGGAGGTTAAGGCTGTCCTCAACAGAAAGAAGGCTGCCTTCAGGAGCAGAGACAGGGAGGCCATGAAGGCAGCACAGCGGGAGGTGAAACACTGTGTGAGGGAAGCTAAGGACCGCTACAGGAGGAAGGTGGAGCAGAAGCTGAGGGAAAACAACATGAGGGAGGTCTGGGAAGGTGTGAGGACCATCACAGGTTACAACACAAAGACCAGAACTACAGGGGGGACAATGGAGAGGACCAAGGAGCTGAATAACTTTTTCAACAGGTTTAACCAGCCCTTGCCCCCACCACCCCCACCCTCACCACAGCAATGTTCCCTTCCCTCCACACACCTCCCCCCTGACACCACCACACCCCAGTCTACACACCTCCGCCCCAACACTGTAATACCCCACTCTACACACCTCCCTCCCAACACCACAATACCCCCCCTCCTCCTCCTCAATACAGTCCCTGCCCCATATTACCACAGACCAGGTCAGAGAGCAGCTGAGGAGGCTCCAGATGACACAGCCATCGTTGGGTGTATTAGGGGTGACAGGGAGGAGGAGTATCGGAGTCTGGTGGAGGACTTTGCTCTCTGGTGTCGCATTAACTGCCTACAGCTCAACACCTCTAAGACGAAGGAGCTGGTCGTTGACTTTGGGAGGTCCAGACCAAGACCACGACCGGTCCTGTTAAAGGGAGTTGAGGTGGAGGCAGTTGAATCATACAAATACCTTGGACTGTGGCTGGACAGAAAACTGGACTGGACAACACACAGCAGCCACCTATACAGGAAGATACAGAGCCGTCTGTACTTCCTGAGGAGACTGCGCTCCTTTAACATCTGCAGCAAACTGCTGTGGATGTTTTACCAGTCTGTGGTCACCAGTGTCCTCTTCTACACTGTGGTGTGCTGGGGGGGCAGCATATTGAAGAAGGACACCCACAGACTGGATAAACTGATCAGGCGAGCCGGCTCTGTGGTCGGCATGAAGCTGGACTCACTGGTGACGGTGGCAGAGAAGAGGACATTGGACAAACTGCTAGACATTACTGACAATGCCAGCCACCCCCTGCACACTGTCATCAGCACCCAGAGGAGCCGGTTCAGTGGAAGGCTGCTCCTTCCCAAGTGCCGGACCAACAGACTCAAGGACTCCTTTGTCCCTCATGCCATCAGACTATACAACTCCTCACTAGGGGGGAGGAGGAAATAGGGCAGAGAGGACCATACATACATACATACATACATACATACATACATACATACATACATACATACATACATACATACATTCATACAGTACACATACATACATGCACACCTGGACTTAAATTCACACCTGGTCACTTTATAATTTTAACACTGGACTCAACACTGACACTTTAATAATAATAATTTATGGTCTTTTCTTTGTTTACTTGATGAATGTTCTTATTGTTCTTATGTTGTTATTATTATTAGTTATTTTGTAAACTTTATACTGTCTTTTTTATCTATTTTTATTTCCTTTTTCTTGCTAAAACTGCTGCTGGAACTTTCAATTTCCTCGCGGGAGTCATCCCTAAAGGATTAATAAAGAGAAGTCTAAATCTAGTCTAAGTCCTTGTAAATTATAGTGTGTGGTCTAGACCTACTGTATCTATATAGTGTGCTCAGATAACTCTTGTTATGATTTGATACTATAAATAAAATTGAATTTATATATTTGCAATTGGCTAGAGTGAACAAACTACGAGAAGGAAATGTTTTGTTGAAAGTGTAGTGTAGATAGATAGTTAGATAGACTTTATTAAAGGGTAAGTACTTCAATCTTTTTTTTATCTGGACCCTATTTTTCTGTTTTTGTGTGTAACCCTTTAGGGTTACCCAACGTAACCCTAAACAAAAACATATAAATTAGTATTTTACGGCTCAAAAGCACAACCCATCGATGTTCCTTTACATTGTAGGAAGAAAACTCCAATGAAGAAGTAGTAGTTCAGTTTAAACTCCAATGCAGCAAAAATAAATGTACTGGGTAGTGCTTCCTTAGTGCTGCCTTTAAGATAATACTCCAGAGCCTCAGGATACCTACATTATACTTCATCAGATTAACTCATACACAATTTTAAAAAAACAGCTTGACTGAAGGTGTAAGTCTGTTTCAGGCAGCTTAATTGCTTGTTAACCATGGTGTTGTCGTGCTTTTTGTGTATACAACCCTTGTCCACGGGTCGAAAATGACCGGCCTTCACTAAATCCCTAAAATAAAGCAGCTTACTGTAATTGTGAATGCCAGATTTTAGGATGAAGAAACAATCTTTGTTGTTCACAAAGTGTGTGAATATCTGAATTTTTCCTCTTCTCAATGCAAAAAGACTACATGTATTCAGTGAAGACACTAGTTGTTTTTATACAAGCTCTGTCATTATGTTTTTCTTTATTAAAGTCAAGATTTATTATAAATATTATTATTTTTTAAGGTGCTGCATATGTGGTTAAGAAATTTTTTTGTATCAAGTAGTAAACCTACTTGTGGATCTCTGGATCCCAAAGACTAGATCCAGCCTTGACTCAGGACCTGTGTGTGTGTGTGTGTGTGTGTGTGTGTGTGTGTGCTAAGATTAGCAGCCCTATGTAGACACGCAGGTCAATCTCATCCATCCTTTTGCAGCAGTCAGGTAGAAAGTTGAGGCAATGTCCTGGGCATTGGAAACAGCATGTCATCCAAAATAGTTTGTTAGTTAAATAGTAAGATAAATAGTTGTAGTTTGAAAAATACCTTTTTATATATTTTCGTAAATAGAGGTTGGTAGTGTAGAATTCTGGATATACACTGGGGTTTTCGGGATGGTGAACACACTGCTGTCATCAATTTTTTGAAAATCTAATCATTAAATAGGTGAAAATGGCTAATGAGGTACTGTCACATATGTGCAATATACAGTGCCTTGCGAAAGTATTCGGCCCCCTTGACGTTTTCAACCTTTTGACACATTTCAGGCTTCAAACATAAAGATATAAAAATTTTATTTTTTGTGAAGAATCACCAACAAGTGGGACACAATTGTGAAGTGGAACAAAATCTATTGGATATTTTAAACTTTTTTAGCAAATAAAAAACTGAAAAGTGGTGCGTGCAAAATTATTCGGCCCCCTTGCTTTAATACTTTGTAGAGCCACCTTTTGCTGCGATTACAGCTGCAAGTCGCTTGGGGTATGTCTCTATCAGTTTTGCACATCGAGAGACTGACATTCTTGCCCATTCTTCCTTGCAAAACAGCTCAAGCTCAGTGAGGTTGGATGGAGAGCGTTTGTGAACAGCAGTTTTCAGCTCTTTCCACAGATTCTCAATTGGATTCAGGTCTGGACTTTGACTTGGCCATTCTAACACCTGGATACGTTTATTTGTGAACCATTCCTTTGTAGATTTTGCTGTATGTTTGGGATCATTGTCTTGTTGGAAGATAAATCTCCGTCCCAGTTTCAGGTCTTTTGCAGACTCCAACAGGTTTTCATCCAGAATGGTCCCTGTATTTGGCTGCATCCATCTTCCCCTCAATTTTAACCATCTTCCCTGTCCCTGCTGAAGAAAAGCAGGCCCAAACCATGATGCTGCCACCACCATGTTTGACAGTGGGGATGGTGTGTTGAGGGTGATGAGCTGTGTTGCTTTTACGACAAACATATCGTTTTGCATTGTGGCCAAAAAGTTTGATTTTGGTTTCATCTGACCAGAGCACCTTCTTCCACATGTTTGGTGTGTCTCCCAGGTGGCTTGTGGCAAACTTTAGACAAGACTTTTTATGGATATCTTTGAGAAATGGCTTTCTTCTTGCCACTCTTCCATAAAGGCCAGATTTGTGCAGTGTACGACTGATTGTTGTCCTATGGACAGACTCTCCCACCTCAGCTGGAGTTCTCTGCAGTTCATCCAGAGTGATCATGGGCCTCTTGGCTGCATCTCTGATCAGTCTTCTCCTTGTCTGAGCTGAAAGTTTAGAGGGACGGCCAGGTCTTGGTAGATTTGCAGTGGTCTGATACTCCTTCCATTTCAAAATGATCGCTTGCACAGTGCTCCTTGGGATGTTTAAAGCTTGGGAAATCTTTTTGTATCCAAATCCGGCTTTAAACTTCTCCACAACAGTATTACGGACCTGCCTGGTGTGTTCCTTGGTCTTCATGATGCTCTCTGCGCTTTCAACAGAACCCTGAGACTATCACAGAGCAGGTGCATTTATACAGAGACTTGATCACACACAGGTGGATTGTATTTATCACCATCAGTCATTTAGGACAACATTGGATCATTCAGAGATCCTCGCTGAACTTCTGGAGTGAGTTTGCTGCACTGAAAGTAAAGGGGCCGAATAATTTTGCACGCACCACTTTTCAGTTTTTTATTTGCTAAAAAAGTTTAAAATATCCAATAGATTTCGTTCCACTTCACAATTGTGTCCCACTTGTTGGTGATTCTTCACAAAAATAAAAATGTTATATCTTTATGTTTGAAGCCTGAAATGTGTCAAAAGGTTGAAAACTTCAAGGGGGCCGAATACTTTCGCAAGGCACTGTACATGTTTAGTATTAATTTTCACCAATTTAACAATGAGATATTTACAATCTAATTACACAAAGGTATTTACCTGTATATTAAACTCCATAAATTAATTCAACATTTACAACTTCCCTTTCAATGAAAAACACTATTATATTTTTAAACTACAGTTCCCTACAGATGCGCCATGTGCCTTGGTAAAAATCATCACCACAGTTGTAGTTTTTTTCTGGTTTGTAAATATCTAGGGTTTTAAAAATATATATCTACTGACTATACACAATATCTAGTACAGCTGGAATATGAATTACTATGTATCTAAATGATCTACTTTGACAAAAAGTAAAGATGTTGGTGTATTTCTGTTAAATTATCCAGTTTTGATGGGTTGGTGGTTCTTCTGGTTTGCAAAGTATGGTTATCTAGCCTACAGCCGAAACTCAACATGCATTTCTACAAGCATTTTGATAATCAGCCATAATGTCTAAACCGTCCAAGGCAGACTGATTATTTTTTTTTTTTATATCTGAAATAAAGGAAGTCAAAATATGTGTGAAAAATGTTGGAAAAAGTGGCAAAATCAATGAAAAAAACCTTAAAAATACCAAAAAAAATACAAAAACTTAAAAAAAAACTTTGTAAAAAGCAACAAAAACGTTGAGATAAGGGGAAAAATGTTTTTCATGGTCACAGGGAAGACAACACAAGGGTTAAAACACAACAAGCATTAACTGAACTATATGTCATCTTGTGCGGGTCCTAATGTCACCATTTCCCATCTATCCTTTATACTTATTTTTATCGTAAGCTCCTCAAAAACCACCAGTCATGGAAAAGAAATGTAATCAGAATAAAAATTCAATACATACATGGTAAATACACTATTTCTCCAAGCTTAGTTCCCACTTTTAATAATATTCTGAAGAGTAAAGAACAAGAACAAGAACTTGCTTCACTTTATGGATAAAAAGAGAGAAAGAAAAGGGAGTGGTCCTGAATTCAGTTATTTCTCTCAATAATGCATTAAGGCTCCAAATGATGCTGTAATATGGCTGATGAAACTTGGGGTTTCAAATGAGTTATATGAGCTGACACTAGCTGAAAAAATGTTAAAAGGAATTTAAAGTTTCACTGCCAATTTATTCTAGTAGTTCTAGTAGAAAAGTTACACACCCATGCTGAAGTTGATCAAAAAGAGGAATAAAAAAAAACATCTTTTGAAAAGTGATCTTAATGCCTTAATTTAAAAAATAAATAGGAAAATCCAATGATCCATGAAATAACTGACCTTTAAAAATAAACATGTGCCTGCCTCTATGGGAATTTAACATAGGAGTGTATATACTTATGCCCCCTGTATTTTAAGGAAGAACATTTATTTATTTACAATACATTATTCATTCACAATGAAAATTGGTGTCCTTTAAAAGGTTGGCTTTTCCTAAATCCAAGTCCAGGTCTAAATTCAAGACCAGCTACAGTTTGTATGGTACATTTACAGACAAAATAATACAATTTAAGAATGTATAACTTTAAAATAAAAATCTCTCTCTCGTCAAACTCTATAAAGGCAATATTTCACTTTTTCTAATGTCATCAAGGTAAAGTCATCAAATTTCAAGTTAAAAGACACAGGTTAAGGCCCGTACACACCGGGACGAATATCGGCGGGTGTTATTCGTCAGCGTTTTTCGACGCGTTTTTTGTGTTCACACCCAAGCGATTTTCGCTGACGATGAGCCGAATGAACATGCAAATTCATTATCTGTCACTAGATGGCGCTTAATGTAAAACAGAAATACCCCCGTACATAGGGTGGCGCTGCGCAACTTTGCGCTTCTGATACTCGCTTGCAACTCAGAAGAAGAGCAGAGAAGAAGAGAGCAAGTATTTAGAACATTTCTTCTAAATCAGATATAGTTCTTTATGTTCCGAAACCAGTGGCAGTGATGACGGTGGCGTATATATGTCTTCTTCGTTTGTGTGCTCGGTAAGACCGTTTTGTGCTTGAGCACCCCCAAGTTGTGTTTTACTGTAACTTCAGAAGCACAAGACACGTGAGCAAAAGGGCCGATTTCATTGGTCGGATAGTTTTTGACGCGGCGCGTCAAACCAAAAAAACGAACCCGAGGCGTTTTAAAAAAAATGACGCTTTTACGCGTCGCGTTTTTCGCATCAATGTGCACACTCTCATTGACGCCCTTTGTTTAGTCACGACGCGTTAAACGTCGGCGAATATCGCGCGCGCGCGAAATTCGTCCCGGTGTGAACAGGCCTTTAGGCTGCAGCTAATCACAACACTGATTCCCCTCCCCCACGCATTTGCACCCCCTTGAGAGCTGCCGGTGGCTGCGTGCCTCAGTCCGATCTGGTGGTGGCGGAAGGTGCAGTACTGCAGCTATGTCGAGTCGGTCAAATTGACAATACATTGGTGCATTGAGCAGATTTAACAGCTGTTTGTCAGTATTGTTGCCTTGTGATAGAAAGCCATATTGTGCATATAGGTACTTTACTTGAGTCTTTTCGTATCATGCCACCATCTACTGCTACCCTACATTTCAGAGAAATATTGTACTTTTTACCTCAATACATAAATCTGAAAGCTTAAGTTACTTTACACATTAAGATTGTTTTGAACCTTTTCAGTTTTTAAAATGTGTGGATATTTATGCAATAGCTGAACACACTGCAAAACTCCCAGACCTCACTTCCTGATTTACAGCCCCGCTCTCATAGTTTAAAATAACTCACCATTGTCTGCTACTGGACAGGTTACACTTAAACCGCTGCGGGCCGCTTGCTTGGTCCTCCGGTAATGTGAGCAGGATTAGCATGGTTTAAAGGGATTTATCCTCTGTAATATTGTCAATTTGCTAACATTGTATATTTAGGCAGCTTAATAGTATTGATGTCAGCCATAGCACACGCTATATTTTAAACAAAGCTTTTATTTCTCATAGTGTATATACACACTAGCCAATTGCAAATATATAAAGAAAGCTTGTACAGAAAAGAAATATACAACAGCTAAATAACCAGGAACCACTGTACAATATGTGCAAGAAATAAAAAATGCTACACTCAAACAAAAAGGCAGCAGTGGAGAAAAAGGTGGTAATGTTGATAAAAATAATTTATTCATAATTTAAATTTATTGAATTTAAATTAATATATTTTTTTAAAAGCTAAACAAAAAAGAAAAAATGAGAAAGAAAAGAAGTGAGAGGATTCTTTGTATGTTGAAAATTGGCAGGCAACCCTCCCCAGGCTTACAGAAATGGTGTGGCGTTTTCAAACGGATCAAATAGATTGAATAAATTTAAAACCAGCAGAGGTTTAAAAAAAAAAAAAAAATCTCCGACGGCAGAGACACGAGTCGCATTCTACCAAGCAGCACCATGTCTGAACAAACCCCACGTTTACCTGAAATCTACTGGTTAAGTAAGTACTACTACAAACCGAAGTAAAAAACAAACCTGAAGCTAAAGAAACCCTTAACGTTAACGGAAAAGAGCCGCAACCCTGAGTATAATACTTGTATTCGGCAAAAGTGCTTTATCCGTACCGGATACTCGTTTCCGGCTCGTCTCTAACAGCCAGGTCCTGCGCTCCAGCGTGCGGTGGATGGCATCACCTCCAGTACAACCACCGATGGGTTGACAGGAAAAGTTGCTGTAAAACATATAGTAACAAATGATACATATAGTGTAGAGCTTGTACAATCTCATTTTGTAAGAGAAGTCAGTTCAGTACACATACATTCATATATATATATATATATATATATATATATATATATATATATATATATATATATACACACACATACACGTGAGCAACTTGAGTCTTCTTACCTCTCATTTCGATCTCCATGTCTGAGCCACCTCCCTCTGTGGGATGAGCCACCTCCCTCTGTGTGAGTTCTTCTATTTAAAACAACAAAAACGTTATGTTACTCAAGTGATCCTTGCCATTAAATTGTACTTAATTGCAAATACAAAATTCAAAGCAACTGTACCTTCAACTGGGTCCCAAGATGAAGTGGCAATCCGTGGTAGGGTCACTAAAGACTCATCCTGCTCTGGGCAACCAGCTGGTTTCCTGCGTGGCGTTGATACATATAAAAATTAATTATAAATTACTATTATATAAGATGATTAAGTTGATAGGTTGCCTGCACATGCCATTACAAAATATGAACCTATTCTGTTACATTAGACAATTAGACAAAATATATAAAAAAGTTATCTGCTGAGCTGAAAAAAAGACTGGAAGAGACAAACATCTGAACAATCACAGGATATGCACCATGTTGACTGTCAGTGGTTCCATGTTAAGAAATATGACTGGTTTCTTATATGCACCGACACCGGTCCACAGCTTTGGCATAGGAATCCATGTTAAGAGAACATTTGTGATCCAGTAGTGCAAAAAAAGAAAAGCATTTCCATACAGAGAAAATTATTTATTTTACATATAGTATAGCAGCAATACACAACCATATTTTTTTAACTGGATATTTGGCCCAGCTGCTGTTGGGCAAATGGCACGCTTTGACTTGGAGCAGAGGGAGGTGACAGGGAGCTCCTGAAGAGCATGAGCAGCTCATCCATCTTCTCCTCAATTGTATCCATCCGCTGTGCCATAAGTAACGGGTGTCCTCGTGGCTATGAAAAAACGAATGCCGTTAGTTTTGTTGTTATACATTATCTACTTATACAGTGGGTACGGAAAGTATTCAGACCCCTTTAAATTTTTCACTCTTTGTTTCATTGCAGCCTTTTTCCAAAAATCAAAAAAGTTCATTTTATTTCTCAGTAATGTACACTCAGCAACCCATCTTGACAGAAAAACAGAAATTTAGAAATTTTTGCATATTTATTAAAAAACAAAAACTGAAATATCACATGGTCATAAGTATTCAGACCCTTTGCCGTGACCCTCATATGTAACTCAGGTGCTGTCTATTTCTTCTGATCATCCTTGAGATGGTTCTACACCTTCATTGGAGTCCAGCTGTGTTTGATTATACTGATTGGACTTGATTAGGAAAGCCACACACCTGTCTATATAAGACCTTACAGCTCACAGTGCATGTCAGAGCAAATGACAATCATGAGGTCAAAGGAACTGCCTGAAGAGCTCAGAGACAGAATTGTGGCAAGGCACAGATCTGGTCAAGGTTACAAAAAAATTTCTGCTGCACTTAAGGTTCCTAAGAGCACAGTGGCCTCCATAATCCTCAAATGGAAGACGTTTGGGACGACCAGAACCCTTCCTAGAGCTGGCCGTCCGGCCAAACTGAGCTATCGGGGAGAAGAGCCTTGGTGAGAGAGGCAAAGAAGAACCCAATGGTCACTGTGGCTAAGCTCCAGAGATGCAGTCGGGAGATGGGAGAAAGTTGTAGTAAGTCAACCATCACTGCAGCAATCCACCAGTCGGGGCTTTATGGCAGAGTGGCCCGAAGGAAGCCTCTCCTCAGTGCAAGACACATGAAAGCCCGCATGGAGTTTGCTAAAAAACACCTGAAGGACTCCAAGATGGTGATAAATAAAATCCTCTGGTCTGATGAGACCAAGATAGAACTTTTTGGCCTTAATTCTAAGCGGTATGTGTGGAGAAAACCAGGCACTGCTCATCACCTGTCCAATACAGTCTCAACAGTGAAGCATGGTGGTGGCAGCATCATGCTGTGGGGGTGTTTTTCAGCTGCAGGGACAGGGCGACTGGTTGCAATCGAGGGAAAGATGAATGCGGCCAAGTACAGGGATATCCTGGACGAAAACCTTTTCCAGAGTGCTCTGGACCTCAGACTGGGCCGAAGGTTTACCTTCCAACAAGACAATGACCCTAAGCACACCGCTAAAATAACGAAGGAGTGGCTTCACAACAACTCTGTGGCTGTTCTTGAATGGCCCAGCCAGAGCCCTGACTTAAACCCAATTGAGCATCTCTGGAGAGACCTGAAAATGACTGTCCACCAACGTTTACCATCCAACCTGACAGAACTGGAGAGGATCTGCAAGGAGGAATGGCAGAGGATACCCAAATCCAGATGTGAGAAACTTGTTGCATCTTTCCCAAAACGACTCATGGCTGTATTAGATCAAAAGGGTGCTTCTACTAAATACTGAACAAAGGGTCTGAATACTTATGACCATGTGATATTTCAGTTTTTGTTTTTTAATAAATATGCAAAAATTTCTAAATTTCTGTTTTTTTCTGTCAAGATGGGTTGCTGAGTGTACATTACTGAGAAATAAAATGAACTTTTTTGATTTTTGGAAAAAGGCTGCAATGAAACAAAGAGTGAAAAATTTAAAGGGGTCTGAATACTTTCCGTACCCACTGTATGTGAACAACTTAAGGGAGTCTTCTTACCTCTCATTTCCGTCTCCATGGCTGAGCCACCGCCCTTTTTTTGTAATGATGTTCTGCTGTTAAGAACAACAAAAAAGTTAGTTCCTCTCAAGTTCATTGTCATGCAATTGTATTTAATTGGAAAAGTTCTAAGCCAATGTACCGTCAACTGGGTCCCAAGCTGATGTGACAGGCTGAGCTTGCGTTAGACCCATCCAGCTCTGGGCGACCGGCTGGTTTCCTGTGTGGTGTTGACTCATCTAAAAAAAAAAAGTAGAAATGAATATTGGTCAGTTCATTTATGGTTGGTTTCTTGAACATGCCATTGCAAAAGATTAACCTATACTGTTACGTTTAGACAATCACTTGTCTTGCAACTTACATGCAGGTGGTGGAGGCAATGACGTCTGCTGACCTGAAAGGAAGACACACACATCAGAATAGTCACATGATATGCACCAGGTTGAATGTAGTTCCATGGCAGAAAATGTGTTTCCTAAATGCATGCATAATGTTAACTTACGGACAGGGACTCCAGACACACGCCCTGTAACGAAATGCTTTCTTGTTTGTGGAACAGATTCATCTGAAATAACAGACCATACAATTTGTACTGAGTGCAATAAGAATATTTAAATGTATACAGTCAGTGTAAACATTGTATGTACAGGATTTCTGCATTGTAGCCCAGAGACTTTGTAATGGGGAGACACAGCATCCACAGAAATGTATGGGGCAGGTTTGTAAAGCCAGTATTACAGCTGTGTAGCATACACATATTACATCCCTTGCTGTATCCTTCACTCAGTTTGCCGATAACTGCCTGAAGTGCGTTGCAAGATGGCCGCCGATCTACCTGCCTAAAGGACTTTGATTGTACTGGCTTTATTTATGTACTGTACACTACAACTAATTAAAAAAAGTTATCTTATTTGTAACATAAACGCAAGTATGTAAACATGATGACACAAAACATACAATGCAACAAAGCAGACACGTCATGCACAGCAGCAAACAATGGGCAAGATATGCAGTCCATCTAAAGCACAACTCTGGCCTCGCCTTTTTGAATGGGAGAGCTAGGGGCCCTTCTATGAGAGCATCAAAATTAACATTTTTAAAACACTAAGAAGGCTCGACACAACATGAGACTTTGCTCCAAGTCTTACCTGGGGCAACACATGAACTTGGCATTGAGAACATTGTGCACAAAGAGTTTACTAAAAAGAAAAGATTTTGTGCAACTCACTGCTTGACTAGCATAGCAAGATGGCGACGAGGGGGAACATTTCTGCTAAAATTAGTTGTTTACTTCAGCCAAACTTTTCTTTTTGGTCAACCTGATCAGAACCGGAATATAACAAAGCCATACAAGGGAAAGAGTTTAATCTTAAACCACAAACCCTCCCATTACAAACACATCATTAAACTGTAAAGTACTTCGCTTACCTTTCTGTGAGCTTGCCGAGCTGTGCGGCGTGGTCGGTCCTGTAACGTTGTCTTCATCACCTAACACGTGAATCGGTCATCTCAGAGCAGAGACCCCCCTACTGGTGTGGGGGTGTAACGGTTCGGTTTGTAAACTTGAATTAAAAAAGTGAATTTTCTTACGGGAACGTTGTGTGAAGGTACGGCGCAACCGCAGGGGAACGTTACAGTTGGTTGGTTCTCTTAACGTATAGGGAACGTTATAACCCTGAGGGAACATTCCCTAAACGTTAGTTTTTGGTTTGGTTCGAACTAACCTTTAGAGAACCAAAAACTAACGTTCCCTAAACGTTCTGTGTTAGCTGGGATGTTTTGTTTTGTTTGTTCTGGATCCGGACTCTTTACGTTTACTGAATGACATTTGTTTTGTTGGGACGTTGGGGTGTTTTGGGGGAAACGTATTTTTTTTGGGGGAAAAAACACCTTTCTTCTATTACTCATGATTGCTAATAGTGTAATCATTGTGCTTTACCATTCTTAGCCGTTATTAAGAGAGAAGTGTAGTAAGTCTCTCTTTAAGGACCAATGCAGGAAGGTGTTAGATAAATTCTGACTCAAGGGGACAACATTTTTGGAGGTTTCATCTGGAAGACCAATTTTAAAGGCCGTGTTGCAGGTTAACCACCACTGTTTATTATTGGGTGCATTCAAGATATGTATATCAATATTTTTTTTAAATGTCTACAAATAGTGTTAAATGCCAGTTTTTTGTCATTTTTGGTATTCACAGGTTTTTTAACTCCTTTCGGTGATGACACATTCGGTGTCACATTGGGGAGAGTAGCCTCAGCCTGGTACTAGAACTATGGCGACTGACTAGGATGGCGACTGACTAGGATGAGTTATTTCATCGGCACCAAAAACACAGATTTTTTTATGTTAGTATAAGTTAAGTGTAAACATATTTTTGGTTCAATATGAAACTGTGGCGGGAAAATTTAGACTATGTCAATCCGCCAATTCTAGGTAGTTAGTGGGAAACACTGGGGTGTTAGGACTGTTGGTCTGGCAAAACAAAAACATTTCAAGAAATCACTTTGGGCTCTGGAAAACTTGGATTGACATTTTTTTAAAACTATTTTCTGACAATAAGTTTTTAATGCATAAAATGCATTCCCACTTCTCTAGAGAATCCAACCTTTTAACTTGCTTTTAATCTGCCACCCTTTTGCTCCTCTTCTTCAGTATTTGGTGACTGAAACTGAGTCCTAAAGGCACAGCAAAATCCCGTGGCAGCAGCAGCAGGCATCTAGCTTAGATGAAGGATGAAGAGCCCAGTGCACAGATGCAGGGATGTGGAGCACGGGCGTGGGCAAGGCAGGGCTGAGGCCAACTGCCTACAGGCCGAGCAGCGCATCCCCATCTCCAAAGATGTCATCACTTCCTCCTCTGCCTCCGCTATGTGGTTCATCAGGGACATCTGTGGCATTGTGTGCGCCGTCATCACCTGGCTGCTGTTGTTGTATGCAGAGTTTGTAGTGCTGTTTGTGATGCTGCTGCCCTCCAAGAATCTGATGTACAGCATTGTAAATGGGACCCTGTTCAACATTCTGGCCTTCCTTGCCCTTGCCTCACACCTCAGGGCTATGTGCACTGACCCTGTAAGTGGCAGTTGTTTGGTGTCATTTATACACACACACACACACATTAAAAGGTTAAGTGACAGACTCAATGGCATGCAGACAAGTTTGGGATCTTTATTTTTATATAATTAAATACAATTTTAAAAATGTACATTTAAACCCTACCTACTTCATTATAATGATTAATGAACTGCAAATTATGCTTAAGTTATCTACTTTGTGTTCATGTTACTAGGGGGCGGTGCCAAAAGGGAATGCTACTAAGGAGTACATAGAAAGTCTTCAGCTGAAACCAGGGCAGGTGGTTTACAAATGTCCCAAGTGCTGCAGCATCAAGCCTGACCGAGCACACCATTGCAGGTAGGGCATGAAATTCTAACTGTCCCATTAGGGTATTCACAAACCCAATTTCTGCTTACAGCTGCAGTGTTTTGATAAGGACATTTTGGTAACAAGGATTTGTTCAATAAAGATCTTAAGTCAGTCAAATGTCTTTGTTGTATTTTTATTCTCATGCACAAGAAGAGACAATTTAGTCAGTCTGATCAGTCTGCAAAACATTCCTCTGTAGGGCAGTACCACAGATAACTTTATACAAAAAATACATGTTTAATTTAATTTAATGTTTGTGACCTCCCTTGTTTTTGTATGTTTGAAAAACCCCTTGTTGAGATGTTTACACAGGGCACAGCCGTAACGTCTGAATCATTCCCAATCAGCAGAGACAGAGAGCGTAGTACAGGCCAAAAGTTTGGACACACCTTCTCATTCAATGCGTTTTCTTTATTTTCATGACTATTTACATTGTAGATTATCACTGAAGGCATCAAAACTATATTGAATGCATGGGGAATTATGTACTTGACAAAAAAGTGTGAAATAACTGAAAACGTCTTATATTCTAGTTTCTTCAAAGTAGCCACCCTTTGCTTTTTGATAGTGCTGCAAACCCTTGGTGTTCTCTCAATAAGCTTCATGAGGTAGTCACCTGAAATGGTTTTCACTTCACAGGTGTGCCTTGTCAGGGTTAATAAGTGGAATTTCTTGCCTTATTAATGGGGTTGGGACCATCAGTTGTGTCGTGCAGAAGTCAGGTTGATACACAGCCGACAGCCCTATTGGACAACTGTTAGAATTCATAGTATTGCAAGAACCAATCAGCTAAGTAAAGAGAAGTGAGTGGCCATCATTACTTTAAGAAATGATGGTCAGTCAGTTTGGAAAATTGCAAAAACTTGTCAACAATGTGTCCCCAAGTGCAGTCATAAAAACCATCAAGTGCTACAACAAAACTGGCTCACATAAGTACCGCCCCAGGAAAGAAAGACCAAGAGTTACCTCTGCTGCTTAGGATAACTTCATCCGAGTCACCAGCCTCAGAAATCGCAAGTTAACAGCAGCTCAGATTAGAGACCGGGGGCCCTGTTGCACAAAGCCAGGATAAGGGATTAAGCTGGGATATTCAAGTTATCCTGGATGAATTTAGCTTTGACTTGGTTGCACAAAACCAGGTTGAATTAAACCCAGCCAAGTAACCATGGAGATTTATTCTTTCAGGCTAGCCTGGTCCAGAGTAGGCTAACAGCGAGGCTGAGATTAATCCTAGAGTCTCATGTGTTAAATCAGCTGCCGCCCTGATCCCAAATAAATGTGTTTAACAGTTATTCCGTTGTCTTCTGAATGCGTTCTGCTTTATTTTTATTAACATGTATTATTTGTCACGAGTTTGATTTAAACCCTACTATTGCAGTTGTTTAGATGGTTAGAAATGGTTGTACTGGCACCCAGATGCGGAGTGGCAATCGGGAGAGTCTGGACTTTTCCCGGGGGATGGTAGTGTTTTGAGGCTGCCTGGTGTGCGGACGCTGCCCAGTGGCCGCTGCCTACCGGCAAACATGTGCATCACATCAGTGTCCACACTCTCTGTAAAAGTAGAGATGAGCAGCGTGGAGTCTGTGGTGTGTGCAACTTCAGGTTTATACAGGACGCGCTCCAGAGATTAAGTGGGACAATGCAGCGATATTCCCAGATGACATTAATGGCAGACTGGTCAGACCAATACATTCATGATTTCATTTTATTGTTGCTTTTATTTCTCTAATAAAAGGATAGTTTGTGTTACTCCTTAATATGTAGGCCTAATGTTTTTTATTATAGCTTACATTGGTTTCATAACCTTCTCAATTAGTCTTACATCTCTGGACAAATAACGTGGCCTACATAGTGTACGTACAGTGCCTTGCGAAAGTATTCGGCCCCCTTGATTTTTTCATCCTTTTGACACATTTCAGGCTTCAAACATAAAGATATAAAAAAATTATTTTTTGTGAAGAATCACCAACAAGTGGGACACTATTGTGAAGTGGAACGAAATCTATTGGATATTTTAAACTTTTTTAGCAAATAAAAAACTGAAAAGTGGTGCGTGCAAAATTATTCGGCCCCCTTGCGTTAATACTTTGTAGAGCCACCTTTTGCTGCGATTACAGCTGCAAGTCATTGGGGTATGTCTCTATCAGTTTTGCACATCGAGAGACTGACATTCTTGCCCATTCTTCCTTGCAAAACAGCTCGAGCTCAGTGAGGTTGGATGGAGAGCGTTTGTGAACAGCAGTTTTCAGCTCTTTCCACAGATTCTCGATTGGATTCAGGTCTGGACTTTGACTTGGCCATTCTAACACCTGGATACGTTTATTTGTGAACCATTCCTTTGTAGATTTTGCTGTATGTTTGGGATCATTGTCTTGTTGGAAGATAAATCTCCGTCCCAGTTTCAGGTCTTTTGCAGACTCCAACAGGTTTTCATCCAGAATGGTCCCTGTATTTGGCTGCATCCATCTTCCCCTCTATTTTAACCATCTTCCCTGTCCCTGCTGAAGAAAAGCAGGCCCAAACCATGATGCTGCCACCACCATGTTTGACAGTGGGGATGGTGTGTTGAGGGTGATGAGCTGTGTTGCTTTTACGCCAAACATATTTTGCATTGTGGCCAAAAAGTTCGATTTTGGTTTCATCTGACCAGAGCACCTTCTTCCACATGTTTGGTGTGTCTCCCACGTGGCTTGTGGCAAACTTTAGACAAGACTTTTTATGGATATCTTTGAGAAATGGCTTTCTTCTTGCCACTCTTCCATAAAGGCCAGATTTGTGCAGTGTACGACTGATTGTTGTCCTATGGACAGACTCTCCCACCTCAGCTGTAGTTCTCTGCAGTTCATCCAGAGTGATCATGGGCCTCTTGGCTGCATCTCTAATCAGTCTTCTCCTTGTCTGAGCTGAAAGTTTAGAGGGACGGCCAGGTCTTGGTAGATTTGCAGTGGTCTGATACTCCTTCCACTTCGAAATGATCGCTTGTACAGTGCTCCTTGGGATGTTTAAAGCTTGGGAAATCTTTTTGTATCCAAATCCGGCTTTAAACTTCTCCACAACAGTATTACGGACTTGCCTGGTGTGTTCCTTGGTCTTCATGATGCTCTCTGCGCTTTCAACAGAACCCTGATACTATCACAGAGCAGGTGCATTTATACAGAGACTTGATCACACACAGGTGGATTCTATTTATCACCATCAGTCATTTAGGACAACATTGGATCATTCAGAGATCCTCGCAGCTTCTTTTGAAACAAAAAGTTTCTTCTGGCTGTGGCAAGTAGCCGACGTGCTGTTGTGAGTTGCGTTGAAAATTACATCATCACGCGTAGCTATGGTGACCAGCCATGCTGAGGCGTTACTCAATCTGCAATGGAAAACGGACGCAGAATGCGTCGAGTCAAGTAGAGATGAGGCGAGTCGAGTCGAGTTGTTACCAGCAGTGGAAAAACGCCATAAGAAGCATATCAAGGTTCTGGCATGGCCTAGCCAGTCTCCAGACCTAAACCCAATATAGAATCTTTGGAGGGAGCTCAAACATCATGATCATTGCAAACTGTATTGATGATGGACATAAACTGTGTTCTTTTGCCCAAAAAATAATACAAATACAATGTAAGTTTGGGATTTGGGAATGCATACTATGATATTGATACAATGCTTGGGCTAATTTCACAGGATTCCTGGGAAATGGCTCATCTTTTCCTGGGATCTGATTCATCTAATTTTTGGGAAAAATATTAAACCCTAGCACAGACACTCAACTGTCCTGTCCTGCAGAATGTAACACTAATGTACAGTTGTATCATCACTATCACTAACCTCATAAATCACATTTTTTGGTAGAAGTGATATTTCTACAGTACATGGAAAATAATTTAATAGTAAGTGTTGTAGAGTCATAGAAAACCAACAAACAAACATGAATGCAGCTCATTCTGTGTAAGTGAATCTGTAATTGAAAGTAGCATGTTCAAAATAATAGCAGTGTTGTGTTCAATTAGTGAGGTGATTGATTCTGTGAAAAAACAGGTGTCAATTATGGCTCATATTTAAGGAAGGACGGACGCAAATGTGCTTGCTGGTTAGAGTGCATTTCACACTGAAAAACTTTAAAAGCCTGAACGTTGTGGGAAAACACTGTCAACTACCATTGGAATGGATCAAAGAATAGCCAAAATGGCAAAGGCTCAACCAATGATCAGCTCCAGGGAAATAAAAGTAGACATCAACTTACTTGTGAGTGATGTTACGATCAGAAGAAGGCTGTGATGTAAAGCTATCAGCTAGAAGCCCCCGTAAAGTCCCATTGCTGAAAAAAGACATGTACTGACTAGGTTGAAATTTACCAAAGGACACATTGACTGGCCAAAGGAGAAATGGCACAATATTCTGTGGACTGATGAGAGCAAAATTGTTCTTTTTGGGTCTAGGGGCCACAGACAGTTTGTCCAATCACCCCCATGCACTGAATTCAAGCCACAGTACACTGTGAAGACAGTAAAGCATGGTGGTGCAAAAATCATGTTATGGGGATGTTTCTCATACTGTGATGTTGGGCCTATTTATCGCATACCAGGGATCATGGATCAGTTTCAATACATCAAAATACTTGAAGAGGTCATGTTGCCTCATGCTGAAGAGGAAATGTCTTTGAAATGGATCTTTCAACAAAACAATGACCCAAAACATACCAGTAAGCAAGCAAAGTCTTGGTTCCAGATGAACAAGATTGGTGTTATGGAGTGGCCGGCCCAATTCCCTGACCTCAATCCCATAGAACATTTGTGGGGTGACATCAAAAATGCTGTTTCTGGGGGGGGGCGCTGCTGAGCGTTAATGGAGTAGGACGTGAGTTTGGAAGCTCCTGCCAATTTCGATTAAAATTGTAATTCACATATTTAGTATTGTCTTACTCCGCAGTACGTTTTGTGAAAGTTAACTCTGGACTGCGTAAGATGGCTGGAAAGAACTCTAAAACCCGCAATACTATTCAGACACAACTGCGGCCTGGTCCTCAAACCGCAACCACATCCTCGAGTGAGCCATCTGTTGCTGCAGAGGCCGCCTCGACCTGCAAGCAGTGAAGTGACAGCTGGCGAATGATAAAGTTGCTACCGATGCTACCATATCCAAGCTAAAAGGTACGGTTGGAGAGATGGAGCACGCACTTAGCGAGTGCTCCGATGACATACCGGGATGAAAACTACTATCGAGTGCCTCTCAGCTACGGTGGTCAAGCTGGAAAATAAATGTGAAGACTTGGAGTCCAGGTCACGGCGTAACAACGTTAGGATAGTGGGAGTACCGGAGGGTCCTGACACCTGTACCACTGCTGCTGTAGCCGCCTTACTGAAGGAAGCTTTCAATCTGGAAAAGGAGCCGTTTTTGGACAGGTCCCACCGGACCCTCCAACCCAAACCCAAGCCTGGTGATCGTCCACGAGCCATTGTGTGCAGATTTCATTATTACAGTGACTGTGTTGACATTTTGCGCCGCGCTAGAGAGCTCCGACCGTCTCACTCTTCCCGGATCACACTGCCAAGATAGCTCGGGCTCGGGCTGCTTTCAACGAGGTCAGACGGCAACTTCGTGGCATTGTCGGTGCTCAATATGGTCTGGCTTGCTACACTAGGTTAGTGTCACTGTTTGTTTATGGCAGGTATTTTTTCCTTCAATCTTACTGTAATACTGTAGTAACTTACTATATTTTGTATTTTGTACTTCAGAGATGATCAGCACTACCTCATTTTATGCTTTCTCCATCTAATCGTACAGGACTGAGGGCCTACTATTATTTTTTTTTTCTTCTCTTTTAACTTTTGTCTATTCTGCATGGTCCCCGGGTTGTTCAACGCTATTGTGGACAACTTTTGGTTATTGTGGGAAACACTGCTGTCTCCTTTGTTCCATGGTTATATGGGGACTTTGGGTGTATTTGTGTTTAGGGTTATGTTGGGGGGTGGGTGTCCCACCTTGGCTCTCTATGACCATTTTCATTTTTTTATGTTATTTTTTTATTTAAATGGTTAATGGCACTATACATCCCAGCATGGCTGGGTCAGGCACACCTCTCAGATTTATCAGTTGGAATATCAGAGGTATGGGTAATCCTGTTAAGAAATCTAAGGTTTTTGCGCACTTGAAACGTTTAAACTCTGATATGGTATTCTTGCAGGAGACTCACCTTCGCGTCAAAGATCACCGTAGGTTACATTGCCCTTGGGTGGGTCAAGTTTTCCACTCAAACTTTAATTCAAAAGCTAGAGGAGTCGCAATTTTAGTTAGCACTAAAGTTTAGTTCTCATCCACTGATGTTATTGCTGATAGAAATGGCAGATACCTCATGGTTGCTGGTACTCTGTCACAAAAGAAGGTTTTGTTTGTAAATGTATATGCCCCAAACTTTGATGATGTTGAATTCGCTAACAGATTGCTGAGTAACATCCCCTTCTTGAATTCACACCTGCTAATCTTTGGTGGGGATCTAAATTGTGTTTTTGACCCAATCTTGGATCGTTCTAATCCTCAAAATCTGACTCAATCTGCTATGTCTATAACATTCTCTTTTTTATGAAACGGAATGGTCTTGTTGATGCATGGAGATCTCGTAACCCCACCATTAAAAAATTAACTTTCTTTTCCTAGGTGCATCATTCATATTCTAGGATTGATTACTTTTTTATTGACAGTACGCTTAATGCAGGTGTAATTTCATTTTTTTTATTTATTTTTTTTTTATATAATTTTTGACAGCATAGGACATTGATAAATACAATATGTATTCTTTGCTGTACATTTTATCAGAACCCCAATAAGCAAAACAATAACTATATAGATAGATAAAACACACTACATACAAAACAAAAAAAACAACAAAAAATAAATATATATATATATATATAACTAGAGTAACGGCGGTTACATAATTACATTAGAGTCATGGCCGGCGTACCTAACTATGGCATGGTGCTCATTTTGAAAGCTTCCATATATTTCAAGAATGGCTGCCAAGATTTGTTAAATTTAGTCAATGAGCCAATTAGTGTACTTCTCATTTTTTCCATGTATAGAAACCTCATAAGGTCAACAATCCACTGATCATGAGTAGGAGGAGTTTCTTTTTTCCAAGTCACAAGTAGTAAACGTCGCGCGAGTAAAGAGACAAAAGCAACAGCATTTGAATAGCGTTTAACAATAGAAATGTCTGGAGGTATCACCGCAAAGAGTGCAATCAGAGCCGAGGGAGCAAGTTTGATTTTATATGCCTCAGAAAGTGTCTTAAATATAGCCGTCCAATAGTTGTTCAGAGTAGGGCATGTCCAAAAAGTATGAATAAGTGAGCCAATTTCTACTTTGCAGCGATTACACATTGGATCACTATCTAGATAAAACTTAGCTAATTTTTCTTTGGAAATATGTAAACTGTGAAGAACCTTGAATTGTAGAAGCCCATGCCTGGCACAGATAGAGGACGAGTGTACCCTATGCAACATACAGTCCCAAAGATCAGCTGAGATGTTCATCGCCAAATCTTTTTCCCAGTGTGATTTTTATAATGGAGAGAGATGGAGATTGTAAATCCAGTAATAAACTGTAAATTTCTTTAATCACCCCTTTCTTGTGAATATTAATATCCAAAATACTATCCAAAATTGTTTTCTCTGGTAAGTTAGGAAAAGTACTGTATCTAATGACTGTAAAGTGGCGTATTTGCAAATAACGGAAAAAATGCGTCCAAGGTATATTAAACTGTTCACTCAACTGTAAGAATGAAGCAAATACTCCATCAATAAACAGATCTTTAAAAGTTCGTAATCCATTATTACTCTAAATCTTAAAAGCTAAATCATCCATTGAAGGTGGGAACATGTGGTTTGAGCACAAAGGGGCATTTCTTGATATAGTATGTAAGCCAAATTTTTTCCTGCATTGTATCCAGATTCTGAGAGAGTCGTAGAGCAGAGGATTGGATTTATAAGTTTGCAATTCCAAAGGAAGGGCTGAACTTAACAAAGCTGGTAGAGAGGACTTTCCACAGCCAGATGCCTCCATATGAACCCACGAAGGTGCTTCAAAAGTTAGGTCATCTAGCCAGTGGAGCATAGTGCATATGTTCGCTGCCCAATAATAAAGTTGAAAACATGGCAAGACTAGTCCACCTGATGGCCTGAGTCTTTGCATAAAATCTCTACGTATACGTGCCGATTTACCATTCCAAATAAATGTTGCGATAAGTTTGTCCAGAGCCGCAAAAAATTTTTTGGGTAAGTAAAGTGGAATGCATTGGAATAAGTATAGAAACTTAGGTAAAATGTTCGTTTTAACAGAATTAACACGACCAATCAGTGACGGTGGCAAATTATTCCATCGCCCCAAGTCGGTTTTTGTTTTTTCAAGAAGTGGGGCAAAGTTTTTTTCATAAAGTAATTTATAAGAATGGGTTACTTTTATTCCCAAATAGGTTACATAATCAGTTTTAACTTTAAAGTTGAAATTATTGAAAGAAATGTTTTTTGCTTCGGGGTTAATCTTAAGCAATTCACTTTTGTGTATATTTATACTTATAGCCTGATATACTGAGAGAGCTGAGTGGATCAGATACATATAGCAGGAGGTCATCAGCATATAATGAGAGCTTATGCTCATGGCCAGTTCTAAAGATGCCTCTAACCTTATTTTCTGCTCTTAGTTTAATAGCTAAGGGCTCAATTGATAGAGCGAAAAGAAGGGGTGATAGGGGGCATCCCTGTCTAGTACCGCGATGGAGTGGAAAGTGAGGGGAATAAAGAGAATTTGTTTTTACCCGAGCCAATGGAGAGGTGTAAAGTAATTGAACCCATGAGATAAATTTAGGCCCAAAACCAAATTTATTGAGAATATAAAACAAGTAGTCCCACTCCACTCTGTCAAACGCCTTCTCAGCGTCAAGTGACAAAGCTATTTCTGGAGTTGCTGTAGATTGTGTATGCAATATGTTTAAAAAATGACGCAAGTTGAATAAGCCGTACCTGCCCTTAATGAATCCAGTTTGATCAGGGGCTATCAGTGATGGTAAATGCTGCTCCAGGCGAATAGCAAGCAATTTAGACAATATTTTAAAATCTACATTTAACAATGATATAGGCCGATAAGACGAACAATTTAAAGGATCCTTGTTTGGTTTAAGAAGCAGTGATACTGTTGCCTGTCGTAATGTATGTGGAAGGCTTTCAGTATTGAGGGACTCTATAAACATCTCCCGCATCAAAGGGGCTAGACTATCCTTAAAAGTTTTCTATTGGGAAGCCATCCGGCCCCGGTGAGTTCCCCGACTGCATTGAGCCAATTGCAGAATTGATTTCTTCAACGGAAATGCACGCATCCAATTGGTCTTTAAATGATGAATTTAAGGTTGGAACAGGCAATTTATCAAAAAAAATGTCAAACAACTTCGGCAAATGTAAGGATTCTGACTGATAGAGTCCTAAATAAAATAAATGAAAACTCTCATTTTGTTCTGAGAGTTAGTTGTAATATGACCATCTTGCGTTCTGATTGCAGATATTAAGTGCGCAGCTTCTGATTTACGTAATTGATGTGCTAACATTTTAGATGATTTTTCCCCATGCTCATACCACAATCTTCTAGAGTTGTGGATCATACGCTCAGCATGTTGAGTTGAAATCAAATTGAATTCGTTTTGCAACACCATTCTCTGTTTATATAGGTCTGGTGAAGGATTTCTAGAATGTTGGCTGTCCAACTGTGCTATTAAGCCGATCAGTTCAGCTATGCGTTTTTTCCTCCTTCTTTTGTCATGGGAACAATAAGATATAATATGACCTCGAAGGAAAGCTTTTAAACTCTCCCAGACAGTGCTATACGTCACATCAGGAGTGATATTTGTTTCCAGAAATAGATCAATTTGTTTAGAGATGTATTCTACAAATGCATTGTCAGATAATAGAGGAGGGTTGAGCCTCCAGGCATATATATGGGGTTCATCCGGAAACTGAAGTTTTAAAATGAGTGGGCTATGATCAGACACAACTATGCTGCTATAGTTACATGCCTTAATCTTATGAAGAATTTTTTTATCAACAAAAAAGTAATCAATACGCAAATAGGTTTGAGGTACCGCTGAAAAAAAGGAATTTCGTTTAGTTGTGGGGTTAAGAAAACGCCAGATATCCACAGCTCCATATGACTGGGAAAACGACTTTAAAACCTGCGTGGATTTTGAAGTTGATAAATGCTTTGTTGAGGAGCGATCTAGCACAGGATCCATAACTGTATTCATATCTCCTCCAAATATCAAATGATGACTGTCCACCTGGGGTAGTGAATTAAGTAAATAAATAAAAAATGTGTGATCGTCCCAATTAGGGGCGTACACATTCGCCAAGATAAATGGGGTATTAAATAATGAACCAATCACTATTATATATCGACCATTAGGATCAGCTATTGTATCCGATACTATAAATGGGGTGTTTTTTTCTATAAGAATTGCTGTGCCTCTGCCTCTAGCATTAAATTTAGAATGGAAAATTTGCCCAACCCAACTCCTTTTTAATTTTTTCTGACCTGAATTTTTGAAGTGTGTTTCTTGAAGAAACACTATATTCCCTCTGAGGTCAACAAGATGAGAAAGTACCTTGTTACATTTTATTGGGTGATTCATCCCCCTTAGATTCCAGCTTATGAGGTTAACTTGGCAGCCATTATTTACTGAAGAGAAGGAATTATCGGAAGCGGTGGTCATCAATGAAACATCCAAAAAAGCAAATATTGCAAGCCACGACAATTACATAAGCCAAACACTGCCCAACTGCAATCAAAAATTATATGCCCAAAAAAAACTAACAAAAACACAGAAACAAGCAAACATATAAACATATAAACCCCCACCCTTAGTGCCGTCCCCACAGGTGTAATTTCTTCTATTTAGGTATTGTAATATCTGACCATTCACCTTTATTATTAGATATTCAACTTTCTACCTATAAATGTAGCCCACCACTTTGGAGATTTAATTCTTTTCTTTTGGCAGACAAAGAATTTTGTGAACTTATCTCAAATTCTATTGATGAGTTCTTGTCTTTCAATCAAAATTACTCCTCTTCTTATTCATTGATGTGGGAGACAATTAAATGTTACCTGAGAGGTCAAATTATTTCTTACTCTGCTCTTTCTAATAAAAGGATTAATGCTAGGCTTAATGCACTCACATCTGCGATTTGTAACCTTGATCAGAGATATGCACTGAACCCTTCTCCGGAAGTACTTAAGCAAGAATTTGATCTCATTTCAACTAAAGAAGCAGAGCGCTTGTTACTACGCAGCCGTGGCTCATGTTATGAACATGGCGATAAGACAAGTCGGTTGGTTACTGGCACATCAGTTACGACAGGCCACTTCCCGTTTGATACCTAGTATTAAAAACACTTATGACACTATTACTACAGATCCCTTGAAAATTAATGCTAGTTTTAAATCATTTTACTCTTTATTATATAAATCTGAATTTCCTACAGACAACACTAAAATGGACACATTTCTCCACAACCTCTTGAATTCTGTCATTGATAATAATACTGCCAAGCAATTGGACTCTCCACTCTCCCTTGACGAAGTATTAAATGCAATTAATGCTATGCAATCTAACAAAGCCCCAGGCCCCGACGGGTTTCCGATTAAATTTTTTAAAATATTTATTGGCACCGCTACTTTTATCCGTATTCAATGAATCCTTGGAAAGTGGTTCATTACCACCAACCTTGACACAAGCCACTATTGCTCTCCTTCTCAAAAAGGACAAGGATCCGACCTCCTGTGTTTCCTACAGACCATTGTCTCTGCTTAATGCTGACGTAAAGGTGTTGGCTAAAGTAATTGCATCCCGCTTAGAGAATGTTGTTCCTCATATAATATCGTAGAGCAAAATGGTTTTACAAAGGGACGTCACTTGTTTTTTAATACCCGTACACTGTTCAATATAATTTACTCAAAATATTTGGCTGAACTTCCTGAGCTTGTGATTTCTTTAGATGCAGAAAAGGCATTCAATAGGGTAGAGTGGGAGTACTTGTTTGCAGTTTTAAAGAAATTTGGATTTGGTGATAAATTTATTTCGTGGATTCGCCTCCTTTATTTGTCTCCTAAGGCCAGTGTCCATACTAATGATGTTTATTCTGACTACTTTGCCCTTGAACGCGGGAACTCGCCAAAGTTGTCCTTTATCACCTTTGCTTTTTGCTATTGCTATTGAGCCTCTGTCTATTACATTAAGATCTTCCCCTTTATTCAAAGGAATCACCCGTAATGGTCTTGAATATAAATTATCGCTATATGCGGATGATTTGTTATTGTATATAACTGATCCTACACTTTCTATCCCTGCTGTTTTAGGTATTCTGGAAAACTTCAGCTCCTTTTCAGGTTATAAATTAAATTTGGGGAAAAGTGAGTGTTTCCCTATTAATATTGCAACATGTCATATGCAACAGTCGGATTTGCCTTTTCGATTTAGTCCATCTGGGTTTAAATACCTAGGTATTAACGTGACTCGTTCTTTATCTAGCCTGCATCTGCGAATTTCACTCTCCTCATCTCAAAGATTACATCCGATATTCAAAGATGGGGTTCCCTCCCCTTTCATTAATTGGATCAATGTTGTATAAATGAATATTTTACCAAAATTTCTATTTTTATTCCAGTCAATTCCTCTTTTTTTGCCAAAACATTTTTTTGACTAACTTGATAAGACAATCTGTTCTTTTATTTGGGGCGGGAAATCTCCTAGGATTCGTAAGATGTTACAGAGATGCAGACTTAGTGGAGGACTTGCATTACCTAATTTTTTTACCTACTATTGGGCAGCTCACATCCATAAACTTTGCTACTGGTTAAAATCCCCTGGATCTTCTTGGTGTAAATTGGAACTATCATCCTGTAGGGGCTCTTCTATACCTGCTCTACTTTATTCCTCTTTACCTATAAAACCTTCTTTATATACTGATAATCAAGTGGTTCTTAACACACTCAAAATCTGGTATCAATTTAGAAGACACTTTAAACTTGTAGCTGCATCTTCCTTGGGTCCTCTGAATAATAACCATCTATTTCTTCCATCACTTTTGGACTCAACGTTTTCACTGTGGTATGACAAGGGTATCACACTAATCAAAGATTTATATGTGGATGGTGTCTTTGATAGTTTTGCCAATTTGTCATCTCGTTATGAACTCCCTGTTACTCATCTGTTTCGTTATTTTCAAACTCGCAATTTTGTGGCTAAGTGTTTCCCTAATTTTCCCTCTTTACTTCCAGAGCAGCGGTGGGAAACCATGCTTTCATTTGTCCCTCATCACAGAGGTATCCTATCAAAGCTGTATGACACTATCTTAACTTTTAGTGACTACTCAAATTATAAACTTAAATGTACATGGGAAAGGGAACTGGATATAGAAATACAGGAGGAGTCCTGGGAACAGGCCATAGAGAGAATACGATCTACCACTTCTTGTGCTCGTCTCGGACTTATTCAATTTAAGGTCTTATATAGGGTACATTTCTCTAAGTTTAAACTATCTGAACTGTATCCAGAAGTGGAGGACAAATGTGATAAATGCCATGGCTCTCCTTGTCACCTTAGTCATATGTTTTTTCTTTGTCCGGATTTAAAAGGTTTCTGGGAGGGTTATTTTACTATTATGTCCTCTGTTCTTGGAGTAATTCTCCAGCCTTGCCCTCTGGTTGCTATATTTGGGGTTTCTGACCCCTCTCTTCCACTTAACCCTACAGAAAAAGACATTATAGCTTTCACATCCTTGCTAGCAAGGCGCTCCTTATTGTTACATTGGAAGTCTGCTAAATATCCTTCTATATCCCGGTGGCTCAAAGACATCATGTTTTTTTTTTAAAGTTGAGAAAATGAAATACACGCTGAGAGGATGTACAGTCAAATTTTTCCATAAATGGCAACCCTTTATTTCCTATTTCACTAATTTAGAAGTACTACCCAATTAAATGTGTGCCTGTTGTTGTTCCTTTGTTTTGCATAAATAACCAGTAATATTTGTGTTGGTCATGGTGAGCTGAGTGGGGGCGTGGGTGGGGGGTTGTTCATTGTTTGTTACACGGTACACTGATTTAACTTAAATATTTTCTCCTACATTCTTTTCAGAGCGTTTTCTTTTTTTATTATTATTATTTTTGTTTGTATGTGTCCGTGTACATATGCATATATGTTTGAAAAAAAGGGTAAATTGTATCTGTGACTGTTAAGTATTGTAGTGCATATTTACAATAACATTAAAAAAAAAAAAAAAAAAGGCTGTTTCTGAGGCAAAACCCAGTAATGCAGAGGAATTGTGGAATGTAGTTCAATCGTCCTGGGCTGGAATACCTGTTCACAGAAGTTGGTTGACTCCATGCAACAAAGATAGTAGTTCTCAGAAATAATGGTTATGCAACAAAATATCAGTGCAGTGATTCAAAGTAAAGCAAACCCTTGATACATTTTTTAGTTTATACAGTAAAGGTTTGAGTTTATAACATAATATGGAAATACTGCTATTTTTTTGAACAGCCTAATATAACTTTTTCTTCACTTTCTGTAAAGGTATATAACACAAACTTAATCAATTTTGGTCATGTTCTGATTTGGAATTGAATGTGCAGTGTTTTCAATGCATTGATATTATGGAATTAAAAGCTTTTCTAAGGATTTTGAGCATTATTCACTTTCTTAAACACACTGCTATTATTCTGAACACAACTGTTGGTTGAAGGAGCCTAAGTTTTTGAATGTTCCAGCCCACTTTAACCGTGGTTGATTGATTAAGAATGCAGCTTTGCGGTTACTCTGAATGACTTTCAGTTCACTCGTACCCGGCTGGCCCGTTATGACAGCAAATATGCCAGATTGACTATAGAGACAGACTTAGCCGGTGTGTGTGTGCTTGAGAAAGAAAGAAAAACAAACAATCTTAGTGGCTTGACAGTTTAAGTGTGGATTTAATTAACAGAGGTATTTTGCCTGCAACAACATTATTTGTGTTTTAAGTTAGTAAACTTACATAGTTGAGTTGCAGTAATGTTTTTCAAATTGGTGTAATTATCACAGGTACCCCGCTGCGGACAATATGCTTGACTGTGTGCCACTTGTAGTTTTTCTTTTCTTTCAAACTTTATTGTGCGTTTCGCTCAGTTATTCTTTACTGTTTATTAATATTGAATGTGTTGCTATCCAGAGGTGGGTAGTAACGAGTTACATTTACTCCATTACATTTACTTGAGTAAGTTTTTGAAAAAATTGTACTTCTAGGAGTAGTTTTAAATCACTATACTTTTACTTGAGTAGATTTGTGAAGAAGAAACTGTACTCTTAGGTACAATGAGCTCGTTACTTTTCTTTTTACCTCTGTGGTATTCTACGCGTCATTGTTTTTATCCCCCCCGCGTACGCCTCATTTTAATGTTTTATTTTGACAAAGAGAGAGAGACTTCCGCTAAAGGCTCTACCACGTGACTGTGTTTCACCAATCAACCGGCGTTGTGCAGTCTCGTCACGCGACCATACTCGATCTCAGCGGCGGGACGTGTTAGCTTGACAGTTGTAGCAAAACAAATGTTAGAATCAAGCGTTGGCAATGCAGACACAGACGAGGAGGAACACCCCCGGCCTCATAATGAAAGCATGTTTACCTTTTAATAAAAGTGCGAAACAGCAGCTACATTATGCGGCGACCAAAACAAACATTTCACTTTCAAAAACTCAACATCTAACTTGAGAAAACATGTAGCAGTCATTTTTGTTTTTGCTGTGGATAGGCAAATGTTTGTCTTTTACACGTTTTGAACATTTCCTATATATATATATATATATATATATATATATATATATATATATATATATATATATATGTATATGCACTAAGATCCTAAGATGGCGGCAGCATGAGCGTTTGAGGAAGCCAGGCCTGCAAGAATGACAAAATTTTCCTTCAAATAACAAACCGACGCATTATATAAATAATGTCTTCAAAAGCGTCTGATTTAAATTTCCTGATGCCCATAATGGAGCAATCTGTTACCAACAAATTCATAGTGGACACTATACAACAACTGAAAACTGAAATGTTTCGATGACAAAATGGACAATATTCAGTTAAGTTTAACTTCAATTCATGGCTCTCTAACAACTCTGGGTGACCATGTATCGGAGCTTGAACACAGGGTCAGCTCCAACGAGGACAACTTATCCGACATACAAAAACGCTTGAAGTCACTCGAGGGCGAAAACTTACATTTGCGGGATAAACTGGACGATGCTAAAAATCAAAGCAGGGCCTACAATCTTCGCTTCATTCATGTTCCTGAAAAAGCTGAGGGTAAAGACATCCACGGATTCATCGGCGGCCTAATACAGCAGCTTCTGGGTGAGGAGAATTTCCCGGTACCTCCAGCCTTAGAGCGGGTTCACCGCTCCCCTATGCTACATTCACAGAGCCAGAAGAAGTCTGCTCCGAGACCTATCCTGGTGAAACTCCTTAGCCTTCAGGATAAATTCAAAATCCTACAACTTGCCCGCAAAAAAGATGAACTTAAGTACAATGACAAATGTGTCCATATCTTCCCGTATTTTAGTCCCAGTCTTCTCCAGAAGCGTCGTGAGTTTGATGATGTTAAAAAGAAACTCCGTGAACTGAACATTAAATATTCCTTGTATTATCCTGCCACGCTCAAGATCACTTCTAATGGTAAATCGGTGCTGTGCAAAACCCCAGGGGAAGCTGAAAAGTTTCTTCAGGAACTACAACCTGAATGACGGACTGCTCCTGTCGTGTCTAAGGTAGTCCATTGACTGGTTGTTCTTGATGATATTTGTTTGCTTGTAGTAGCGTAATTTGGATTTTTTTGTCAATGTTTTGAAGGTTTACATGATATAGAAAATATTTATTATTTCCTCACAGACCACAATATTGAGACTCTTTATCTTATTTAATTTAATTTAATTTTGACCATAGGGCTGCATTTAAAGAATCCAGTTTTGGATAAACATTACTTAGTTTCTTTAACTTGGACTATGTAGCTTTTCCCCTAGTCTTATTATTACTAGGCTATTTAATTAAATGTTTTATTTTATTTCTATTTTTTTATTTTTTGTCCTCATTACTGTCTCATAAGGAAGTCTGTACACGGTGAAATATTTAGGACATGTATAAAGCATTTTCAGTTATTATTCTGTGGCCTGAGCCTGCCTTTTTGTTTGGTTGTTTTCTTATAATTTTTTTAGGTTATGCCTTGTCAGTGTGTGTGTTTTTGTGTGTGCATGGTGGTGTGCGTGTGTATGTGTTTGTGTGTAAATGTTTGTAAAGACTTGTGTTATATGCTCCCATACACCCTTTTCTTCCTGATCACCTTATGTATTTATTTATAAAGTATCAGTATAGGTAAAGGTTTATTTGTTATTCATTTGAATATTAGGAGTTTGATACATAAAATTGACTTGCTAAGAGCTTGGCTTTCTTACAATAAGCCTAGTGTTATCACACTTTCTGAAACATGGCTGAATAACAATATATCGGATGCAGATGTTAAACTTGATGGTTATATTCTGTATAGAACAGACAGGGGTACTCGAGGGGGGGGAGTAGCCACCTATATTTCTTCTCATTTATCTTCTGAACTTATTATGCCAAAGGAGAGAGCTGTACATTTTGAATGTTTATTTGTTAATATTGTTTTTCATGAAAACAAGCAGATAACTATAGGTAATATCTATAGACCTCCAAATTCCCCTGTTGAATCAACAAATTGTATTCTTGCTACTATTAATTTCTTAGACTATACAAATGAGTTGATTCTACTTGGTGATTTCAATCGTAATTGGCTTGATCGTTCTTCTCTTGAGAAGAACTTATTTAATGGAACTTATTTAATTGGATGAACTATAGTTCATCCAATCAATAGAATAAATTAAAAATTTGCCTAAAGTTGATTATTTTGTATTTTTGTCTGTCTGATTAATGCTTGTGTTAAGAAATAAATCAGACGTTACTCAACAGTTACTCACTACTTGAGTAGTTTTTCATCAAGGACTTTTTTTACTCTTACTCAAGTAATTATTTGGATTACTACTTTTACTTTTACTTGAGTCATCTTATTGTGAAGTAACTTGAGTAAAATGTTTGTCTACTCTACCCACTTCTGTTGCTATCAGGGAGCTGACCTAGTCTATAATAAGTCTTTGTTGAAAGATAGTACACAGCCTCCATGTTTAATTCCTTATGTCAACCTGCTGTATGTAACTTTTTTTCTACAGTTATTGTTGTATTGAAGGGTTGATGCAGTGTACATTTTATTTATTTTTTCCGTAACACTTAACTTGCTGTCTCTCCCACAGTGTTTGCAAACGCTGCATACGCAAGATGGACCACCACTGCCCCTGGGTCAATAACTGTGTTGGGGAGAACAACCAAAAGTATTTTGTGCTTTTCACAGTAAGTTCACTGCAGGAATGAGTCTGCTATTAAATGGGCTGACAAAACTCTTTTGTTATAATCTGAAGTAGGTTGCCAAAGACCAATTTTAGCCTTCGACAATAAGACGTTTTAGATTCTTGCTTATTTGAAATGGAAACAATTTTTACATTTTTTTTTTATTTTTACACTGTGCAACATATTACTGCATTAAAACAACATCAGTAGATGTTGTTTTAATACAGTACAAATGCAGATGAGAGGAATTCTTTTGTAAATATTAGGAGTGTGATAAGATACCCAGCTGACGAGACGATACACGTGCTTGGGTTCAAAACAAAATTTTAACACAATTTTAAAGATCAATTATGAAATATGACTGGAAAAATTATTTTTCTGGAAAAGTCTTTTATTCCATCAAAGTCACAAAATGAATCATGAACACTGTGAAAGTTTTTTTCCACAAACTCAAATGACTGTATACCTAACCTCTTCAGACATGATTTCTTCAGCATGAGTTTCTAACGTCTAATTAAAGCTGTGTGACTTTCTAACTTTAGTTTCCTCAAATAAAAATAACAAAAATAAATGTCTAACTTTTTTTAGTCTTTTTTTAAGTGCAAACCATGATCAAAATAGTACTCGCTCAATAATCAAAGTGGATGTCTATGTTTTTCAGACCTTTGGGCTGAACTGTCTCCTGCTGTTACATGGTTATGTCAAACACGCTTTGTGAAAACCAGTGCTCTTTTCTTCTCTTCTGCATTTCATTCATTGCAGCTTGTGCTTTTATCCAAAGTGACTTACAAGTGCTAAATATCAAAGGTTGCACGCCTCTGGAGCAACTAGGGGTTAAATGTCTTGCTCAAGGACACACTGGTTGATGTATCGCAGTGGGAATTGAACCCAGATCTCCCACACCAAAGTCATATCCACTGCACCATAACCACCTGTAGTACAAGGTAGTAGCTACTCCAGGACTGCCAACTCTCACGTATTGGCCGTGAGACACACGCATTTGACTGGTTTCACACGCTGAAATGTCAGTCAAATTTCCAAAAGATGAGTTTATATATATCTACCTGTTGAGCCACTTGTGATCAACTAGTTGTGCTTTCAGAGACAATGAGGGGATCTGCTGTGGGCAGTGACGCGTTACATCCGTGCGTAGACCTCCGATGATGAGCAGCGTACAGCCACCTCTAAACTTTGGGCCTCTGAGTCTGTGCGACGCTCTGAATGAGATCCACCATATCGACGGAGCAATGACATGCACTGCAGACTATATTACAACTCTTCAAATCTCGGACAACAGAGATGGGAGGAGTTATCTTTTGAATGTGCACAAAGTTGTAAACATGAGCAGAAATCTGATTAAACACATCTGAGCTATATGAAGTCCAGGATTTTATAAATTCATACTTACCCAACAAAAGACCTGAGGGCATTATTTTTCAATATTTTGTTTCCAGTATAAATTGATGTAGAAATGGGTAGAAATAGTTATAGCAGAAAAGTTCATCGTGTAATACTCAACATTATATATCGCCTCACAAAATCTGAAAACAAAACCTATGCCATCGGGTTGCCGGGCCAGCTGTGACTGGTCCAAATGTTTGTGCCAGCAGCAGGGGGGCGCAGATACTTGGAAACGTTGGGCTACTATTGTGCTTCTCTATCCTCTATGCATCTCTAAATGTAGCTTTAAATAATTAATTCAATGTTTCATAAAATGCACAAATAGTCTTTATTTTCCCCAAAAAGTAATACAGTAAGTGTGTCACAGAGGACAAGGGCCAAACATTACTAAGAAAGGCTGTGATGTATCACATGCACAACATGAGTCATGCTTTGTCTTTTGTCTTATTTTTCAATCTATTTTCTACTGGACCTTGTGGTGGGGAAAGGCCTTGATTGAAGACTACATTTCCCTCACTGCCTAATCTAAAAAAAATTGGCCACCCCCTGGTGTCCAAAAAATGGTTATTTCTATTTATTTCGTTTTAAAGGATTAGAATTAATGTAAATCAGTGATTCTCATTCTTTAGAATATCAGTGGTCCTAGTTGATCAAATCTTCTCAGCTGTTGCTACTGACATATGCTACTGTCTCTTCATGTGGCTCATTAGGTTTGGCACATTGCCTGGGTCACTTCTTATATCATAAGAAGGTAATACAATGTGTAATCAAGTGATGACTAATTAACATTAATGTAAATGATAAATGCCCTAATACCTGTTGATACTACAACAATGCTAAGGCTCTTAAACCAACAGCTTTGCACATATCATGTAAGACTTGATTTCTAAATTTCTTTGCACAAAACTCTCCAGAAAGTGCCATTTAATGGTTTATTTTTAAAAAAAATCCCTGGGGGGGAAAACCCCCAGACCCCTGAGGGAGAGCCCCCCATCCCCCCACACATAACAAATCCCAATTTAAACCCTGAAGGATTATGATGCTGAAAGAGCCAAAGAAATTGCTTTGTACGCGGCAAAATTTGTGTTGGCCCCCCCAAATCTCACTCCAAGGTTTTCGGAATAGTTGGCAGCTCTGTACTCTAGTATCAATTTAAGGCCATTTTAAGACAAGAGGAGAATATTTCTATTTGATTAATATAATATAAAGTAAAGTTAGGCTTATTGTCGGCCTCCCAACTTAAAAAATTTAAACCGTGAGAAAGAAAGAGAGAGGGCAGCCACACTAAACTGCTGCCGGGCTAAAGACGTGTCCCGGTCAAGTATGAGGGAGAGAGAGAGCGGTGGTACTCTGTAACATCCTAACGCTGAGATTTACAGGCAGCATTTTTCCAACTGCAACTCCACTATCACTCTGCAAACGTTAACTCAGAGTCTCCAAGACTTTGGAGAATGGGGGGGTTATGCTAATTTTGAGGTCAAAGCCTGACTCTGGAATTGTGTCACCTCAACAAGAAATATCTTCACAATTTAATATTGCAAGGTCCCATTGGACAGACATCGTCACACCTCTAGTAAACCCTCTGTTTGCAGTTTGTGCATGTGTATGTAAGGTAATGAATGGTCCTTTATTGTGTCTTTTTTTTAACTTAGATGTACATTGCACTCATCTCCTTCCACGCTCTCCTCATGGTGGTCTTCCATTTCCTCTACTGCTTTGAAGATGATTGGACAAGTGAGTGTTTTTTAATTAAACCTATGTAGCTCTTAATTAGAGGTCCAAGCCCGAGTCTGGAAGAAATGGCGGTAGCAAAGCTACGCTGTTCGCACAGCAGGGCTGTGGAACCCTATTCTTCTTCTCAGAATTATTATTTTTAATTATTAGAGGTCCAAGGCTGAGGGGGCTGGGAACCGTGGTAGCAAAGCAAGCAGGGCTGTGTAACCGTACAGAGCCCCGGAAGTGACATGGAGGGAAGAAAAAGAGAATTTGTACTGTACTGTACTGGGGACAAGCACTTTTGCGAGATCTTGACTTTGTTTTGCGAGATATTGAGTTTTATTTGCAAGATCTTGCAAATCCAACAAACAATAATGCTAACCTAGCTAGCTAGCTAGTAGCACAACATGATTATATCTCCTTGGTTGTCTAAATACATCAGTTTTATTTTGATAAGCATTACTAATTATTACGTGCCAAAGTGAAATGTTACAATTGACATTGTTGTTGACTGTTGATGTCATCTCCTTGGTTGTCTAAATACATTCATCGTTTATGATATTGAACACGCCCATTTCTGCTTAAGTTTTTTTTGCCATATCGCGCAATGCACGAAACCAACTTCTACCTGGTACGTAGCATCTTCAAAAGGCCCTGACAAAAAAAATTTAAAAGAATTTTGCTACGTTATGCGCATATGACGACCAAACAAATTTTCCTAGCTAGCTACCAAACACATATCATATACGTGGCCGAATTAAATGTTATTAGCAAAAGACTTTAAAGAATGCTCTGTACCAAATTTGGCGAGGATTGGCCATTAGGGGGCACTATAATCAACATTCATTTGTTTTGGCTGATTACTCAATTTATTTAAGTGGGACATTTGTGATTGCAATATCTCTGCCATAGTACTACATTTGTGATTGCAATATCTCTGCTATAGTAAATGCTATTGACACAAAACTTGGGATGCTTGTTCAGCACCTCCCCACCAATATGCTTTGGGTCCGGCTTTCGCACACTCCCCTGGTCATCAGGGGCAACTGGAGTCGGAAGGCTTAGACCCCAGTCATAACTGTTAAAAATACAGCACAGTGGGAATAATATATTGGGTCCTCTCCACAGCTATAAAAAATACAATATTCACAGGAATGGATGACATTTTGTGCAAACTCAACATTCTTGCTGGACTCTAGGGTTGCTTCATCTTCATGATGTACTGTAAAGGATCTGGGGTGCATATCAAGCTGTGAACCTTTTATAAGTTGAATTTGATCAGCACTTAAGCAGACAGCATGCAAGCCACATTTTCATTATTGTGTCTTGTGGTAAAGTGCACTTACTAGAACGTGAAACATCTAAAGGCCTTAACATTCCATAAACCTGTTTATTTGCCATCCTGGTGTCAGACTGTTCTACTAAGGGTGTGATGAGTCACTCGACTCATGAGACGATACACAAGATTGGGTTTAACTAATTCAAAACTATTTTACAGAAAACTTCAATGAAGAAATATGACTGTAAAAATAGTCTAATATTCAATCAAAAGTCATAAAATGAAAACGAGTGTCAAATGTGGAACATCTGTGTGCCATTTATTTCATGTTTGCATGTGTATTGCGGTGTATTGATTTTGCATGTGTTTTACTTACGGTTTGTTGTGCCCTGTGTTTTTTATTCATAAATTGCATGTGTCTTTTTAATCATTGACTATTCTGGGTCTATTGTTTATTGTGGGGCTAAATACTTACACACTCTAGACATTGATAGACCCCGCCCCCTTCCTCTGACATTGGCAGCGCTGCCCAGATTAATGGACTGATTCAGGACAGGTGTGGGTGGAACGTGCCCGGACTAATGATTGATTGAGGGCGGTTGTGGGAGGAACGAGGAGTGTGTAAAATAGACAGGCAAGGAGCAAAAGAAAGCGAAGCACTGCCACAACCAGGGGAGAACAGAAGGAAGGAAGGCACGCAGGAGGCCAGAGGACACACGAACGCCGTGGTGGGTCAAAGCAAGTACAGCCACACGAGTGGTGGGTGCAGAGCAGAGTACAACGCATTAACGGAGAGCGAAGCAGCAGAGTGATGCAGATATTTGAATACGACCATGGCGACAGCTGCAACCATGATTTTGGTGCCTCCCTAATCCAAGGAGACATGCTGAACATGTCCACGTTTGAGACTAATTATTCGCCGTTACATATTCCATATGTATGGTGGAGAGAGAGTCTCTTCACTCAAAGAACCAAGGTTACCATGTAATAAAGCATTTCATTGCAGCAGAATTCAATTCAATTCAATTTTATTTATAGTATCAATTCATAACAAGCATTATCTCGAGACACTTTACAGATAGAGCAGGTCTAGACCACACTCTAGAATTTACAAGGACCCAACAGTTCTAGTATTTTCCTACAGAGCAAGCAACAGTGCGACAGTGGCGAGGAAAAACTTCCTTTTAGGCAGAAACCTCGGTCAGACCCAGGCTCTTGGTAGGCGGTGTCTGACGACCGGTTGGGGTTACAATGAAGAGTGGCAATAACAGTCACAAAAAATAGTAGTATGTAGTAGTTCTTTGTAGTAGTTCATGGCATAGCAGGGCACTGTGCGGCGTTACAAGGCACAGCAGGACGTAGCAGGATGTAGCAGGGCATTGCAGGACGTGTAGCGGGACCATGGCGACAGCTGCAACCATGATTTTGGGGCCTCCCTGATCCAAGCTGGGGGAAAAAGAACATAAGGACTCCGGGGAATGACTCCCCGGAGCTAGGTTAGTAACAAGCATTTCTGGGCCATGGATGCACATAAATGGAAAGATAGAGGAGAGAAGAACTCAGTGTGTCAAAGGAAGTCCCCCAGCAGTCTAAAACTATAGCAGCATAACTAAGAGAGACAGGTTAAAGAGAGGAGCCTGGCCAGGCCAGAACTCTCCCAAACCAGATGCCATCCCTCTGTCTAGAGGAGATGGGAAGGGAGAGAGAGAGAGAGATCCATCCCTCTGTCTGGAGGAGGTGGATGAGAGAGAGAAAGAGATCCATCCCTCTGTCCAGAGGAGGTGGATGGGAGAGAGAGAGAGAGACATCATCCCCCATCTACATCCATCCCTCTGTCTAGAGGAGGTGGATGAGAGAGAGGGATCCATCCCCCTGTCCAGAGGAGGTGGACGAGTGAGAGAGAGAGAGAGAGAGAGAGAGATCCATCCCTCTGTCTAGAGGAGGTGGATGAGAGAGAGAGAGAGAAAGAGATCCATCCCTCTGTCTAGAGGAGGTGGATGGGAGAGAGAGAGAGAGACATCATCCCCCTGTCTACATCCATCCCTCTGTCTAGAGGTGGTGGATGAGAGAGAGAGATCCATCCCCCTCTCCAGAGGAGGTGGACGAGTGAGAGAGAGAGAGAGAGAGATCTATCCTTCTGTCTAGAGGAGGTGGATGAGAGAGAGAGAGAGAGACCCATCCCTCTGTCTAGAGGAGGTGGATGAGAGAGAGAGAAAGATCCATCCCTCTGTCTAGACGAGGTGGATGAGAGAGAGAAAGAGATCCATCCCTCTGTCTAGAGGAGGTGGATGAGAGAGATAGAAAGAGAGAGATATCTATCCCTCTGTCTAGAGGAGGTGGATGAGAGAGAGAGATCCATCCCTCTGTCTAGAGGAGGTGGATTAGAGAGAGAGAGAGAGAGATCCATCCCTCTGTCTAGAGGAGGTGGATGAGAGAGAGAGAGAGAGAGAGATCCATCCCTCTGTCTTGAGGAGGTGGACGAGAGAGAGAGAGAGAGACATCATCCCCCTGTCTACATCCATCCCTCTGTCTAGAGGAGGTGGATGAGAGAGAGAGATCCATCCCCCTGTCCAGAGGAGGTGGACGAGTGAGAGAGAGAGAGATCCATCCCTCTGTCTGAGAGAGAAATAATTCAATTTTATTTATATAGTGCTTAATCACAACAGTTATCTCTTTGCCTATAGCAGCGTAACTAACTATAAGCTTTGTCAAAGAGGAAAGTCTTAAGTCTACTCTTAAATGTGGAGACGGTGTCTTTTCATTTTTTGAGATTATTTTATGGGCATTTTTAGGCCTTTATTTGTTTGGACAGCTGAATACATTAAAGGGGAGAGAGAGGGGGGGGAATGAGCAAAGAGTCAGAGTTTTAACCTGATTGACTTGCAATTTTGAAATTGCAAAGCTTTTTTGTGAGCTTGGCTAGGTGTCCAATTATACTGCCCCGCAAAACAGGTAGTTGTTTGTAACTCAAGGGTTGCTAATCTGTTCCGTCATGTGATGAAGTCTTCATCTGAATACGTAGTGCTACACCCTGTCTACACTAAAATGTTGTTATATAAATGATATCCCGATCATTAACTACACCATGTAGAAAGACTAATAAAGCATCCAGCGTATGATTATAATAGTGTGTGTCAGTCAATCGTAATGGTCTGCGTCTATATAATCTGTGCAGCCAGCATTACATATAGCATATAGCCTATATTTGTAAATGGTTGCAATGCCTGTATATGTCTTGTTTTAACCAGTCCCTCCAGGATTTCGCTGCCTTTTTGAGATTGTTGTGGCCCAAAATGCCAATTTTGCTGGAGCTTTTGTAAAAATAATTGTGATAAAAGTTGCTACGTCTTTTGTATGTTTGTGGACTGACGAGAGGAACCGCATGACCATTACCACCTTATCCCTTGTGTGGTGTTTGGGTCTGTGGGACCCGTTTTCATTGTTTGCTAAATAAAAAGTATGATATTTATTATTTCTTCCAACTCACTGCTATGAAACTTAACTGTGTTCTCCTCCTACTAGGCCTGCTGTGTGTGTGTGTGTGTGTGTGTGTGTGTGTCTGTCTGTCTCTGCTGCATATACAGTATGTGTCTGTGTGTCTTTGCGTCTGTACAGTATGTCTGCATGCCTGAGTCTGTTAGTTACGTTTACAGTCAGTGCATCCAATCGCACTAGCATGTCTTTTTCACCTCAAATCACCAAATTTTGTAAAGTAAAACTGGCGATGTCCTGGAAAGATGATTATCTTACTAGGTTTTGTTGCTAGGAGACTGATGTTCTTGCCCACCCATAGACCGTTAATATTAATGGACAGAGCATGTGTGATGTCACCCATTGGTTTGTGAAGATCAGAAATGAGTCGTCGAGTTTGCGTTTATGGGCGCAGCCATCGTGGTTGCGGATGTGACGATTTTAGAGGAGAGGGCGGAGTGAGAGAGGAGCCACAGACCGGTGGGCGGGACATACAGTCTATGGGCGGGATCTGACTGACGTAACTGCTGCTGAATAATTCAAGGTAAGATTTAGCTTCACTAACGCTAGGTTTTAAGTATATCTTTGTCCCATATAGTCTATGGTTATATAACATATAAGAGTCACATTGCAAAGTAAATGTATCTGAAGTTACCATGTAAATTGTCTGTAACATTAGCTTGCCACTTAGCTAGCTATGGTTAAACATGCTAACGTTAATTTTCTGCAAATCGAAGTTTACTTCTCGTAGTATTAACGTGGTGTCAGCGAAATGCAATATGCCGATTGTCAATGCTTAACATTATGTAACGCTATTAGCACATGTATAACCAAGTTTCTTATAACGTTTGGCTAACTGTAATAACCATAATGATCCGATAATGTGCTACTGTTTCCCCTTTCAGTCTATAGTTGGGGCATTTAACCTTGACATGCTGTTAAGAGCTAATGTTAGCAGAAATAAGCTCATTTAACTAAGTTACTGTTGCACTAAAGAACAATGGACTGTTGATGATTCATGTGTATTCTCCTGGATAATTAATCAAGTACAGTTACATGCTAGTGTGCATAGATATTTAACTATGAGGGGCTCAAATGGAATGGAATGATTCTTTCATTCTTTCATAAATAAGAGTGCTGAGAGCCACGATGGCATGTCCCCCCACCCCCGAATGCCCCAGAAGTAAGCAATAGTAATAGTTCATTTTCTTTTGCTATATATTGTACAACATTAAACTTTTACCAGACTTTTGTACAACTAAGCCAAGGTAATAATGCATTTTCAAATAGTGTGTAATTAAGAGTGCTGTTCATTTATCCTTTTTCTCTATAGCTTAAAATATTTGCTGGGCTGGTCTGCAGTAGAAGAGACTTCTTCCTTTCTTTTACCAGTCCCTACAAGGAAGAGCTGTCCCGGACGTCCTCCTTATTCACTGAGACCTGAGAGATGTCAAGGGCGGTAACCTCGTCGCAGGAATGAACGAGAACCTGCAGCACCTCCACCTGCAGTATCCAGGCATGATAGCACAAGTGCTATAAGCTTTATATGTTAAGCTGTATTTTTATATTGTGGTTTGTAATGTCAACCATTTCTACTGTAATTAACAGCGTGACACTAGAGATTCGACAACCTCTTTATTATGCAGACATGTCTTGTGACAGTTAAGTTTGCTTTTACCTTAACCCACAGCAGTGTTTTAGGTGTGGAATTTACACTTGTAAAAGGTGAACTACATTATTTAATTCATACATTTTTAAAAATCTTAAGTGTTTGGTGTATATATTTTTAAGTTGATGCCCATTTCAATGTGAAATAAAGGTCCTTCTAAAGCTACATTTGTTGTTTTTCTGAAGTAACTATAATAGGAACATCCAGCATTGTAGTCATACAAGAAGACTTTGGAAATTTCATAGAATTTGTAATTGATTAAAAGTGTCTTTCTATTTTGGCTTTAATACACATAAATATAAACGTTTTGCACTAGGTGCTGTTTAATCTGTGCAGGGCTATTGTAAAATCATAACGTATGATCACAAATTGCAAAGGAGAATTAAACAACTTATTTAATTGCCGTAACTGTAATGATTAAATCAAATGTATTAGGTACATTTGATTTAATCATTACAGTTACTGACATTTTCAAAGTATGAAAACTAAAAACCATACAAGGACATGCAATGTCATTATTTAATTCTAACAGTACATAAATACATAAAATATACAAGACCCTTTATGTGAAATGACCAAAAATACTTTCACCTGTGAAAGTGGTGACTGCTAGAGTATTTTCATTATTTTATTCCAGTTTAATATTTATAAAATAGTTTTAATCCACTACTTAATGTTACTACGATCACCTATCACACTACAGCAGAAACTAAGTCAACCACAATAAATTGAACCTCTTAATACCAAGTGCTAAAAGTTAGTCCGTCCTTTTAGCAGAAGAAGCTGAACCAAAAATTATTTTCTGGCATCATTATAATCAGAACACATTTGAGAACTTTGGATGTGGTCAATGCAGTCTGTTTTCCACATCCAGATGAAATGGGACCAAATACATCGCTCTATACACCAGGTCTTCCGTCTGTAGGCTCTGGTGATTCAGTTTTCAGTGTGGATACCTTTGTAGTTACAGTAAAAGACAAACATGTAGTTAAGGCATGGTAGATCACAATTAATTATATTAATATATGAGACACACTAAATAATGCATTTAAATTAATAATACCTGCTTGTCTCTGAAAAACTGATCTTCCTCAAAGTGTGAACTGCAGACGGAACTTTTCGTGGTTCCATTTGCTGGTCTCTCTCCTCATCTTCACCAACCATTGCTTCAGCCTGGCATCATCAAAAGGAAGTCTGTTTGGAAAGAAATTCATGTTTCATACATCCCGAAGGTGTATATACTATCAATTTACACTAACAAGGCACCACATCTGCTGTATGCATCTGTAATGCAAATGATTGAAATGTATATTTAATAGATTAATATAATGTAATACCCCAATGTAACTTTACAATCATGTCTAATTGTTTCATGTGCGCCATTTTATCGCTAACAATCTGACCCACTCCCCCGTCGGAGACCTCCAAGTCAACGCGCTCCCCCCGCAGCTTTGTCCGTGTGGTGATGGTGATGCTGTGTGGGTGCTGCCGCGGCGAGGGTGACAGGGTACATAGACATAATAAAGAGTAGACGCCGCATTGGCAGGCTGAGCGCGAGAAGTCCATCCGCCATCTTGGACCGGTCATACTCGTTACTTGGCAGCAGAAGATACAAGATGCCAGAGCACTGTGCAGCATATTCCTGCTCAGATCGGTGGATTTTTTTTATCTTATCTCTTTCACTTTGGGTTCTGTGAAGCATTTTGTAGGCCTATCTGTGTTTTGAAAATTGCTACATAAGTTAAGTTCCAAAAGCAGCACTAATGTATGCTTGTGTTGTTATTACATTGGGATTGTCTCTGGTTTAGTTGGGATTTGTTTGATAAGACTTGCACGTTACTCTTATAAGATAGATAGATAGATAGAGATATATATATAATTATATAGCCTTTTCAATAGCAATGTGCTTGAGTACAGAGTCAACACAACATAAAAGAGGTGTATCTGTACTTAATACTTATGTAATAAGAGCTGAGACAGCTGGTCATTTATCAAATATATCGAAAGTCGCAATAAGTATGCAATATTTAGTTTATTTTGTGGAGCTGTCCTGTTAACTTTATTTATGTATTTTATACTGTCCAACCAGTAGAACCCGTCCTGTTCTATAGACATGGTCCTTAGTTATTTATATTATAACTTTATTTATGTATTTTATACTGTCCAACCAGTAGAACCCGTCCTGTCCTGTAAACATGGTCCTTAGTTATTTATATTATAACTTTATTTATGTATTTTATACTGTCCAACCAGTAGAACCCGTCCTGTTCTGTAGACATGGTCCTTAGTTATTTATATTATAACTTGATTTATATATTTTATACTGTCCAACAAGTAGAACCCGTCCTGTCCTGTAAACATGGTCCTTAGTTATTTATATTATAACTTTATTTATGTATTTTATACTGTCCAACCAGTAGAACCCGTCCTGTTCTGTAGACATGGTCCTTAGTTATTTATATTATAACTTGATTTATATATTTTATACTGTCCAACCATTAGAACACGTCCTGTTCTGTAGACATGGTCCTTAGTTATTTATTCATGTTGGACCAGTCCAATATAACTTTCAGTTAAAATAAACCTTGTGTTGTAAGAAAACTTGTTTAATTTGTTATGAATCTATTTTGTAATTTTATATATGTTTAAAAATATCGGAATTCATATCGATGTTGCAATATCACATTTTGTCAATGTTGTGCAACCCTAGTGTGTGTGTGTGTGTGTGTGTGTGTGTGTTGGGAGTGGGGCTGCTAAATGTCAAGGTCTGGGAGGCAATTGATGCAGAACAACGTGGTAGTACTGTGCGTGTGTGTGTGTGTGCTTGCGTATGTGTGCGTGTGTGTGTGTGTGTGTGTGTGTGTGTGTGTGTGTGTGTGTGTGTGACAGAGAGAGAGACAAATATAAAAAGCTTCAAGTAGACTCTAATAATATAATCATATTGTTTCTTGTACTTAAATATCTGACTTTACGGTCACTATCTGTTTCTTCTTCCCTATCATATTTATAATGTGTGTGCAAATTATTTTTCTATAATAGGTATTTATACCTATTATAGCCTACATCATATATGTGATGTAGGGGTATTTTGCAAATACCTATCATTTACAAATGATAGATACACCGAGGATGTCTGGTCTAGGGTGACCAGACGTCCTCGGATTTAGGGGACAGTCCCACGTTTTTGTCCCCTGACTAAATACAGAAGAAAAACTACCTCTGTCCTTGTTCTTTTTTTTTAAAGACACATTAGGTTTTTCAATCAGATTTATAGTCAAACTGGAAATATCCCCGTTGCTCTCCCTTTTCCGGGATTATGTTTCCAGTTTTGATCTCGGACGTCTGGTGAATTTATATCATATCAGAATATTCTATTACTGTTAAGCACACTATGAATATTAAAATACGCCTAATCATGTGTCCTGTATCATAGCTACATGTATGACCTTTGTAGCAAAAAAAACATGAAAATCAGTTGGGTATTCAGTGAGATTGATTAATTAAACGCGCTGACAGCTCATTGCACCTGCCAAACACATTACACTGAGTGGAGCGGGTGACCGGTCCAAGAAGGCGGCCCCAAATCTCGTCAACGCCAATAGGCAGTAGCGGTCGATGCGGCGTCTACTCTTTATTATGTCTATGACAGGGTATATGCCCGGTGTTCCGGTTTAACGAGAGTCCATGTTAACTGGCGACCCTCAGCCAAAAGCGTCTGTTGTTGTCGTAGTGACGACAGCTGTTGCAAAACGGGAAGAGACTACGTAGCTGTCCGCGTGAATGCCTTTTTGTTAAGTTGTCATTAAAATATAAAACATAACATTAGGCTACCTTTCTGATTTGTCTTTGGAGTCTAGTCTGAGGAAACCTGTCTGTCGCGTTTGGAACGCGGCTTGCTGTTAAGAAGGAAAACAGAAACACAGCGTTGCCCTTCCTGTTTATGTCTAGAATACGTTTTATTGAATAGGCTACACCTATTCATCTTCAGAGCCTGTTTAAGTAATCACATGTCACGTAGAAAAGTATTTAGCCCTTTTAAAAGTAGAAAAAAAATGAATGTAACAACTTGGATTCGAACTCGTAGCTGCCTTTGTGAGAAAATATCTAAGCCTCAGCGGTCTAACGCAGCGCGCCATAGCATCGCGGCTGGGCATGGCTTCATATCAACTCAAACGTCACATAGCGTTTCTTACCACACAACACTGCGTGCAAATACTCACATGTTACTCTTGCTCAGAAATTGTCTTTATTTTGTTTGATTCCCACAAAATACACGCCTTGTATGTTTGTCAATTGTAAGCACGTTCAAATCAACCTGAAACTCAAATGTCCATCTCTGACAAAACAAATATAAATAATAATGGTGACATTATGTCCCTGGAGGAGGAACCTAAGAAGGATGTGGCAGAGGATGAGGGGGAGATTGATCTGGAGGCAGTAAGTGGTACTCCCTGATGTAACCAGCTGACTGTAGAGGTGCCCTGGAGGATGTACCCCCTGACCATGATTATTTATAACAGGCAAGTAAAAGAATTATAAAGCTATTATTCCTATTTAAAATAATTTGCAGAACTTCAGTTCAATTGTCTTTATCTCGAGACACTTTACAGATAGAGTAGGTCTAGACCACACTCTGTATTATTTACAAAATTAAATTATAAATCTAGTAATTCCCCCAAGAGTAAGCAATTAGTATGTGCGACAGTGGCAAGGAAAAACTCCTTTAGGAAGAAACCTGAGACAGACCCAGGCTCTCGGTACGGTTGGGGGTATGGTGCACACTGGCAATAATAGGCACAATAAAGATAATGGAACAATGACTACAAATGGTAATCGTAGTAGTTCATGTCATAGCAGGGCACTGCAGGGCGTTACAAGGTGTAGCGTGGCATAGCAGAGCATAGGTGGACGTAGCGGGATGCAGCAGGGTAAAGCAGTGCAGCAGGACCACGGCAACTGCTGCCACCATAATCTTTTTGCCATCCTAATGCAAGGAAATATGCTGCTCTGGGGAGGAAACTCGCCAGAACTAGGTTAGTAACAAGAATTTCTGGGACAGGATGCACACAAATGGAAAGGGAGTGGAGAGAGCAGCTCTTATCAAAGAGGAGAAGAGTTTTCAGGTTATTCTTAAATGTAGTGATGGTTTCTGCCTCCCGACCCAGACTGGGAGCTGGTTCCACAGTTGATAGCTGAAGGCTCCCAACCTACTTTTATAGACTCTAGGAAGTAGCTCTGAAATCTGGGAGCATAGTGCTCTAGTGGAACAATATGGCACTAAGCTCTTCTAGATATGTTGGTGCAACATCGTTTAGAGATTTGTAAATCAGGAGAAGGATTTTAAATTTAATCCTGGATTTTACAGGAAGCCTTTGCAGAGAAGCTAATACAGGAGAAATATGATCTCTTTTCTTAGTTCTTGTCAGAACACATGCTGCACCATTCCGGGTCAGCTGGAGAGTCATAAAGGACTTATTTGAGCAACCTGATAGTAAGGACTTACAGTAGTCCAGCCTAGAAGTAACAAATGCATGGATTAGTTTTTCAGCATCGTTTTGAGACAGGATGTTCCTAATTTTGGTAATGTGACAAAGATGAAAAAAGGCTGTTCTTGAGGTTTGTTTTAGATGGGCGTTAAAGGATATATCCTGATCAAAAATCATTCCTAGATTTCTGACAGTAGTGCTGGAGGACAGGGCATTGCCATCCAGGGTAGCTCTATCTTCAGATAATGAAGTTTGGAGGTGTTTAGGGCCCAGCACAATAACTTCAGTTTTGTGCAGTGTTCCCAATGCATTGATATTATGGAATTAAAAGCTATTCTAAGGATTTTACGCATTATTCACTTTGGTAAACCACTGCTATTATTCTGAACACAACTGTACTTTCAAGTTTTCTCGAGATTTGTTTTAATTTGCGGGTTTGTGAGTTATACCAAGGTGCTAGTTTCCTTTCCTTCGTCATCTTCTTTTGAGGGGATCAATAGATTTGTTTTAATTTGCGGGTTTGTGAGTTATACCAAGGTGCTAGTTTCCTTTCCTTCATCATCTTCTTTTGAGAGGAGCAATAGTCGTCCATAGGCAGGTCGTAGCACTGTCTACAAATTTATCAATTTGGGAGGGACTCAAGTTAACTTAAATGTCCTCTGTTATATTAAAGCATGATATTGAGTTGCTGAGTTAAATGTTGTAGGAATATCTTCTTTAAATGTAGCTATAGCACTGTCAGATAGGCATCTAGTGTAGAAGCTTTTTGTCTAATTTAGTATAGTCTGGTAGTAGGAATTTGAAAGTTATATTAAAAAAAAAAGGTCTGCGGAAATATTATTGAAACCTCAATTTCAATGCCATATGTCAGCACAAGGTCGAGTGCTTAAAACAGTGCGTGGCCTTATGCACACTGTGACTGATAACAGTTGAATCTAATAATGAGTTGAAAGTAGTACTAAGGCTTAGTACTAAGTAGTATTAATCTTTTTCAACATCCACATGGATATTAAAATCACCTATGATAAGTACTTTGTTAGGTTTTAAGGACTACGCATGCTAAAAACAAAGAATTCAGATAAAAATTCAAAATACAGTCCTGGAGCTTAGTAAATAACAATGAATATAATTGGCTGTAATGTTTTCCGTGTTGGACATTGAAGATATGTAACAATATTGCCTATTAAAAATATTTCATGGTGAGAGATATCAAGTGTGAAATAAAGCTGTGAAGTAATATTTTCTGTCTTTTATTAATTGATTACACATCATAGTGACATGGCAGCCGATTGACTCTGTGGACAATCTGGTGGAGAGATGAATCCCAAAAAACCTCTGGAGACCACCTATACCCTGTATGATGTCCCACTCCTGGACAAAGACACTTGGGTCTTCAATGTGTCACCCTGTCCAGGCCCAGCACCACCACCAGGGACTCCTGCTCAGCCATATGTATATAGGAATTAAAATGATGAGGTCCAAGCCCGAGGCTGTAGGAACCGTGGTTGAAAAGCTACGTGGTTCACACAGTAGGGCAGTGGAACCCATGTACGGTGGAACCCTCCCACTGTACATGGTGGGAGGGTGCCATTTTCAGGACTGGTCCTTAACCCTGCATTGACCTCAGATGCAGCAATGTATCCACTTTCACCACTAAGTGGCACTATAGCAGAAAAAAACATGTTTGTTTTTTAACTCCCAAACCATACACACATTCACACATTCAATAACCATATTATCATCGTGTTCCATGGATCAAACTGAGTAACCTGATATAGGCCACGCCCATTTTCGCCTGTGCGACCGATCTGCACAAAACTTCAGACTGACCTGACAAAAATTCATCAAAAGAATTTTTATATGATAAAAATTGAGCATATTACACACAGTCAAACTTGTGTAGCTAACTTTGAAAACACCAACTTTACCATATCTCGGCCAAAATAAATGCTATCAACGGTTCCCCACACATTTTTTTAATTGGCCACTAGGGGGCGCTACAAGTACAAAAAGTACTTTACTATACTCTGTAATTCCCACAAGAGCAAGCATTTACAGTGCCTTGTGAAAGTATTCGGCCCCCTTGAACCTTTCAACCTTTTCACACATTTCAGGCTTCAAACATAAAGATATCAAATTTTTATTTTTTGTGAAGAATCACCAACAAGTGGGACACAATTGTGAAGTGGAATGAAATCTATTGGATATTTGAAACTTTTTTAGCAAATAAAAAACTGAAAAGTGGTGGGTGCAAAATTATTCGGCCCCTTTACTTACTACCAGGCAGGTCCGTAATACTGTTGTGGAGAAGTTTAAAGCCGGATTTGGATACAAAAAGATTTCCCAAGCTTTAAACATCCCAAGGAGCACTGTGCAAGCGATCATTTTGAAATGGAAGGAGTATCAGACCACTGCAAATCTACCAAGACCTGGCCGTCCCTCTAAACTTTCAGCTCAGACAAGGAGAAGACTGATCAGAGAGGCAGCCAAGAGGCCCATGATCACTCTGGATGAACTGCAGAGAACTACAGCTGAGGTGGGAGAGTCTGTCCATAGGACAACAATCAGTCGTACACTGCACAAATCTGGCCTTTATGGAAGAGTGGCAAGAAGAAAGCCATTTCTCAAAGATATCCATAAAAAGTCTCGTCTAAAGTTTGCGAGACTTTTGCGGGAGACACACCAAACATGTGGAAGAAGGTGCTCTGGTCAGATGAAACCAAAATCGAACTTTTTGGCCACAAAGCAAAACGATATGTTTGGGCGTAAAAGCAACACAGCTCATCACCCTCAACACACCATCCCCACTGTCAAATATGGTGGTGGCAGCATCATGGTTTGGGCCTGCTTTTCTTCAGCAGGGACAGGGAAGATGGTTAAAATTGAGGGGAAGATGGATGCAGCCAAATACAGGACCATTCTGGATGAAAACCTGTTGGAGTCTGCAAAAGACCTGAAACTGGGATGGAGATTTATCTTCCAACAAGACAATGATCCCAAACATACAGCAAAATCTACAAAGGAATGGTTCACAAATAAACGTATCCAGGTGTTAGAATGGCCAAGTCAAAGTCCAGACCTGAATCCAATCAAGAATCTGTGGAAAGAGCTGAAAACTGCTGTTCACAAACGCTCTCCATCCAACCTCAGAGCTCGAGCTGTTTTGCAAGGAAGAATAGGCAAGAATGTCAGTCTCTCGATGTGCAACACTGATAGAGACATACCCCAAGCGACTTGCAGCTGTAATCGCAGCAAAAGGTGGCTCTACAAAGTATTAACGCAAGGGGACTGAATAATTTTGCCCGCCCCACTTTTCAGTTTTTTATTAGTTAAACAGTTTCAAAAATCCAATAGATTTCGTTCCACTTCACAATTGTGTCCCACTTGTTGGTGATTCTTCACAAAAAATAAAAATGTTATATCTTTATGTTTGAAGCCTGAAATGTGTCAAAAGGTTGAAAAGTTCAAGGGGGCCGAATACTTTCGCAAGGCACTGTAGTGCGACAGTGGCGAGGAAATACTTCTTTTTAGGAAGAAACCTCGGACAGACCCAGGCTCTTGATAGGCGGTGTCTGACGGTTGGGGGTGTAATGAATAGTGGCAGTCACAATAAAAGATAATGGAACGGTGACTAGAAATAGTTGTAATTAATCTTTATTATAAAGTTGCCGCTGTTGATCCTGATGGGGGACTTCAGAGCCCAGAGTTCTTGGGGGCAGAGGGGAGGGAGAGAGGGAGGGTGTTGAGCTTCCTGACAGCCATACACTGTCCCTGCGTATTAAAGGAACCAATAAACAAATTAACATTCATATGCTTTTGTCTCAATTAACATTACCACTTTATGTAACGTTGCAACTGTTTATTTATCTGCTACAGAAACTCTAAAATATGTATTTATGTAACAGTAAGGAAAACCAAATAATGTTTAGCAATATGTTACCATTACTAGTACTACAGTCTAATTCAAATACAAGCCAGTTCATGGAGCTCCTCAACTCAGATGCAAATTTTCTATTTGCTATCAATTTTTATAACAATGGATATATTTGACATCTACACAGTTAATGTCTCACCTGAAATATTCTCAGAAGTAAATTTAATGATGAAGTTACGAAAATTGTGGGTGAAAAAAGAACTTTGTTAGCTGCCTTTTTGCTGAATGCCGAAATGAATGCTGGGAATCCTGTCTACAACATCCTCAGAATTCTGTAAAAGGAGGCCACATTTGTGGGCCGCTTCTGAATAGGCCTTTGAAAATAAATGAAATAGGACAGCCTTTGTCACGCTGGTATGACACCATCAGACACAGCTACAGTTTAATTCACCACCTACTGGCAACAGGAAGTAAGCCTGACGTCATCAAATGTGGTTTAAACATGATATACAGCAACATGACATAAAAAGTGTATTGTGCTGATGTTTAATGTTTTGCCATGTTTGTGAACTTACATTGAGCCGAGAAAAGTGATTTTAAAACCTGTGACGTCGCCATAATGTAAAGTCTATAGGACGAATGTAAACTTGCAGGCAGAGCCAGTAAGACAAACACTACTGCGCGTGGTCAGTGGTCACATCTAACGGAAGTAAACCTGGAGCTTAGCAACGGTTTGGGTGGATGCGCCACTGAGCAACTCCTACAAATAAACGGGGCACCACCGTTAACATTGCATCCAGGTCTTATAATTCCCCCTTCCCCCTTTACTGAATAACTCCCTCAACAGTTGACAAGTGGACACACCTGTTGACATAACTGTTTCACTGCTTAACATCCTAATTGTAATGTTGCAGATGGGTTAACAGTAAAGTGCAATTGGTTGTTTTATTGTAGTGTATTACAGTTCCTCATATGGTCCACTTTTTTGGCACTTCATTTCTCTTCCTCCATGTCTTTTCATCTCCCAGAGTGCAGTTCCTTCTCTCCTCCAGCAACAGTCATCCTCCTCATACTCCTGTGCTTTGAGGGTCTCCTTTTCCTCATCTTTACCTCTGTGATGTTCGGCACCCAAGTCCACTCCATCTGTACAGATGAAACCGTAAGTAATCCATTTAGTGACCCACAATCCATGTTCCACCCTTTGCATTTAACATTGGCTTTTTTCAACTGTAAATGGCTAAATCTGCAGCCTGATGTAGAATAAGGTGCAGCAAATTCCCTGCAAGTGATAACTTTGACTTAAACACTAACTTTTTGGCATGTACTTACTTTTCAGACAAACAACTTCAGTATTATAATATATTAAATTTGTGGTGTCTGTGACCACAAATCTGTCTAATATCAAGGATTGCTCAAAACAGCCACTGATCATTGTAAGCTTCTTATTTTCTGCACTAGGATCTTGACAGGCTTAGCAACAGTAACTACCCTTGTTATACCCCTACTGGTTTCCACACCAACTTGTTTCCCTAGGTCGTGTTCACCTAACAGCTGCCGTTGTGGCCTGCCTCTGTCACCAGATTCGTCACACAATCACAAACTTATTCCTGGCGATTTTAATTTTTTTCCCCAAATCTACTGTCTTTTATTTTTTTGTAGGTGGCTGTGATGTGGTTCTTACTTAAACAAACATTTTTGCGGCAGTAGATTTGGTAAACGGGAAATTAAAAACGATTTACAAAGAATATGTTTACGCCATTTACTCTATAACTGGGACACTTTAGGACCTATTGGCCGGGATTTGGGCAAAATACACATGTCGATTCACTGGTAAGATCAAATTACGTTTTGTATCCAGGTAATTTATTTAGCTCACGTTACTGTATTATGTGAACATTTAACTTTGTTATAAGAATTGTATGTGGCGTTTTCTTTTGCGGGTAGCAAAGTTCCACCAAACCAAGTTCTTTTCTGCGACCATAAAGATCCACCGTATTTAGGACCAGAAATTAGCGCTGCCCAAAAACAATTATGATTGAGTTAAAGAAATGCAAAAAACAGACAGTTTTTCATCTATCCAGGAGTGTATGTGTGGATTGGCCAGAACTTGCTCCACAGCGCTGTGGAGACATGATTGGCAATGCAAGACTACATTTCGAAATCCACATGTAGACAGGGTTTCCGTGGAGTATTAAAAAGTCTAAAAAAGTAAAAAAATTAAATATCACATTTTTTAGGCCTTAAAAAGTCTTTAATTTGCTGAAGTATTGTGTTCTAGGTTTTAAATACTGTAGTTTTAAACAGATCTTAATTTTCCTACGTCCATGTAAAGCTACTTCTAATGCTCATTTAAATGTTTCCACAGCACTTTACAATGTTTTCTTTATTCTGTGGTGTTGTAATTCTTTCTGTTGCTAGTCCAAATATAATTCACTGTATTACGACTACAAATGAGACACACATACAACAAAGATTTGCTGAAGTTTTATTGAATCCATTTTCCTTCTACTCGTGAAATGTTCCCTGTGCCACTGGCTGCAATACAAACCAAAAGCATGATTGATCCACCCCCATGCTTAAGTTGGACAGAGGTTATTTTCATTAAATTCTGTGCCCTTTCTTCTCTAAATATACCTTTGGTCCTTCCGGCCAAACAGTTCTATTTTACGGGAGATTGTTGCCACTTGTAGCACACAGTACTTGACAGAAATTCCTGCAGCTCCTTTAATGTTGCTGTAGGCCTCTTGGAAGCCTCCCTGAACAGTTTTCTTCTCGTCTTTTCATCAAGTTTGGAGGGACCTCCAGTTCTTGGTAATGTCTCTGTTGTGCCATATTTTCTCCACTTGATGATGACTGTCTTCACTGTGTTCCATGGTATATTTAATGCTTTGGAAATTCTTTTGTACCCCTCTCCTGACTGATATCTTTGAACAATGAGATCCCTCTGATGGTTTGGAAGCTCTCTGCGGACCATGGCTTAAGAAACTAAGAAAATGTCAGGAAAACATCAGAACTTATTTGTGATTAATCAGAGTCACTTTAAATGATGGCAGGTGTGTAATGACTTCTATTTAACATGAGTTTGAATGTGATTGGTTAATTCTGAACACAGCCACAGCCCCAGTTATAAGAGGGTGTGCACACTTACAGTATGCAACCGGGTTATTGTAAGGTTTTTATTTTTTATTTTTCAACCACGAAGTTTTCAATTTGTTTTTCAATTGAATTGTTGACATTATAGGTCACATAATTTAAAAGTGGAAAAAGTTCTGACATGATTTATCTTTGTCTAATTTTTTTACATCACAAAAACCTGACATTTTAACAGGGTTGTGTACACTTTTTATATCCACTGTATATAAAACAGATTGGACCTTTTAGAATGTTGGCTTCCAAAGTTTTATATATGGACAAATGTTTGGGGATAAAGACATTAACTCTTTCGGGCAGCTATCTTTACAGTATGGTCTACCTAACTCTCATTTTTTCTAAGTAAGATCACCTTTTTTAATGTTTTAAAAAAAGTGATCCTTTTATGATATAAATCCACTGATAAAATGTATGGTTAAGATGTATAACAGTGGGGTAAACTAAATGTTTAAATAAGATGGTGAAATATTACAGGCCATGGGCAGGTTAGGTCAGGTGGAGCACACACACATAGAGGTTTACTCCTCGGCGCAGCAGCCGTGGGTTTGACTCCGGCCTGCGGCCCTTTGCTGCATGTCATTCCCCCGCTCTCTCCCCTTTCATGTCTTCATCTGTCCTGTGAAAGTAAAGGCCTAAAAATGCCCCAAAAAATAATCTTAAAATAAAAATTTATAAATAAACACAAGCCAACCATCAAGATAAGTGACTTAATGTCAATATATTAAAGAAGAAAAAAAACCTGCCATGCACTATATCTTCAGCAGATTGAAAACAAATGTGAATAATGGGATATGAGTTGTATATGAGTCTTTCTTCTTGAAGAACATAAATGCAATAACATATGCAAGAACGGGTGTGTGAATATACAGTATGCGCGTGCGTATGTATTGATGTGTGTGATTATGTTATTGTGTGTGTGTGTGTATCTACCCTGTCGTTGTTAATGTATCCTCTGACTTGTATCACTGAATGTATCATGTTATCAGCCAACTATATTTTACACAGTGATATTTAGGTAATCAGCTATTCTTCGTCTTATTTTTTATTCCCTACCCTCTAATTTCTTTCATTCTTATCTTGTCATTTTAAATGGCTTTGTCTATGTTACCAATTTATGTAATTTTTATAAAATGCAAATGCTGGTGTCACCCCACACCATTGTCAGTAGGTAGTCATCTCAAAAGTTAGTATGAAGGCCATAGATTAAACCATTAGGCTTTAACGGTGTATTCCTTTATCTTGACTAAGCTTGGAAATCAATGGCTTTTTGCTACAGCCACATAGGTAGTGGCTAGTGTATAAAACCACTAAGTGATGTACTTGAAAGATACAAATGTATATTCATACATAGGTAAATTGGTCCATGTATCAGTAGAAGAAGGAATCTGTACCCCTATAGTAGTTTGGTGCCATCCTAAAATCATTTAGCCTGTTGGTGTGCCTGTGTATTTTAGCTCATCAAACCAAACTCCCTCTCCTGCTTTGATCTTCTTTTTGTCTGCAACTCTAGGTCAGATATATGGGAGATATTTGATAATGTAATCAAAGAGAGGGGGCTTTGACATGTAGAGAAATGAACAACACACAGAGGGAAAGAGAATAGGACACAAGCAGCTACAGTATATTATGTTTGTAGAGAATGCACTAAAATACTGGATTTGTGACCCGGATGATTTTCTTTTCTCTTTATTTATTTAGTGGCTGGGAAAATATGTTATTTGGTTTATGATTACTGACAAGGTCACAAAAGCACACCAACTGAAGTTTGGTTGTCTCTCATTTTCAGGGCATAGAGCAGTTGAAAAAGGAAGAGAGAAGATGGGCTAAAAAAACTAAGTGGATGAACATGAGGGCAGTATTTGGACACCCTTTCTCCTTATTGTGGTTTAGTCCCTTCTCCACCCCTGACCATGGGAAGGCTGAGACCTACCAGTATGTGGTGTGAGAGCTCAGCGCATTGAACGAGGCGGCCAGGTCAAAACCAAAGTGTGAAAGCCTTCCCAGCCCCATAGAGCTGACATATGGCATTCTGTTGCGCCCAATGATTTACATTTTACCTCCCACACTCGCCATGGACAGCTTTTGATTTGCTTTTTGTTCTGCTGTCTGTGTGCTTTTTAATTTTTTGTTGCCTTAAGTAAGTTGAGTTGCAGAGAAAAAGAAAGCACTATCAGTTTGTGAATCATGTTTTTAAACACTGTGATACATCTGTTTTTTCTGAGCGGTTTCTATTTCTGTTGTTTGTTGCTGTTGTATCAGAAGCCTTCTCTTTTCTTGCACTGTTTACGCTTGCTTTCCCCTAAATGGTTATTTCAGTAAAATTCCCCAAAAAACACTCACTTATCCCTGGCCATGCTGATAGTTTTGGGTGTTTAAAACACAATACAATGGAAGAGAATGGAATTTAATATATGGCTGACATTAACAATTGTTTTCATTATTAATAAATCTGCTAAATATTTTATTTTATTAATCTATAAAATGTCAGACAATATTAAAAAAAAGCTGATGTGTTTAACTTGCTTGTTTTGTTCAACCAACAGAAGTTTAACATTAAAAAAATAAGATATTTGATTTACTGCCATAAAAACAACAACAATTTGAAGAGCTGGTTTGTCTTTTTTAGTAAAGGAATTATTAAACAGTTGTCAAATATGTTTTAGAATATTTTCATTGCGTTTAATAGACAAATTCTTTAAACTATAATACATTTTTGGTCAAAGCATGGAAAAATGTAATTGGGGAAACTCTGCAATATTGTTTTGCACAATTGATATCTTGGTTACAAAGAGTTTACAGACGTTACTTCCAACAGTTTTCACATGGACTGTTCTTTGTTAGATAACAAATTATTTATTTTAAGTGAAATATGTGTAGTAACAAGGTATTTGTTTCTGGATATAAAATTTGCTCTAGAGTTTTTCCAGACGATATTTTTCAAAACGTGGAACCACCACAAACACAATTCCATTCACGGCCATTGTACAAGGGTGAGAGCAGAAATTCTAATCCAGAATAAATAAAACCAAAACTATCTGCATGAATGCATACTACTAGTGGTCAGTGGAAAAATATGTTTGTAATTTGGATTAATTTACCCTTTAAATCATCCTCTTGTTGGACAGTAATCAGTAGTGTGTTCCAGATATGGACAAAAATAAACCTTTCAAATAGGTTCCCATAAGAATGGATTGAATGAATGGTTAGGTTACAGTAGGTTAAGAGTAACAGTCTCCACAATCACATTCCTTGTGGGAGCCATTCTGCAAACATCCATTCTTAGGCTGACCTTTTTAAATGGTGCCAAATAAACCACTGTTGCTATCAATTTTGTGGATGTTTGTGAAAATATTTTAGATACAACCAGTTGGGCAGAAAAAGTTATTGTTATGCTAGAAGTAAAGTTTCACTCATTCTTATAATTAGAGATGCACCAATCCCATGTTTTTTCCTACCTTAACGTGGGGCATCTGCCAATACTGATTCCCAATGTAATTCCAGTGGTCTGTTTTTCCCTTTCCTTGGGATAATTTTTGTGGTGTGTCCCTATTTGCTAAATGCAAGTAATACCCAGTATTGCTTGTAATACTGCAATAACCCCCCGCACCCCTTGTGAAAATGTAAGTGGTGGTGTTCAAATTGTCCACAGCTTACCTGTGAGACAAATAGACAAGATACTGTCTACCATACAAGAAAACGTGTTTAACGTTCCTTTCAAGTGTTGTATTTGAGCTTCACATGACTGAGTGAAGGATACCTTTGAGAAAACTGCATTCACACTGTAGTTTAATCATGTGTTTTAAACTCCTCAAATATCTACATGTCACCCAAGTGTGGTACATTCAACTGATTCCTCTCTGATACATGCTTGACATGAACAAAGACTTTGTTAGAGGGCAGAGATGTTTTTTTCTTTCCTACCAAAAGCCAGGAAGTTTCTGTTCGTCCCACCAAACAGAATAAATTCAGAAAAAATTGCCAGCTTGCTTTGGTTTTGGCAGGTTTTCCTAAATCATTCTTCCAATGTACAAGGAGGAAATGCAAGTAATCAGTACATATGTCAGCTTCATGTCTTTTAAGTAGTAAATAATGGTTGTTAGATTTGTCGGTAGAGATAGCAGGCGGTCAACAACCATATTTTAACATATGCGCATTCTCCCTTTTTTGAGGATTTGTGTGTGTGTGTGTGTTGATGTGTGATGTGAGCGTGTTCCAAATTGCGTGATTTGGAAAAGCTTTGATATAAAATTCCTCAAAAAAGGACATTTTCTCTGCATTAAAATTGAAAAATATGAAAACCTGTGTGGAGAAACGGAAGCATATAGTTTAAAAATATACATCTTATTATGCACTAGCTTGACTGTATTTCTCCACTACTGCAGCCTCTATCAAAGCATTTAACAAAGTAACTTTTATCATTCATCTTTACACTATTAAGTTTTAACTAAATATGTTAATTTGCATTTTGTATTTTTTCAGATTTTCGTGAATTGAATTGTGAATTGCTCTATTCTAAAATGTGCATTTTAGTCTTTTCTTTGTATACAGGATATTTATATATCCTTTGTTTTCTGAATGCATGGTACAGTTGAAGGTTGGATTATTTATGTTTGTATCACTGCTGGTATGATGATAAAGTCTCTCTGGTAAGAGTAATGGAGATGATTTGTTTTTTTACAGAAGTTGTAATTCTTTCTAAATATTCTGAAAATATTTCAGCACATGCACAGAGAATAAACACCTCTCTGTTGCAATTCAAAATGGTTTGCTTCTTTGCTAATATTCTTATTTGTCTTGCATTGTGAAGGGCTTACTTTACCAAAATGTTTCAACCTCAATTTTTATGTTTAAAGAATAGAGAAAATATTCTGTTTTCCCTGCATACAGTTTCTTTCACACCCTGCTTAATTAAATTTCCTGTCTGTCCTTGTCTTTCATTCTATTCCAACTTTACTGTCTGTAATGTGCCTCTTTCCCATGCAATGTTTTTTCTACACATGTATTTGCTTTGGTTGATAACGCATTCTGCTGAAAGCTTTCTGAAGCAGACAGCTCTTTGTAAACTTGAGGAGAGGTAAGCTAAATAACAGAGGTCACATCAGTCCCATCAAGCTTAAAGGCCCTGACACACCAAGGTGGCCGTTGGTCCAAGTTGGGCGGTGACAGACCTTTGCCTTAGTTTTTCGGTGTGTTGCCACGTTGTTGTTTTTTTGGCCAATCGTCGTTAGCCATCGGCTGAATAGCCAATCCATGTGATTGGCTATTCAGCTTAAAAACGGTAGTGAGGAAAGCAAATAAATGTGAGAGCACACACAGAAGGCTCTTAATCATCTCATCTGATCTATCGAGTACACATAAGAGCTGTCAAAACTGGCCAAAAATGACATTGGAATGTTCCTTCTAAAAAACACATTGGTTTGAATAATTGGAATAACAAATTTTGCACACTATGTCTATAAGATGGCAAACATATGTAGAACGAGATACATAACTACTTGTGTAGGTATATTTTTTTCAAAATACACATTTCTTTTAAAAGATCGAGATATGACAACACATAATGTTTCTCTTGTGTCTATCTTGCTATTACCAGAGTGACAACTTTGTTCGGCACATTTTTTGTATAACATAATGGTATGTTAGGTGGGTGAAAGTGGCAAGCTAACATTAGCTAAGAAACATTAACTAATTGCCTCTCCTACAGCTGTGAAAAGTCATAAAGTCAAAACCAAGATGAAAAAAACATAGTAATGTTCCTTCAGCATTTTGTTTTGTTGCTAAACTGTGTAAAATAAGCAGTGACCTTAAATCCCATTTCAGGTAACCACAAATATAGACGGCACCCTAGGGTACCATCTATTTGCTGGATTGTTCCGAGGTAATGGTCAGTAGCTATAAGCAGTGACCTTAAATCCCATTTCAGGTAACCACAAATATAGACGGCACCCTAGGCTACCATCTATTTGCTGGATTGTTCCGAGGTAATGGTCAGTAGCTAACGTTAGAGTCCACTGTGAGAGACATAATCTAAAAACAAAAATCCAGAAATCACAATGTATGATTTTTTAACTATTTATTTGTATGATACAGCTGCAAATAAGTATTTGAACACCTGAGAAAATCAATGTTAATATTTGGTACAGTAGCCTTTGTTTGCAATTACAGAGGTCAAATGTTTCCTGTAGTTTTTCACCAGGTTTGCACACACTGCAGAAGGGATTTTGGCCCACTCCTCCACACAGATCTTCTCTAGATCAGTCAGGTTTCTGGGCTGTCGCTGAGAAACACGGAGTTTGAGCTCCCTCCAAAGATTCTCTATTGGGTTTAGGTCTGGAGACTGGCTAGGCCACGCCAGAATCTTGAAATGCTTCTTACAGAGCCACTCCTTGGTTATCCTGGCTGTGTGCTTCGGGTCATTGTCATGTTGGAAGACCCAGCCTCGACCCATCTTCAATGCTCTAACTGAGGGAAGGAGGTTGTTCCCCAAAATCTCGCAATACATGGCCCCGGTCATCCTTTCCTTAATACAGTGCAGTCGCCCTGTCCCATGTGCAGAAAAACACCCCCAAAGCATGATGCTACCTCCCCCATGCTTCACAGTAGGGATGGTGTTCTTGTGATGGTACTCATCATTCTTCTTCCTCCAAACACGGTTAGTGGAATTATGACAAAAAGTTCTATTTTGGTCTCATCTGACCACATGACTTTCTCCCATGACTCCTCTGGATCATCCAAATGGTCATTGGCAAACTTAAGTCGGGCCTTGACATGTGCTGGTTTAAGCAGGGGAACCTTTTGTACCATGCATGATTTCAAACCATGACGTCTTGGTCACCGTGTATTACCAACAGTAACCTTGGAAACGGTGGTCCCAGCTCTTTTCAGGTCATTGACCAGCTCCTCCCGTGTAGTTCTGGGCTGATTTCTCACCTTTCTTAGGATCATCAAGACCCCACGAGGTGAGATCTTGCATGGAGCCCCAGTCCGAGGGAGATTGACAGTCATGTTTAGCTTCTTCCATTTTCTAATGACTGCTCCAACAGTAGACCTTTTTTCACCAAGCTGCTTGGTAATTTCCCCGTAGCCCTTTCCAGCCTTGTAGATTTTGATGTGTCCCAAAACAAAGGCCTGTTAAATATTTCTGATTAAAGGTAAGATAGCAAGCAAAGTTTACTTAGACAGTGATATATTTAGAAAATAAAACTGTGTTTTGCTTAAATATCTGATCACCATTTTGGCTGTTTATAGCATTATGTCTTTTAATGTGACAAAAACACTAAATAATAATTTTGACTATGTATTGGTATGTAATTTATGGTGGTGTAAGGTGCTGGAGAAAGCTTTTAACCCTCCTGTTGTCCTAGGGTCAAATTTGACCCGTTTTCAGTTAATTGTTGTTGTTTTTTGGCTGAAGGAAACCCAAATTTCTGATTTAGAAACGTTTTGAAAATGGGTCCAATTTGACCTCCAGACAAAAACCTACATTTAGTACATTATAATTAACATATAAAATAATTTGAGCCAATTTATATTTTGGGGGTTTAGGATGCAACTGAATGTTTGCTTTTCATCAAACTACAATTTGATATATAAATAATCACATGACTGAAGTGCAACTTAACATTTAAAGAACAACAGAATCAAATAAACCAAATTACCTCAACAGCAACTAACTAGGATTAATTAAAAAAAAACACAAACAAGGTCCTGGTTTTGTACTAATGGCAAATGAACCCCCAACATGTTACGACCGGCTCACAGGCCACAACAAAAGACGGAGATGCACAGCAACATAACAATAATAAAGTGACATTTATTAAATAATGATGCAAACAAGAGCACGATGAGGTGTGAATAAAAGTGGATGTATGTAATGGAGAATGTGAGGTGCATGTTGTCAGTATTTAACAAAGGGAAAACTCAAACAGAGCGAAAACATGTTGGTGCGCCGTCGGGAGAATGTGGCCGCCCGGTCACCACAGTCATCTCATTATTGCCTCCGCTACACCTGCAAGTTATCAAGACAAACCACAGTACACATGTAGGACAGGCTCAGGGCCGGCACACCAACAAACATGACATTGTTTTTATAGCAAGTGTTTGTGTGTATGCAGTAGTTATTATATAGTCGTGAGGAATAGTTTCAATTTTCTCACATTGCCACAGGGTTTGCTACCCTAGCCACTGGCGGCTGTGGCTCAACGGTAGAGCGGTTGCCTGCCCTGCAGTCCCATGTCCCAAGTGTTCTTGGGCAAGACATTGAACCCCGAGTTGCCCCCGATGCTGCGCATCGGAGCGTGAATGTGTGTGCATGTTTATCTGATGAGCACCTTGTACGGCAGCCTCGGACACAGTGTATGAATGTGTGTGAATAGTGAATGTATCCTGTATGATGTAAAAGCGCTTTGAGTAGTCGTTAAGACTGTTTCTGTGGTGGTTCTCACATCAACATCTTCCACCTGCACCGCTGTTGGGGTCTTCACTATTTAACCTTAGCTGGGGCTATTTACCCATAAGTGGGACAGTGGTTGACGGGCATCAAGGCTTTTCCACTCACCGATGGGCCTGCATGCTGCGTCTCTGGGGCCCACTGCTGCTCCAAGATCCTGTACAACTTAGCCTGGAACCACAAGGGACCAACCTTTACCATGTGTGCCACGGGGAGGCGTGTACAAGGTCTTGGCAGTGGAGAGGCTATGTACCGGCGGAGGAGGCTTACACACTCAGCTCCTCTTTCAGCCCCTGAAAACAAAGAGCTGTCCGTTGGCAGTAGCTGGAAGCAGAGAGTGGGGAGCAGAAGCAACATGTAGCATGTAGCACACACTGACTAGAAGCTCTACTACTACTAACACTACTGCACTGATGCATCACACGCCCTGCGACCAAACACACACACACACACAAACACACATACATACGTGTGTACCCGCACGCACACACACAGACAGACAGACAGACACAGACAGACACACACACAGATAGACAGAGCCAGACACACACAGACAGACACACACACACAGAAAGACAGACGCACACAAAGACAGACACACACACACACACACACACACACACACACACATAGAGACAGACAGACAGAAAGACACACACACACACAACACACAAACAAACAGATAGACAGAGCCAGACACACACACACAGACAGACCCACACAAAGACAGACCCACACAGAAAGACAGACAGACAGACACACAGACAGGCCCACACACAGACAGACAGATCCACACAGACAGAAAGAAGACAGACAGATAGTATACCAGTACAAAAGCATGTTCTCTTCCTCAGCCAGGCAGAAGCTTTTTGTACCATTTCTTCTTCTTTGGCCTTTGCTAATACTTATTTGCAGCTGTATCATACAAATAAATAGTAAAAAAAATCATACATTGTGATTTCTGGATTTTTTTTTTAGATTATGTCTCTCACAGTGGACATGCACCTACGATGACAATTTCAGACCCCTCCATGATTTCTAAGTGGGAGAACTTGCAAAATAGCAGGGTGTTCAAATACTTATTTTCCTCACTGTTTATTGTTATTGTAAAACAATAAACATGATCGTGAACTACATGCAACAGTGTAGCCAATAGTTTACTTTTACTCACCAATTGCCTGCTGCACGGCTGATCATAATTTCACATTTTGCATATTAGAAATAATCTCTGGTTTTAAATTAAAGCTTCCCTAGCTGTCTGCTTTATGTCATTGTTGCAGTGAAAAGGTATTTTATTGGCTACATATTGAAACATTTACTAATTACTCTTTAGCCACCAGTGTTGGGCAAGTTACTTTTAAAAGTAATTAGTTACAGTTACTTCTTCCAGAAAGTAACTAAATTAGATACTCACTTACAAAATTATAAAAGTAATTAAAGCTGCAAGTCGTGTTGGACGGGCCCTCGCTAACCTGCGCGCGTCGAGGTTACTGGCAGACACTGCTCCTTGCGACCGTGCATTTGCGTGTCAATTAGACACTAAAAATTGTCGCCAATGAAAAGGGACCTCCCTGCTTCAATGATACCTCACACAAGACTCTACGTCATACAGTTTATTATCTGTTAAAGGGGGCGTGGCCGATTATAGGGGGCGGGTGAAACATCCCCAATGAAAAAGGCAGTCTCTGCTGAGTTCAATAACACCTCACACAAGACTGTACCTTAAACGGTTCATATGGTATGGAGGGGGCGTAACCTAAGTGGGTGGGCGTGGTTAAAGTAATTCACAGATGCCCAACCAATAATAAAGTGCTCTTGGTGATTGTGGGAAATTTCAAGTAGATACGACAACGTAGTTACAGCCACTTTCTCCTTCATCATTAAACACTCAAAATGGCCGCCATGCCACGCCCACACCATTTGACAAAAAGTTTTTCTTTTAATACATTTTCATCGTTAAGGTCTTTAGATGACTCAGACTGAATTTGATCTGATGAACTCTCTAGGAGGAGTTTGTTAAAGTATAGCACCTTGTCTTTTAGGCCTACTTCCTGTTGCCACTAGGGGGCGTTATGACTTTGAGCCAATATTGGCATGTAAATGTCGTCAGGGGCCAACTCTGATGAATCCTGAAAAGTTTTGAGCCAATCGGACAATGTACACTCAAGTTAGACCCACTTCCTGTTTCAAACGCACAAAATGGCTGCCCCGCCACGGCCATACCCTATGACAAAAAACTTTTTCTTTGAATAACTTTTCATCTGTAACATCTTAAGATGACACAGACCAAGTTTGAAGTTGATGAAATCTCTAGGAGTTTGAACATATGAAAATGGTCAAACTCACACTAATTTCGAACTTTCAGTTCAAACTGACCGACTTCCTGTTAGTGGCTACAATGTGTCATGCTACATATGTGTACCAAGTTTTGGGAGTCTATGTTAAACGTAATGCAGGGGCTCAATTTTCTTAATTTTGTAGGGGGCGCTAGCGAGCCATTTTTGTGCGCCCATTCCTGAAACCATTAAAATACGTAAATTTTCACCAGACTTGATGCAACCGCCAATTTTGGTGAGTTTTTGAATATGATAAGTCCCTCAAAAAGGCAATTAATTTGCCGAAAAAAAAAAAAAAAAAATTCCTTCAGTTTCAATAGGGCCTTCGGCACTTTTGGCGCTCGGGCCCTAATAAAGCAAACTGTTGCTGAAAAGGAACTAACTACACACGTTTTCACTTAGGTAACGTTACTGTTGACGTTCAACTCCCCCGCTGCTGAAAAAAGTTATAGCGGAAAATTTGTTGTGAGTATCATAGCAACGTTTGTATTTCTTTTTAGAATGACAAATATATTACTGCTTCTTGCTGGTATGAAGAGTTATTTCATGCACCCACATGAAGAATGTACGCAGTCCGCTGTAGTGATCTGTCGGCCTTCGTCGCCACTAGTTCTTGGCCGTCGGCTTGGTGTGTTGGGGCCTCAACATATCACAAGCATGATGAACTTAAAGGGGTACCTCATTTTTATATTTCTGTTTTTGCTGTTTCACATTTAACCAAACATGAATGAATATGTGAGCTTTGTGCATGCACCATACAACTTGTTTGCTTCCGCAGGTGTTTATTCTTTATTTTTAAAGTGCATATAAATCATGTTGCTTTTTCATGCATGTCGATTTTGGGTGTGTTTCTTAGAAAACAAAATAATCAGAACTAATATGTTTACATTGAAAGAATAACCACTCCTGTCAATACTGGCCATGAAAATATCCATTCACAACTACACTGCACTGCAAAAGATGGAGGACAAAATCCACAGTCTTTGCCCTGTGCAAAAATTAAATCCAAAGTTTAGGCAGTGCCAGAAATGGCCCGGAACTCAGAGTACTACCACTTCGTTCCGTGAGTAGGTACGCACCCCTAAACAACTGCATCTCTCACATAGCAGCTTAACGCTGAGAAAACAGAGCTGGAAAAGTCCTTGTTAACATCGATAATTGTATTAGATGGGATTGTGGGGAGACAAGGTGTTTCAGACGGAGCAATCAGCTGTCCTTTCCCTCACAAGGGGGAACCTGTCACAAAGCAAAGCCTCTCCCACTGGGTTGTGGAAGAGGCCATTTCATTGGCTTATACAGCTGCATGCACACTCAACTCATTGCTTTGCTGCATCCTGGGCCCTTTAAGGGGTGTTTCTGTTCAGGAGCTGTGCTTTCTCAAAGTACCGGGGTTATGAATATAACCTTACGTTTTGTTTGAAATAACTGTAATTGGATTGCCATGACATTTGGTTCACATTTGATTCAAGTTACCCTCAGGATGAGTTGCAACTTTTATAATCCCTTCACTTTTCATCACCGCCATAAGGTCAAGATATTTAATTTGTCCAAAATAATACATACTATTATGACTGAATACTTGCAAAACTAATGACTTTCCCATCAGCCTTCTTCCCTTCTCATCTTTATCAGTGTTAAGTTTTTTCAAAACTAACGTCGCGTTCATCGGATCTCTGAGGAAGGAGGCTGTGGGTCTAATTGAGAATTAAGAAAAAGTTTATTGCAACAACATGATGAGGATGATAAGACAAAGACAGATACAAACAAACATAATAACACTGCAGCTGACAGCGGACTGGATCCATGCTTCCCCATGATGGAGTCACGTGAAACCAGTATTGAAAATTCCTAAATCACACACATTTATGCCCTGTACCTGGGGGCGGTTCCTTTTTACCTGGCACAGTCAAATCTATTCTCATTGGTCCGCCGTCGTCATGACAGCATGCCGAGGGCATCTTCGCAGTCCAATGAGAATAAACATACCGCTAAACTCTGCCCCTTTGGGGGTCGCTTTTGGTTGCAGAGCAAAAGGTTCTGTTGTTTAAATGTGAAACTCTAACATCAACAGTTTAATTAGCATTGTATTGTCTTAGCCTAGACTAAGACCCCAGGGGACAGGAGACAGAAGGTCACCTTTTGTTGCGTAGCAGGAAACCCCTTTCTATATGTTAAATACCAGACCTGACCAGATAAATTCTTTACAGTCAGAGAAATAGAGGGGGGAAATGGGGGACAGAGATATGCATATTTCTCTAACCTGGTTCCTTCAGACATTTTAACATTTTTATAACTCAACATCAGCCTCAGCTGTACTTTGTGTCACACTAGGAAGGGATTGCTTATGGCCAATATGGACAGGAGGACTGATTATAGAGACCGATAACTCCTTTAACATACGTACAGCAAATGAGTGTGTGACACACACAGTACTGTGAAAACATTTTAGGCAAGTATGAAAAAATGCTGTAAAAATGGAAGAGTTAATAGTTTGTTTTCATCAATTAACAAAATTCAGTGAATGAACAGAAGAGGACTCTACATCTAATCAATATTTGGTGTGACCACCCTTTGCCTTCAAGACAACATCAATTCTTCTAAGTACACTTACACAGTTTTTGAAGGAATTCAGCTGGTAGGTTGTTCAAAACATCTTGGATCCTGACCAAATCTCCAACTCCATTTGCAGAAATGCAGCCCTAAACTTGCAAGGAACCTCCACCATGCTTCACTGTTGCCTGCAGACACTCATTATTGTAGCGCTCTCCAGCCCTTCGGCGAACAAATAACTGACCCATCGGTCCAAAGTACCTGCTGCCATTTTTCTGCATCCCAGTTCCAATGTTTTTGTGCATAGGTGAGTTACTTGGCCCTGTTTTCATGTCGGAGGTCTGGTTTTTTGGCAGCAACTCTTCCATGAAGACCACTTCTGGCCAGACTTCTCCGGACAGTAGATGGGTGTACCTGGGTCCCACTGGTTTCTGCCAGTTCTGAGCTGACGTTACTGCTGGACATCTTCCGATTTCAAAGGGAAATAAGCTTGATGTTTTTTCTTCTGCTTCAGTCTCCTTAGCTGACCACTGCATCTATGATCCTCAATGTTGCCCGAACTTTTGTAAGTATTGACGCTGGATTGAAGGCAAAGGGTAGTACTAAATATTGATGTGATTTAGATTTGTCTTTTGTTTGCTCACTTTTCATTTTGATAAAAATAAACCATCAATTATATTTTTAAAAGCATTCTTAGTTTACAGCATTTTTTCACACTTGTCAAAGACATTTGCACATTACTTTCTATAAACTTACACCAAAAAGTAAGGAAATTTGTGTTTAGTAGATTATTTCTCTGTGGTAACAATGCTTTTTGGCAAAAAATATATCTTTGGAAAGCCCGTTTAGTTTCCTTTCAAATGGTGCCCCATTTTTAAGGAAGATGCATTTGTGGGATGATCAGCATGATGTGGGTTACCCCCAAGAATAAATTGCCAAATCTTCTCTGCCAATGCCAAACAGCTTATTCTGCCATTGACTTGTTTGGTGGTTTGGATGATTGAAGTTTAAAGAAAGAAGACATTTTGGCATTTTCAACAATTTATTCATTTATTCATTCACACAGGAGTCTCAGTAGCGTGTGGCACCTCCTCCTCATGCTGGTCACACACTGCTGTGGGATTGCATCCCATTCTTCAACCAGCATTTGTCACAAGTCAGCCAACGTGGTTGTGTTGGTCACTCTGGCACCAACAACACGCCCAAGCTGATCCCACAAATGTTAAAGGGGTTGAGGTCAGGACTGCTGGCAGGCCATTCCATCCTCTCCACTCCCACATTCTGGAGGTAGTCTCTGATAAACCCCGCCGTGTGGGGGCGATTGTTGTCATAACTGTGGAGTTATGGGATTGCAACTGGTTGCAGAATCTCATCTCTATATCTCTGCATTGAGATAGCCTCCAATGATGACGAGCCTCGTTTTTACAGTCAGGGAGATGCCACCCCACACCATTACGCTGCCTTAACCAAAAGGTGTTCCTCTATCGGTCTTCTCCACACTTTGACCACTTTGACCCTACGATCCAACTGCCATAGGCAGAATCTGGATTCATAACTGACTGCTCAAAACAAGTGTCAATAGCAACAGCAAAATGACCTGTTTGGAAATGGCAGAGAAAATTTGGTAAATTTTTCATGCGCGCAACCGGCATACTCAGTGCTGCTGCTCATCCCACAAATGCATGTTCCTTACAAATGGGCCACCATTTGAAAGGGAACCAAACAGGCTTTAATGCCAAAAAGTATTGTTACCACAGAGAAATAATTTACCAAACACAGATGTCCTTACTTTTTGTTTATCGATCAATTTATTTTAACCAAAAGGCATTTTTTTTAGTCTGGACATCTTTAGTATGATTTGTGTTTGAGAAACAGAGCAAGGGCGCTTCATTAAACCATCAAGTTTTTTGCAGTTTTAAGCTCTATTTGCACAGGACTAGTATTACCTGGGGCCTTCTAGTAATCGTTGCAGAGGTCATCTATGATCTTAATCCCCTGCAAATCTGCCTTTTCTGTAGGTCGTTGAGTAAAAATTCCATCGCAAATTACCTACCATATTCACCAAACAGAGAGTTTGTGTGATATTAGTTCCGTGCAAATCAGCATCTCTGTGATTTGGGGTGGTATTGGCTGCGTTGGCAATTATAAATGAAAGTTTTGACAGAGCCTTGAAATCATATGCTGTGTGAAAATACAGACTTTTCTTATCCAGTACGATTGCGCTGCACAAAACACAGTCGTGGGGTAGGATTTCTAAATCAAATGAGGATCCATAATAAGAGTCCCGTGCATAGAAGGCTTTAGTCATCAACTTTGTGCAATAGTTTTGATTGATAATGCATGTAGAAAAAGACATCCAGCTCAGCTCTGTTCACCTCAGCCCCTCATTGTTCTTCTCCAGGGAATCGAGCGTCTGAAGGGAGAGACAGGAAAGTGGGGGAAGTTGCCATGTTGGGAGGCCATGCAGATGGCGTTTGGCGGCCCATTCTCTTTATCCTGGTGCAACCCCTTTGCAGGGCTGAGCTGCAAGAGTGTTTCAGTGCATGTCCCTGTCCCACAGGGGGAGATCATCAAAGAGGACGTCATAGAGATACCACTCAACTAGCACTGCCTGCATTCAGGAAAGCCCTTTTTTCTCAGTCTTGTTCTTTACAAGTGAATTTTAAATGTGTGGACTTTATCAGGGCTTTCTAAATAGAGACTCCACCTGAAATAATTTATATTTTTTATCTCAAATACTTTATATATATGTGAAACTATCACTCACCTACTTTCTTTCCCAGTGTTAATGCAGCTATTTTGCAGAGTGTATGGGGCAGTATACTTAGATTTTGTGAATATCTTACCTAACTAGCAACTTGGTTCTTTAAAATAAAGTACAATAAGTACATTTATATACATAAATGTTCTGCCATTGCACACACAAAAAGGAAGCTAATGCCTGGTGGAAATTACTTTTTTCTACTTAACTCATGCTGCCAAACCTGCAGTATATTGCTCAAAGCATTGTGTATTAACTGCATAGCAGGAGCTTCTTCTTTACAGCTCATTCACTTCTCCAAGGTATTTCTGACTTGAGGTAAGAACAATTGATTATAAAACATTTCTTTAAGCTGTCTCAGGAGAACACCACTAATAGTAGTACTGAAGCATGAGCAGTTTACTTTCAACAATTTAGCCGTCTCTGGATTTTAATTCACTTAGTGCCTTAACTGTCTTGACAAGTTTAATGGTAGTGTGGGGAGAATTACTTTGTATGATATATTGTTCACTTCTGGTGTCTGTGTCTGGATTTATCATTTTCATCTCTATCAAGTCTTCAACATTATTGACTTAATGTTGAAGAGATTATTGTATAATTGAGTGAACTTCTGGATAAGGGCTTTTAACTGTTAAATGGGTGCCTGAAACTTATCATTGTGTAGGTTTCATTTTTAAATCCTGAAATAAATAAAATATTTCATATATCTGTACAGTACGAACAGTATTGTTTGGAAGATTTTTTTTTTCTGTTAACTGAAATGGAATGAGTGACTATTTTCACAAACTCGTCTGCATGACACACAAAAGTATTTACAATAAAATTGAAAACTTGATATGGCTGTTCTATTTCATCCTTACTGACCGCCAGAGGCAGTGTTTAACACTGAATATATTCCCCATCGCGCTTTTGCAGGTTGAGTATTTATATCAAAGTCTCCTGTGACCTCGGGGTGACCCTGGCCAAGGTATTAAGTTCCGGTGTCATCCCCATGCTCATTTTCACAGGGACGGTGTATTCACAGTTCGGCTTCAAACAAGCCCTGGACTAGCGGACCCTCCAGGCCCACTCGTTGTTTGTTTATGTTGAGACTGTGTCAGTGAAAGTAGTGTGATCGCTTCCAATGACTTTAATGGAAACCTATTAACTCTGCCACCGTTCCGGAGCCGATCCGCAGCCGTTAATTTAAATTGCCTTCCATAGTTTAAAGCGCAACAATCGCCAAAATGCAACCTAAGGTCTTTTTGTAAATGTACACAAGTCAAACTTTTGTTTAAAAGCATAATTAGAACAGAAGCACCACTTTTAAGATTTACTGATTAACTGTTTTTTCTGCTGCCTAATTGGTTGGTGGAAATCAAGGGTCAGAAACATTCTCCGAGATTAGCTCCACCGAGAATTGATGTATTTAAAATAAATGCAAAAAGATCATTCAAATATCTTTTTGCATTTATTTTAAATACAACAATTACTTAAGTTATTGAAGAGTAACAAAAATAGTATAAAACAAAAGCTTACACATACACTCTTAAATATGCTTTCAATAAACAAAACATTATTAAAACATTCATTTCTCTGTGAAGTCTTTCTTACTTACAATGAACAGTTTCCAAAAATAGCAACACAATATACGGTCATTTTTACTACACACATCCATTTAAACTTTCACGTTCTGTGTGCGCCAGTGGTTCAGAGTTTCTGCATGCATACACCACGTGTACCTTCCATGTCTCACCTGTGCCAATCTTTAATTGCTGCTAGGACTTTAGACTGGTAATATTTAACTTAGCACTTAACATGAATATACAGCTTCTAACACATTTAACAAAACCAAAGAACAAAGAATTTCACTAACATATTTCTTACAGTTTAAGCACATAAACATTCATTTTCGTACCAGGAAATAATCACTCAGACAACGATGTTTTCTCTCCGGTAGCTCCACCGAGAATGAGGAATCAAACTTCCAACCCTGCAGACATAACTAATCAATCACAGATCAGTTTTCTCAAAAAGGCTAAACTAACTGATCACAGATCCAAAATCTTTAACAGGTATAGCCTACATTTACAAATGTTCTCAAACAGTATTTACTATGTTAAACATTTTTTACCTTTTTGAAAGGACCAACAGTTTAACAATCTTTAATTAGATGTATACATTTACTTTTATGAATTTACTTTACTCATGAATGGAATTATGATCGCTTTGATCTTTTATTGAACACTTTAAAAAATTGTATATAAAATCAGAGTGTCCTCCCCTCTCTCTGTACCCCACAGGTAGCAGAGTGCTTTCGCTCAGGCTAACTTGGTCGCTAAGAGTGTGGGGACGGTTATTGACAGCTATTGTGCCAGTGAAGAAAGTGTTCTTGCTTGCCTCTCACCTACTGTTTATTATTTAAATCTGCTAGTTAAAGTTAAAGGTTAAATACGGCAATATACGTGTTTTTTGGTTTTGTTTTTTTCTGTCATTGCATTTCTCTCGCTCTGACTGACGGTGGCGGGGGTTTCTTCACCATTAATAATGAACTGTCATAGCTGTAGTATGACTCCTCTTCAACCCAAAGATGGCCAAGACCTCTGCCCCCCTTGTCCAGGGGTCGAACATCTAAGGGAGGGCCTCTCAGAGGACCCCTGCATGAACTGCAGCTACATGCAGGTGAGTGCTGCTAGGCTGGCCGAGGTGGAACTCCTGAGGTATCATTCTGACTGGTCTTTTTCAGAGCAGTTGAGACCACAGCGTCGGACCACAGAGGCTGCGGGTGCTCCTTCCCAGGAAGAAGGCTAAGTCTAGCGGGCTGTCTGCTAAGGTAGACTTGCTGACTGCTGAGCTGGACCAGAAGAAGTGTCTGCTTCTGGCCCTCCTTTCCAGTGGTGGTACGGTGGATGCTCCTCCGCCCAATCCACCCACTGCTGAGCTCATGGCTAAGGAGGATATGGTTTCCATGGCGGCTTCAGCCACTCTCTTTAATGAGTATGCTGAAGAGAGGCCCCTCATTGCTTCAGGACCTGACTCTCGTCCTTTGCTCATAACTTATTAGATGGGGCCGATGCCAGATCCATGGGGTCCATCATTTGCGTGGCGCTGGCTCGCTTGCAGCTGGATGTGAGGCACTCAGAACCGGTGCAGTCTAGTGCTTTCTTCAGGCGCACTGCAGCCCCTGCTGCCTTTACTGTTCCTCCCTCTGCATCGCATGCCAGCTATCAAGCCAAGCATTGCTTCCCACAAAGTTTCCCCCAACGAGGCTCTGAGGCCGTATGCCATTTGCCCTCGACCCCAGTGTCTTTACACAGAAGGCTATTGGTGACCACCAATAGCCTTCTGTGTAAAGCGTATGATACTGCAGTGCGTATGGACCGCATTGGCAACTCCCTCTCTCACCTCATGCTATAAACATAATCAAAGCTGCAAGCAGTGTTGGACAGGCCCTCGCTCCTCTGCGTGCATCAGGGTTACTGGTTTGTCCTTGCAACCGTGCATTTGTGGCACTCTTTGTTGAGTTCAATGACACAATAGTGTACAAGAAACGGGTCAATCGTTAAAGGGGCGTGGCTTAATTATATGGGGCGGGGCAAATCATCACCAATGAAAAGGAACTCTCTGCTGAGTTCAATGATACCGCTCACAAGACTCTACCTTAAACTGTTCAAAAGCCATAAAGGGGGCGTGGTCTATAGCAGTGGTTGAAGTATAGTGGCCGGCTCAGTATCCCAAGTAGACCACACTTTCTAAGTTTCATGTAAATCGGATGATGTTTGTCATATAAGGCTGATTTCATGTTGCCAGCGGGAGGCGCTATGACCAAAAGTCAATATCGGCCTGAATATGTCGTCAGGGTTGGATTTTTATGAATCCTAAAAGGTTTCAAGCCAACTGGTCAATGAAGACTCAAGTTACACCCACTTCCTGTTTAAATGACGAAACGCACAAAATGGCTGCCCCAACACAGCCATACCCCTATGACAAAAGGTTTTGGGGAAAGCTAATGCTGTCCCATCCATCCCTTAGAAGTGTCTGCTAATGTGGCAACAAAACTGGACTACATCCAACTTCAACAACGCAAGTTCAGTGTTTTTGTTTTTTTGGAGACATGGCTCCAAAAAAGTGTATGTCTCTATGTGGCTTGGGAGTGGACTTGTAGGGAAGCAAAGCAAAGGGAGTTGTTGTCTTTCATCCACAAGCCAAAAATACATTTCTGCTACATAAATGACTCAAGTTAAATATATATTCATCTTTCCAAAGGTGAAATATCCCTTTAACATTAAGACACTTTTAAGTGCCTGAGAAATTGTCTCTGAGGGAGACTAGCCACAGGTTATTGTGACTGAAGCGCAGTGGCTGCATGCTTGTGATGAGTCAACTCTACATCATTTTCCTTTTTTCCCTCCTCCTGTTGGAGTATCTGAGGTGTGGCTCCATAAAGCACCAGCAGTCCAGACAGAGTGAGAGAGAACTCTCCAATCACCACCCTCCCCTGGACAGCCTGAACACACACACAAAAAGATACTCACTGTAAAACACAGACAGAACAAGTCTGAAATGTCTTCAAGTCTAAATGCTTTCACAACTTTTTGTTGTTTAGTACATTTCATTTTGTTATAGGCTTTATGCTGCTTGAAGTAAAACTGAAAATGAAAGGAAAATAGAGCATCATATGGGAATGCTTACTGAGGAGATGAAGTTGGATGTCGTGGTAGTGACTGTAACCCTGGCTGAAGAGGAGCAGTGTTGGAACACCTCAGAAAAGAAGGTCCACATGACAGCATTACAGATGACCAGTAGGCCTCCACACAGCAGCCACAGGGGGGTGTGGAGCTAGGTAACATGAGAAAGCAGCAGTCAGCCACACAACCACAGATGAATGAATGGAGAAATCTTCTATAGTTCAGATTGGTTAAGATCTAGTTCTTCAGCGTTTTCAGGGTCACCAGATAGATCTAGACCACACTCTATAATTTAATATTCATTTAATTTAATGAATCTGACGACTACGACGACAAGCAGGTGGGCCGGGCTAGGCGGACGTTGCAACTCCTCCCTCCCAACTATAGCTTTATTAAAGAGCAATGTTTTACATTTACTCTTAAATGTAGTGATGGTGTCTGTCTCCCAAACTCAGACCGGAAGGTGGTTCCACAGGAAAGGAGCCTGATGGAAACATGGTATTTACGCCACAAGAAGCTGTTTAGAGCTCAATTTACATAATTCTGATAATTCTGTAAATTGAGCTCCAAACATTAATTAAATATTAATTATAATTATTATCTGATAATACATAATTCCCAATCCAGCGACGCGCTGGATTGGGAATCATACAAGAGGCAGTGTTTGCACAGCATGACCAATCGCAAACATCTACCAGAACCACATATTTTACATAAGAAGAGCAAACTATAATTCTACATAAATCTAATGAATACAGACACGATTTTACAGGCAAAACGCAATACAGCTGCTTACTAAAACAGGAAGGAAAGCTGGCAAAAAAGCAGATGCTGTAAATGTGTAAATCACAATGCTTATCTTTATATATCAATATAGCTTCCCCATCAGCCAGGCACAAGATCTGACCATAATTACACATGTGCTTTCCATAAACTGTTGTTGCTTTAGCCTTTTACTTCAATTGCAACCCTGGTAGAGGGAAGCGATCGTGAGGGTAAATAAAAAAATATAAAAACATAATTCAAACCAATGTGCTCATTGGCAACACACAGCTCAAAAAGCCGACATATAGCCTATACAAAATCCCGTAGGCCAAACTCACTCAGCCAACATTTGAATATCTTTTTTTTTTTTTTACCAATATATATTTTATTGAGATTTTTTTCATTTGGAAACACAAACATAGCTTCTCAGAAACAGGGGTGTTCAAGCAGGTTACAAATTGGTCAGACATGAATGTACACATCTATACAACATGGCACACCACAGGTTCCAGTACATCAGCACTCAAACAAATCCTCTGTCTACGTCTTTAACAAAATTAATAAAAGGTCCCCAAATCCTTTCGAAAAGGTACCGTTTGGATTTCTTAATATATGTTATTCTTTCTAGTGGCAAATTAGACAACATTTGTTTAAACCATTGTGTGGCACTAGGCCTACTGACATTTTTCCAGGCCAAAGCAATACATTTTTTTGCTGCTAACGAGCTTATATCTATAAAAGTACGTTCTGATTTACTAAAGTCTTGTTCTCCAGAGTATAGGGCTAACAGGAACAATTTAGGATCCAGTGAAACTTCTTTTAAAATAATTTTTTCAATTGTATCTTTCACCTCTGTCCAAAATGCTTTGATGTGTTTGCATTCCCACATGCAATGTATTAAAGTCCCTTTAGAATTACATTTTACACAGAAATCTGGGGTGTTATCATTGTATTTATTTAATTGTACAGGCGTAACATATATACGCATTAGCCATTTATATTGTAGAATTCTAAAGCGGCTATTTATGGATATTGTATGAGCTTTAGTGCAGGCCCTTTCCCAGTCCTGTTCACTGATGTTTGCTGATAGGTCCAAATTCCAGTTTATAAGCTTATTATTTGAGTTCTCTAGTGAGAGATCAGTGCATTATAAAAATCTGAAATGATGCCTTCCCTTGATTCATTCCGAATCATTAACTTTTCGAGTATTGTAAGAGGGGGCTTATTAAGACTGTTGTGATTTGCTTTAACAAAGCTTCTTATCTGGAGAAATTTGAAATAATGCTTTTTATCCAGCTTAAATTTGGTTTGTAGCTCTCGAAATGACAGAAATATATCAGAGTTTGATGAGTAAAGGTCACCAATACTTTTTAAGCCTTGCAGTGCCCATAGTTTAAAGGTTCCATCAGCTCTACCTGGAGCAAATAACTGATTACCCCATATAGGGCTAAATTGGGATATATCGTTTGTCACCCCGAGGTATTTACTAACATCCTGCCAAATTTTTATCATGTTCTTCAGGATGGGATTAGTAATGTGTTTCTGTATCTTCTTCGATGTGTCAGAGTACATGAACAGTGGGAGTGCTAAACTTAGATTGTGGGACTCCATTTCTACCCAGTGGAACTTATCTTTATCTGTAAAATAGAACATAATAGTCCTTAATTGAGTGGCCCAATAGTAAAGTTTAAAGTTAGGGCACTTTAACCCCCCTCTATCAAATGGTAAATAAAGCAACGAGAGGCGAAGCCTTGATCTTCTGTTATTCCACACAAAACCTAAGATGTTTTTTTTCAACCAGTTGAATAATTCAGGAGGGGGCGGCAGAGGAATGCTTTGGAAAAGGTACAATAGCTTTGGAAGTATATTCATTTTCAGGACATTAACTCTTCCCAGTATAGAAATAGGTAGAGATGTCCAGCTGTCGATTGACGCAGCTATTGTTTTCATTATGAGTTCGTAATTGGATTTGATCACCTGTTGTAGTTCTGGGAAAATCTTAACACCCAAATATACAAAATGTTCCACTACTTTAAATTGCTTAATCTCATTATGTCACCAACATTTAATACCATAATAGAGGATTTTGTATTATTTACTTTGTAGCCTGAGATTCTCCCAAATTCCTGGATCACTTCCATCACCGCCGGGATTGAATTTTCCAGATCTGTTAGATATAAAATAACATCGTCAGCGAATAGAGAAATTCTGTGCTCTGTGGGTCCCACCGTGATACCAGAGATTCGTGGATGGAGACGAATAGCTGACGCCAAGGGCTCGATTGCTAGTGTAAATAGTAAGGGAGAGAGAGGGCATCCCTGGCGACAACCCTTCCTAATTCGGATCGCCTTTGAGAATATTTTGTTTGATACTATTTCTGCAGTTGGATTACTATATAACATTTTAACCCATTTTTGAATATCTTTTTATGTTATTAATTTAAGGGCGAAATCACCATCACTAAACCCACCAGAGTCCATTTAAATAATCAGTACTTTTATCATTGTAAAACACAAATAGCCTATATGTAATTCCCTCCGCTTAAAATATATATCTTTCATAAAGATACCCATCGAGAAATGTTAATGGGGTTGTCGGTCTGTAAAAGTTTTAACTTTTATGACTCTCTTTCTCTGATCTTCTAAGAACGGTGACACCCAGTATTGATTGGTCAGTAGACGGTGCTTTTACACAGGTTGATCTCTTATCTCCAACATAAACTGCTCCCGATCAAGTTAGGTGTTAGGCATAAATTACCACCCGGTAAAAAGTGATCCACCGTCATGATACAGAAAACCCTGGGTTAAACCTGTAGTTACCTCATTAACGTCAAATCTTGCTTTGTAGTACAGGCCTCTAGTATGGGAACAACGTTTGCAGTCCATAAGAAGCTGTTTGGAGCTTATTTCCCATCATTCTGACACATAAACACGTTTAAAGAAATTCTGGTAGGAAATAACTGCCAAGCATAAACAGTATGTGAACAAAGTTTTTAGGCCATAAGAACCTGTTGGGAGCGCAATACACATGATTCTCACATAGAAACATCTTATTAGAAATTCTGGTAAGAAATGACTGCAGAGCTGTTTTGTTGATGGGAACAAGAAGCTTTTTGGAGATCAATTCACATTATTCTCACGTAGAAACATATCATAAGAGATTTTAATTTATTGGAGCTTATGGTAGAAATTGACTGCAAAGTGGTTGTATGGATGTAAAAACGTTTTTAGGCAATACAAAGCTGTTTGGAGCTTAATTTACATCATACTGACACAGAAACAAGGTTCTTAAAGGGGCGCTATGCAGTCTTGGCCATTTCTTTGCAGTTTCCTCTTTCTCTGTTCGTCCAACAATGCTTTCCTAAGTTTCTGTTTCTTTTTTGCCAGCTCAGCCATGATGATAGTGTGAAAAACGCGATACTTCCTGACGCTGGGTCCGACGACTTGTTGGCCGAAAGTTCCAAGGGTTGTTTTTCCGCTCACAGGTTACCATTTCCCACAGTCACTGAATACTTGATATGAGATGAACTTTTATCTGAAGAATAAAAAGTTTTAAATATTAGTTTTAACCTACAAAACCTATAAACCTATAAATGTTTGTTATAATCAGCTAAAAGTATGGTTTCAACCACACTATTAGCTGACTATTATAACTATTTATTCATTACAGTACGTTAAAACTAATATTTCAACGGTAATAGCTTAATTGTTGGGCTGCTAAACAAGTACCATGGTCTCTGCTGTGATGTATCGGGCTGACGATAACACATTTATGGGGTCAAGTGGAGACGGAGGTGGGGCAGCTGAACAGGTGACTGTTGCAGGGCTCTGGCTCTCTGCTTGGTCGTGCTGATGTTTTTCTGAAGTACAATGTCTCTGCTCTCCTTTTGTTTTTAATCCTTTGGCTTCGCTGCTCCACTGTTTTTAAACAATGTTTGTGCTCTATTCTGTTGGTTAGTCTGCGATAATGCCTCGCTCTTGCATTTGGCCCTCCGCCATGTTTAGCACGCATGCGACGAATGACGTTAGTCAGACAGCCATCAAGCCAAAAATCAGCCACGAACAAAAAATCAACAAGAAACATCAGTAGGCTATTAATAATCGATTATGGTCTGTCACTGCATCGATGCAGAATCATCTGCATCACGATGCATTGTAAAAATGATTCATTTCAACACCCCTAATAAAAAGAGTAGCTTCTTATTGTATAAGGGTTGCAGGGGTGTAGAAGATGAATTAAAAAGAGGTTTGGAGCACTCGCGTGTCACTGCTGCTGCTCGCAGTCAGCAGCTGGCGCGTGCCCCCGGTGACGAGAGAAGCGGAGCGCACAAAACAAAAGTCTGCTGTCCTGCAGCACATGTTCTATACTTCTTTTACAATCTTACTGTCATCTTTTTCTGCCACAAATGTTGCCTTGTTGCACATACAGGTGAAACTCAAAAAATTAGCATATGGTGCAAAAGTTCATTCATTTCAGTAATTCAACTTAAAAGGTGAAACTAATATATTATATAGATTCATTACATGCAAAGTGAGATATTTCAAGCCTTTATTTGATATCATTTTGATGATTATGGCGTACAGCTTATGAAAACCCCAAATTCAAAATCTCAGAAAATTTGCATATTACATGAAATCAATAAAAAAAGGATTTTAAATACAGAAATGTCAGCCCTCTGAAAAGTATAATCGTGCATTTGTTTGGGCCCCTTTTGCATGAATTACTGCCTCAATGCGGCGTGGCATGGATGCTATCTGCCTGTGGCACTGCTGAGGTGTTATGGAAGACCAGGATGCTACAATAGCGGCCTTCAGCTCTTCTGCATTGTTGGGTCTCATGTCTTTCATCTTTCTCTTGGCAATGCCCCATAGATTCTCTATGGGGTTCAGGTCAGGAGAGTTTGCGGGCCAATCAAGCACAGTAATCCCATGGTCATTGAACCAGGTCATCTGCTGGTCATCTGCTGGTGTTGGCCCACTGTGCTTTATTAAGTCCAGAGTCAGCGCAGCCGTCTACCAGGACACTTAAGAGTACTTTATGCTTCCTTCAGCAGACGAGCTTTATGGAGATGCTGACTTCATTTTCAGTAGGACTTGGCACCTATTCCACACGGCCAAAAGTACCAAAACCTGGTTCAATGACCATAAAATCCTTTTTTTATTGATTTCATGTAATATGCTAATTTTCTGAGATTTTGAATTTGGGGTTTTCATAAGCTGTACGCCATAATCATCAAAATAATATCAAATAAAGGCTTGAAATATCTCACTTTGCATGTAATGAGTCTATATAATATATTTGTTTCACCTTTTAAGTTGAATTACTGAAATGAATGAACTTTTGCACCATATGCTAATTTTTTGAGTTTCACCTGTATACAGTAGCTGCGGCTTGCTGGTCTCGTGTGCAGGATTTGGTGATCATCGGGCCGTGGCACACAACTTGCATCTTTTACTATTTCAAAGTGCGCTCACATTTAAGATTTTCTTTTTCCAGACAGTTTTGGTTAAAAAGGTTTAAATACTTGCCACCAAGATGCTCCTCAATCAATCATGGAAAGTGAAACTTAAATCTGTTATGGGGCAGTTGGCAATTCACACACACTATAAAAAGATGTATTAATAACTTCTTTCTTTGCACATTTTTATTTACAGCATCATGTTGATATTTACAGTATATCTTAATATGCTGTACAGTAACTAATTGAGAGAAAACAGGTAGTTATATGTAAAATTTGACATTGAGCACCCCCAAATAGCCACGGGCACGCTAATCAATCTCACCCGGGAGTGGCTGAGACAAGTGCGACACCTACAGTCGCCGCATTTCCAGTCTGGTTTTTGGCTTGATATCAAATCGGTTAAAAATTGTTTCACCGCCCCAAACCTAATATCTACCAATATTTCAGTAAAATCATTATCATAGTATGCTCCAGTTATTTGGACTGGTATCTCTGTCTACTGTGTCTGTAAAAAAATTAATTAAGATAAGCAGAAGTGCCTGGCTTCTGTGGTCAATGTAGCAGCTTCAGTTGATTATAATGGTGTACTGTGGGCATGCTGCGCCAGACATGTCACACTGTTTCCAGATCCAAAGTTGTCAGCCATAGTTTAGTTATTTTTTTTAAATCACAGATGAAGAGCAGCGCACAGCCTCTTCCCTAAACTTTGTTTCATTCAGAGTCCCAAATGCGGTTCTGTAGGGCTGCACGATATGAGGAAATGATCTAATTGGGATTATCTTGATTCACAATAATGGAGGGGATGATCATTTTTGTATCATTATTCTCATTTTCATTGAAAAATTAAAATCCCAAAAATTTAAATGATTTATAGTATGATTTTTTCGAGGATCTGTACCATCTAAACAAAGATTTTTTCTTTAGTCTGTAGGACACAATTTGTGGGCTAGGACGTCTCGCAGCATCACAATAGGTGTCAAACCATTCAGAATGGTTTGACACCTATTTTGCCTTTAACAAAAATGTGGCCCCACCTGCAATTTTGTGCCCCCACTGCGATTTCGATAAAATTGTATCTGTCAGTCTAAATGAAATTCTACCATATCAGCAGACTTAAAGCAGAGCATACTATAGGGGAAGTGAATATTTAAATCGTGACTTTTTCATCATAACATTTTGAACTTGGAGTGAAATCTTGCTGCAACACATTATTATTAAATCATTATTTTAATCCAGGGGTTTATAAATGAATGAATGGATAATAAACGTGAACATTTAACAAATGCAGGAAATTAATAATCACTTTTTCTGGGATTTGGGGTGTTATTTTGTGTCTCTAGTGCTTCCACACGCATACAAACTTGGAAAAAAAACTATCCATGCTGTTCTGAGTGAGATACAGTTTCTGAAAGTCCTCTGCCTTCTCTCTTTGGGTGAGTTGTTCAAAATCTGCACGGCTTTCTACGTCACTAGCCGAGATGAGGTGGTCAACCGTAGCACATGCTAGCGCTAGCTCGTTCTCAATGGAAAAACACTGATACAACACACACAAGTTCACCATAATCTACAAAAGAACTGCTTCCATGTCCCTGTTCTGCAGGTATTCCACAAGTGCCCCTCATTTAGAAGTCTCCCAGCTAATCCTGCCTTGTACCAACCAAAGTTGGAGAAAGAGTTATCTAGCTGATGTGATCTTACCTAGCTACTGCACTACTCCCAACAAAGATAGTATAGAAGTGAGATTTCTCACTCTGTAGCTAAAACAGAGACCTGTGAAAACAGGATCTGCAGCAATGTGCGGTACAACAAAAATATGGTGTTTTTTTTTTTAAAAAGAAACCATGTAAATCAATTCTGATACAACCTCAAAATGCAATTATGAACCTGAAAATGAGCTTAATATGGGCGCTTTAATGTTCAAAAGTTCAAGTCTATATGAAGTGTCTTGAGATAGCTTGTTATAATTTAACGCTATATAAATAAAATTGACTTGACCATAAGTACGCTTCTGTTATTGGTAAAAATTATTACATTTAATAATAGAGTAATTTCAAATGTACAACTGTTATTAAACATAAAATGCATTTTGTATGATTCTAGTGTTGTACAAACAAGATACATTTATGAGAACGCTTGGTACGATCACATTTCTCAGCCCCCAGCTATAGCCCTCAAAAACAGGCCTGTAGGCTGATTTAAACAAAAGATTTTCAATTTCAATCACAATTGCAATATTGGTTAGAAAAAAGTCAGCAGGGTTTTTCCTTGCTCAGAATGGGCCTTTGGCGGTACACATATAGGTGGGGGGTCTGGGGGTCATCCCCCGGGAAAATGTGGGCCTTAAAGACTTAATTTCCTGCATTCTGATACATTTTTAGACACCATTGCCCTAATTTCAAATGCAGCACACAGATAAAATGCTTTTTACGTCACGGGTTGGCCTCCCTCTCTGCCCAGGAAATTAGACCGAGTTATGCTTCATGTAATGTTTGCAATAGCCAGTTATTTGTTAACGACTCTGATGCATTGCAACGTTATTAACTAACCTTACCTACTAATGGGCTACCATGCATTGCCATTCATCTTTATTATTCCTACTCTTAAAAAAAAGACCATTCCTGAATATTGCAGAGTTTGAACACAGCAGACAACAGACAAGACAGAAACTCAGCAACTGGAAAATCAACAAGTAGGCAATAATCAAAAATGGTCTGTCACTGCCTCGGTGCATCAAAGCAACGATCGACTGTTTAAATATGAAATGTATATCTATTTTGTAACTGGTTTTCATTACGAGACTGTTTAAGTATTATTGTTCTTTTTTACACTGTGGTTTTGACTTTGGTATCGACCATTGTGTACTAGATTGTTGGTGTCATGACATTCCTAACAAAAACAGTTGGAAATCGTCCCTGTGCATACAGTGATAATAGAACTTTGAAGAAACAAAAACAGGGAAATCAAGATGTTCATTCTAATGGATTTGTTATTCAAGCAATTTGAATATTGGCAAGTTGATTTGTACAGTGTACTAAAATACATGTTTGGGTTGTCTGTATTACAAATTTACTATTAGGCTAAGACATGCAAACATACTGGCACGGTCCTTAAAACTACAGAATGGAAAGGCTGCAACATGATGAACTCCAGACAGTATCTGTCTGTCTGTCAATGTGACCTCTTTTTCTATTTTTAAATATTTTGCAACATTTTATCATTGTTCAAAAGTCACACTTTGATTCCTTTTTGTCACAGGGGTTAAATACAGACTTACATTTCACCAGTAACATTTAGTCCTCCTCTTCTTCCTCATCCCCTCCAAATGACAGAAGGCTATTATTTTTTATTTTCTTTCCAGACTTTCTCTCTTCCCCCTCCTCCTCTCCTCCATCACTCTTCTTCTTTTTGCTGGAGCTGGCAGTGATGCCCTGGAATTTTTCTGAGGAGCGCTTGGCTGGTTTCTTAAACAGGATTTTACCATCAGGAGGGGGTTCATCGTCTGTGGACAAGATGGATGGGTATGATTCATCAAAACACACTTTTCACACAGTTTGTGCAAAGGCAGTGGTTTTCATTTTAGTTGCTGTCAGTTGCCTTGACAAAATACATAATTAGAATGTTAGTAAACATTATCTCATCCAGCCTGTGTAGGTAAATAAAACATTTAGCTGGAGAGAACAATTCTGCAATTCTGCATGTCTAGTCAAACAAAGAGACCCTCTTGACCAGTGGCGGCCGCTGGTCTTTCAAAGAGGGGAAGCTCATTTTCGGCCAACATCATAAAAATTGACCATTTATTTATAATAATAACAAAAACAAAAATATGATTAATAATACGTTGATATAATAATAATTATTATAATATCCGTGAGATGGTTTCATCAAGAGGCATGGCCAGCAGTACATTTTCTTTGTCCCAGCACTTCGAGTCAGCCAGCTAACGTTGTCTAACTTTGTCATACCAGGAGAGCTGAAAACACGGAACCAACTCCTCTTTGAGATGAACGTATTCTAACGCATTTTTACTCAATAAAATGTTAACACAACAGTACATATTGACCATTAATTTTTGAAATTTTAGCAGTCTTAAAGAAATCGCCTCTACTCTTGACATATAAAAGATAGTTCATGCCTTTTTCTGCGCCACCACCAGTATGCATTTCGTCCTTGATCTTCTTAACCTCCTCTGCGTTCAGGTGTCCTTCTTTTAGAACCACAACTTGGGGTAACTCATCCTCTAGATCACTCCCGTTGTCATCGAGGGTTGGCATCACCTGGCGCTGAGAGGGGAATGTGAAACAGACTAAAAGGTTTTGTTTACCAGATAGAGATACCCATCCAATGAGAGAAATAACCCAGTAACGTTGAATTCACTGCGCTGGATGAACATGAATGATATTAACTTTTGATAAAAGAAAGCGGTGTTACGTGGTTTAAATGAACAGGTCGAGATCCAGTACATAGGTTGTGTTTTAATGAATAATAAATAATTTAATCATCAGAATGTACGTTACTTCAACTCAATACTAGCTACATAAAGCTGGTACAAGAGATAGCTAGCTAATATTCCATTCAAATGGGCTAGCTAACGTTACTGCTGTTATGTGCTGCTAGCTTAACTTTAAACTAACGTTAACTAAAAAATAACGTTAGCCAAACCACGTAAACATTACCTTAGTATCAACAGTGGGTCCTTCTTTATAACCAACATCTTCTTTAAACTTCTTCAGAAAGGACGGTTCCGCTGGTTTCACCCATGACACGCCACTGGTCTTGTTTTTGTTCATTGCAAAGGAGTAATACAATACAAACAGCCAAATGAAATTTTTGGCCTAAATAGATGTTCGGGATAACCAGTTTCACCAAAGATCCTCTAGCTTTACTACTAGCCAGCCGTCTTTGGTTTCAGATTTCACCAAACAATAGCCAACGTCATTTTCTTCCTCCTTTTGCAGAATTCCGGCAGTGTAGACGCTGCTAAGGGTATTACTGCCCTCCCCAGGTCATATTTTGTAAATGTACTGTATTTATATAGGGCATTTCTAGTCTTAACAACTACTCAAAGCGCTTTTACATAATGCAGGAATCATTCACACACATGTATACACTGTGGCCGAGGCTGCCGTTTATCAGATAAACACACATTTACACTCCGATGCGCAGCATCGGGGGCAACTCGGGATTCAGTGTCTTGCCCAAGGTCATACAGTCATGTGTAATGAACGTAACTGAAGAATGGCTATCAGTTGTTTTTTTCTCAATCTGTCCTGCCAGTCTAACAAAGAATACGTATTTCTCTGCTCTATACTTTCTATATTCTAGGAAAACATGCCTTACTGTAAGACTCCTGTAATGGCCAATTTGGCTATATATTTTGTATTTCTTGTGTGTAGTGTGTGTGTGTGTGTGTGTGTGTGTGTGTGTGTGTGTGCGCGCGTCTGTTACGACCTCAGCTGTGTGAGAGTAATGTTTTTAGATCTCGTCGTTCTCCGCTTTTAATCACTCAAGTCAGTCTTTTTGTATGTGCTTTGACCTAAACGTTTTGTACAATAAAGGATTAACGGTACGACGACGGCGGACCTCATTATTTGCACCAGCAAGAGTTGGAAAGGGCTTCAGATTTCACCCAGTGGCATTATTTGTGGACAGATTGCCACTACAACTCCCATATTCACACAAGCCAGAAACATGTTTTCCTACAAGCTCAAACATGGTCCTACCTTAATCTAATATCTTGCTGAAGGTAATATAGTTTACAACAGATGATCTGTAGAAAGATCTGATCCTAGAATCACCCCTGCTGCTACTTCATACTTGTACTCCACTACACCTCAGAGGGGAATGTTGTAATGTTTACTGAACTACACTTATCTGACAGCTTTTGCTTTATTGCTTCAGGCTTGTTTCTGCAACAGCTCATTGAGTATCGGATACAATAAAAACTATTGAGGAATTATTTTCCTTCAACAGTGATGCAGTATTAAACAAGATTGCTGCAGTTGGCAGCAGAGAAACAAGCTACAATGTAAGTTAATAGGACAATTGTCCAACTTGTATTTACATTCATAAAAGTGCTCGTTTTGCTACTGACAGACTCAGATTAATATTCTAAGTGTCTGACATTTAACATTATGGAAAGAATTTCTAAAGAAGTCAACCTTTCCATTAAAGATTAAGATCCTTTTTTAAAACATAAAAGTCCGCAAAATTGGGTTCGCTAAACCTACCAGACTCCATGTAAATAATGAGTAATTTTAGCATTGTAAAATACTGCTTTCTAAAACATCTCTGAGCTCTGAGCAGCGCTGGCTGTCTTCAGGCTACGTCAATGTTTTCTTTCTTTCATCCAAATTTCGCGTCTGTCAGTCACAGTGAAAACCGGGGACATTTCCGGGGACAGGTCACCCAACGTTAACATTGTCGCACGTAGCTACATGCTAACGACAGTAAATTATGTCATTTTGGCCGCTAATGTTGTTAAATTCTTCCCAAATCTGGGTCACATTACTCCTGAAACATTGCTGATTATGTAGTGATTAGTTAAAAGCCCTTATCTGCAATTTCAGAAAGTACTGCTATATTCTATTAGTGCCCATTGCTTACTATAGGAGCTACAGAATTCCGGGCGGATTCCATGGCGGGCTGAGAGGATGCACTGTAGAGAGTGCAGCGATATTTCCTCAAATATTAGCAAGTGTGATATAAGTGGTTATCACTAGAAGAGAAAAGGAAAGAAACAAGATGCCAAGAAAAAGATACATGTACGTTTTTGAAATGACTGCTGGCTACAAGTTAGCAATCAAACACAACAAAGGCCGTCACTTGAATGGCGTTTTGAGCTAACATTAGCAATCAAACAATCATAGATAGCTAAAACATTTTTTTTAAATGATTTCCATCTTCTGTTATTGTTTGTAATGAAAAGTTTATTTTATGGATTTCAAAAATTTCAGAATGACACATTATGCCCTAAACTGTGTTTAAATCTGTGTATCTGTGCATCAGCACTAGACTCACGTGTATTGACACTGTACCTGCAGCGGTGGCATATTTACAAGCTTGCAGGGAAGCCAGCAGTGATGGCCAAATTAAGCTTTGTGAACCAGTGTCTTTATTGCAATTCATCTAGTCATCTAGTGGGCTCAGAAAATAAAGCCACTGGTTCACAAAGCTTCAATTGGCCATCATTAGCAGCCAGAGCATGAGGAAGAGTAGCAGGAGAGCAGTGTCTGAAAGGGCAGAGAGATAGGTTAGATATATATATGTGTGAAGAGACATATGTGTGAATAACACATAAAAGCATAGGCATATGTTATTTAGACTTAAGGGGAGACACCAATGCTTATCATTTTCATTCATTGGCTTAAAATAACGGACAAAGATGTAAAGTGACTCATAATTTAGGCCTGTTCTTGCAGTGTAAGGAAACCTGCTATAGACCACTAATACCATCCAAAACTGCAGGCATTACGGCACTTTGGAACAGCTTCTATATACTAGACCTAAGATAATATTTAACTGAACTATATAGTATATACAAACAAGACCCAGTGATAAAGTTGAAGATTATATATAATATTTATGTAAAACACCTAGCTGTCTGCCATTTACCGCTTTCAACAGCCGGTTGCCCCCGGAGTGTTGAGGACCTGTATTTGGACCGGGATGGAATGGTTCCGGCGCATTGCCCCCTCTACTGGACCCAATTCTGTACATAGATCCAAGACCACAGCTTTAGGGAATTTGAATTGGGATATTAGCCATTCATCGTCATTGTCCGAAGTCTCTCTCTCCCGATTCTTCCATTGCCGTAGTCCTCATGTAGGGCCAGCAATGCCATCATGCAGCATTACTCACAGGGAGCACCACAGTATTTATATGTTTACAACACTTTGTGATTGTTAACACCTTGCCCAATCACAGATTCAAGTAGTGGTATCCCCCACCGCGAGATTCAATTTGAACATGAAAGTCTAATAGATAAACACTTTTCTTCATGCACCAACAGTATTAAAGTTCAGACCGATAACGAGGACATTATGAGTAAAAAATGTGCGAGAGCGCTTAACGACTGTATTGTTAGACATTAACATTTGATGATATATGCACAATATTAAAGACAAATATTTGTATTCTGCAGTTGTCAAATGCTAGTCTATTTGTATGATATATCTTTGTAGGGTGCTCAGTCTGTAGGGAGTTGGGTTGGGAACTGGATGGTCACCGGATCAACTCCCCATTTTGACCAAAGTACGGAGTGTGGACTGGTAGTTGGTGATTTGCCAGTTCACCTCCTTCTCCTCTTGAGCAAGGCACCAAACCCCCAAACCCCCCTCAGCCACTGGTCCATCACTGGCAGCCCACTCACTCTGACATCTCGCCATTAGTGCATGTATAGGACCTGAGTGTGTGTGTATTTCAGGCCTGTGTGTAATAACAGATTGTAAATTGTTATTTTCCCCATAGGGGATCAATAAAGAGTAAATTAAATTATTATTCCATTGAGTCGGGCCATCTCCTCCTGCGCTCGTATCATACAATGTGATGGTGAGACAGCAGCGATTAATATTAAGAAATCTTTATTTAAGATTTGAATTGAATTTTACAAGGTGTTTATGGAACAATTGTCACTCAGTACAAGCGCAAATAACACTGATTTAATCTTCATGATAACATGGATGATATGGAGAATCTGGTCTCTGCTGCCAACTAGTGGATAAAATGGAAAACACAAAAAGCAATTATTCAAAGAGGCTAATGGGTAATTCGAAGTGTTCATGTGTAAACAAATACAAAACCAGCCACATTGTGTTAATCATTTATATATTTTTTACATTGTTCCTTAAATATATTAATAAAAAGATTACACCCTTTAAATATTCAAGAACATGAGCCCATAAACTTAAGAATAATTGATAGCGATCAAAGCAAATATAATCGCACAGTCTGTCCTGATTTGATTCCATTGTGTTTACAGGTCTGAGAGAAACAACCCTGAGTTGAGCTGAGGAAGACAATGTCAGGGAACCATAAAAGCAGTTTAGAGTCAGCGCTGCAGCTGGACGAGCCTTCAATAGCTCAGCTGGGAGTTGTGATGCAGCACTGGGAGGTTTGGACAGAGGATTGCTGATATTGACGGCAGCAAAGAAAGTCATGTGAAGATGTGTCCAAGTTCCATCAACCATGATCTGTGACAACATTTGCATGATTTAAATGAATCCTGGAAAGAGGTACTGTAGGAGGAGAACAACTCCCACCACCATGAGGCCACAAAAGAACAACACTAGCCAGATAGGAAAGGATCCTAGAGAAAAAGGAAAACAACGGGACAGATAAGGTGAGGTTTGAAGTTATGATACATGGTCTTGATACAGTGTGTTCTTTGAATGATGATGCAGGACTTACTTCGGTTGGGGACAGCATGTACCTGACAGCGGCTGTCCACAGCTACACTTAACATGGCTGTTTCATTATTTCCTTTGATTTTTTTGCCTTTCAGCGAGTCAGGCAGGAAGGCCAGGTCTGTCACAACAATGCCATGGGACTCCTGTACATAATACAGCTTCTGCACACACAAAGAGTAAGTATACGTTATTATCACACAGCAGGGATGCTTGGTTGATTTATGTTCCTCAGTTTAAGATACGTGTCCACACTGTCTTTACCTGTAGGGAGAACGCAATGTAGATAGCCACTGATCCTGTTACAGTTCCAAGGCCAAGAAATGTTCCAGAGTCACTGTCAAAGACAAGGTTTAAGTTAAATCATGCTGCAAGAATTCAATGTTTTTATCCTAAAAAGTCTGATTAACCTGTCCAACTTTTAAGAGAACAAAGTACAGTATATGAGACCATCCAGGTAAACACTGTAGATCAGAAATGTACTTGCCCTACAAGGACCATGCCAGTGGTTTTGCACAATCAGACCAATACATTCAGTGCACTTACAACTTGCATCATAAATTACTGAAAATCAGAGATCTAAAGCAAAGGAAACTAGGATCTTGGTATAACTCGCAAATTAAAACAAACCTCGCGAAAACTCAATTGACTTAATTTATAAATGGCGTTCCACCAAACTGGAAGAATCCACCAAACTGGAAGAATCTCGTTTAGATTTGCAAGACAGTCTGAAAAAATATGGGAAGGCCCTCAGAAATGCCAGATTAGTCTGATCTGGCATTTCTGAGGGCCTTCCTATATTTTTTCATATATATCATCACTAATAGAAGAAAATAATAACAACCCGTTTCTTTTCAGAACTGTAGCCAGGCTGATAGATAGTCACAGCTCTATTGGGCCATCTATTCCTATAGCTCTTAGTAGTGACAACTTTATGAGCTTCTTTAATGATAAAATTAAAACAGAGATTAAATTCAACACCTTTTACCCCTAACTTCTAACGGTTCACCTTTAAACGCAGGACCGCTAGAAAGAACTACAAGACCTGACATATCCTTAAACTGCTTTTATCCTATAGACCTCCAACAATTAATGTTAAAGGTCTCTTCAGCTAAGCCGTCTCTTAGACCCCATCCCACCGAGGCTACTTAAAGAAGCGTTACCCGTGGTTAACTCTTCATTACTAGATATGATCAATATGTCTCTATTAACAGGTTATGTACCACTGTCATTTAAAGCAGCTCTGATTAAACCTCTTCTGAAAAAAAGGTCCCTTGATCCTGAGGTATTAGCCAATTATAGACACATATCTAATCTTCCCTTTCTCTCCCAAGATTCTTGAAAAGGTAGTAGCCAATCAGTTACGTGATTTTCTACATAGCAATAGTCTATTTGAGGACTTTCTGTCAGGATTTAGAAAGCATCATTGCACAGAGACGGCACTACTAATGGCCTTTTAACTGCTTCAGACGAAAGGACTTGTATGGGAGCCAGAACCTTCAGCTATCAGGCTCCTCTACTGTGGAATCAGCTTCCGGTCTGGGTTTGGGAGGCAGACACCGTCACCACGTTTAAGAGTAAACTTAAAACTCTTATCTTTAATAAAGCTTATAGTAAGGGAGTGAGGAGTTGCAGTGTCTGCCTAGCCAGGCCCACTTGCTGCTTGTCATAGTCGTCAGATTCATCATATAATCAACAACTAGTGAAGACACTAGCATATGGCGCTAGCAAGCTGAACATTAGGAGATGGAAACCATACAAGCTAACATAATTGCCAAGATAAAGGTGGTTTGTCTGTGAAAAAGCAAACTGCTGGAAGCTAATTGCCAATTTAAAACAAATAACGGACAGAGTCAAGGAGATGGAACACGGGCTTGGAAGAGTGGAGCGCAGGGACCAAGAAAGTGCTTTCCCTCAAAATTCAGGAAAACATTTAAGCCCAGTTAACGGACCTGGAGGCGCGTTCACGCAGAAACAACATATGCATCCATGGTCTTTCCGAGGGGGATGAGGGAGACAACATACAGGACTTTCTGCAAAAAATTATTATATCAGAGCTGCAAGGTTCCAATCAAAGATTGATAGTGTATTTCCTGGGGTATAAAATAAAAGAGCTGGTGCTTTGCTCTGCTAGGAAACTGGAAGAGATCCAGTAAAATGAGATATCAGTGTTTTTTGAGCAAGACTACCTGACAGAAGAAGAAAAGGGGCTAGAGTGCCAGGAGTTAAACCCAGCGAAAAATAGGTGGAACATCACACCAAGAAGCTCGCCTGAAAAAGCATCCAGGATAAGCTTAAGGCGTTCCGATGTAACAACTACCTACCTAACCTCTATGGAAGCATCATGTGTGTTAATATGTGGGGGGACTAGAATAAACCAAGTCCTAAAGTAGAAAACCAGAAGCAATAATGGCTAAACATTTCTTTTCACAAAATTTGAAATTATAGCTATATTTTACATTACATCCACTTGATAAGAGTTTTACCTTTACCCTCACTATGCTTTCAAGACTTGACTATAGGATTATAAACTGCTACATATAGACAGAGAGCATTGCATCATACTCTGAAAGCCATGACCGCCAAAGGGGAAAACAACTTTTCCCTTTCCATTGACTTGTATTGCGTGAAGGTTCATCCTCATCAATTTTGTGTGCTAGCAAACAATATAGATAAAGACAAGTTGAGATTAAAAATAATCGCAAGGCAATGTAAAACAGCCTAGGGCGTGGCGCTAGTTAACATACAGCAGGTAACATTAGCTGGCTTAAACGCCGTTAAAATGCCAACAGCTAAACTGTGACTGTATTTCACTGGAAAAGATTCCAACACCAGGACGTACAAAAGTCTGCAGATAAAGACACAGAGGAGACTAGCAGCACTTTTAGACAGCATGGACAGGACGAGACTTACACTTAGTGTTGTGTTCGGGTCCAGCTCTGTAAGCTTCAGCGTTGTTATAAAATACTAGGGGTGCATCGGATCACAAAACTCACGGTTCAGATCACGGTTTTGGGTCACGAGCAATTTTTAGAGCCTCACAAAAAGGGGGGAATTTAATTGATGATTTATTAAAAATAAAACAATAACTTTTAACAATAATTACTTCTTTCCCCAGTAAATGGCTGTTAAACAACAAAAACAGATGAGAAAAGGGTATTTTGTAGCTCCTTGCTTTAGCTGCAGACTTACTATACTTCCCGGTGTCGACATCCTCTACAGTGAAATACAGTCAGACTTTTACACCTGTCATGTACATGCTGTCAGCATTTTAACAGTGTTTAATCCAGCTACTAGCTGATGGTAGGCTACGGACCAAAGATCACCTATGGTTTGTTACACCATAATAAAATACCCTTTCAGCCATCAAGTTTCTTTTTGTCATTTAACATCATAAGTTATTACATTTAAAATAAATAATTTAAATTTAACCATATGGCCTTGGCAAGAAAACTTTTCTGTCATTTATTTATTTTTTTGTAATTTAAAATTTCAGTTGCACTTTTAATAAGAAGCCTCATCTGCTGTTTTGCACAGTTTATAAATATAATAGTATAAACTAGAAAATTCCGCAGAAAATTTATCAGTGTGCCTCCTACTTGGCGCACATGCGAATAACAATAAAACTTAATAAAAGTCTTAACCCTTCAGAGATATAACTTTTTAAAACCTATTTAAGACCTTAGGACGTGTGTGTGTGTCTGAGAGAGAGGGAGACAGATAGATGTCGACAGACAGACATACAGAGTATGGTTGCCTGGTAGGAAGGAACAATAGGAAGCCTTTTATCTCTGTGATGTCATCTCTTTGATCTGTAATCAGTTAACGACTGCACCTGGCACCTGCTGTCACCAGCTATTCAGATACTGAACAAGCTCTCAAACAAATGATCATATTATCAAAGGGATACTAGCTATCAATAAAATAAGGTTCTCGTGGGCACCAGAAGGCCTTTGTGAACGTATTGATATAACATTTATGTGGATAAACTTAGAAATGTTATTAGAGAGAGAACCAAGATGATTTTTTTAATCTCCCCACTCTGTCCTCCACTCTAGCTCTCAACATTCCGCTACATACACACACATTGGAAAATCTGAGACGGTCTGAAAACGGGACGATACGTAAACTAGGATTTGAGAGAAAGCGTGCTTGATATCTGAATGCCCATTCAGCCCAATAAACGGCAAAGTATTGTCTTCAGTTTAAACTTTTAATCATGTTTCTACGTTCAAATATGGCGATACAGCACGGTCCCAAAGAGGTAGCGTTTTGAGCGATGTTGAGCGATTTCCGGAACATTTCCCATTCAAGTCTGAGAAATTTTCCGTTTTTTGCCAATTTTGTGAAAACCGCGTGGCAAATCTCTTAGAAAAGTTATAGCACACCATTCCCGATCATTACACACGTTTCGATGTATTTTGTGTGCGAGTGTTGGCATCGCTTCAGGACTAGTAGCGGGACAAAAATCATTCATTGCGCCGATTGCTGCTATTGCAGCACATCGGCACACTGAATGGAATGTTTTTCAGTGATTTTATTCTGTTAAAAAAAATCATGAGAAACTTGAAAATGCATTTCCTGCAGAAAATGCGTGGGAATGCTGAATAGCTGAATTGCTAAAGGTAACCTGGCTAAATTGCTTAAATCAGTAAGAAGATGTTGAAGTTTTAAGAATAGTTGAATAAGTAGGAATGGTTTAAATGAAGTTGAATAACACCACTAATGTAAAAAAGATGTAGAAACATTTTTAAAAATGTAAATGCTAAAGCTAAACTGGAGAAATAGCTTAAATCAGTAAGAAGATGTGGAAGTAGTGATAATAGTTGAAAAATGCTGAATAGCTGATTTGCTAAAGCTAACCTGGTTGAATAACGTAAATCAGTAAGAAGAAGCTTAAGTAGTAAAAAATAGTTGAAAAGGTAGGAATGGTTTTAATGAAGTTGAATAACACCACTACACCATAAGGAGCTAAACCTAGATTTTAAAAGTTTTTAATAGCTGAAAGTTGGCAGAATATTTGGACAACCAAAAAATGTATGGAATAATAAATAATCATAAGTTTCAAAAGCCTTTTTAACACTAAGTGATGAGACACCATTGTGGGATTTGAACCTAGGTCTCTGGCACGGAAGGCATGTGACATAACCACTGCGCCACCACTGTAATATCTTCTTGAAAAACTATACATGGTAATCAGGGCTTTGAACCGGTTCAAGGAACGAAAACGAAAACCGGGAACTTTTTGTATTTTACAGGGAACAGAAACGAAACCGGAAACGTTATTATTTTTTATGTTCTGGAACAGGAACACTTATTTAAAAATAATGGTAACCGGTTAATACCGGTTTTATTTCATTCCTCAAAGTTTCCGTTGCCTAATTAACTAAAAAGAAAAAGTAATTATTTTCCTGCGCACGTTACCATGACGGCTGAGGTTCACTTCCTGTGTGACATCACATCAGACATTCGCTGAGTCTGACTGAATGGAGAGAGAGCGTAACACCCAGGCTAGCGAGAGCAGTGTCTCTACTCCACATCTTAAATAAGAGGTAAATTACGACCCATCGTTAATTAAAACGTTCATTCCAAACACAATATCAATAGCTATATTTGTCGAATCCACGTTAATGATGGACTAGCGAACATTTGGCTAAATAGCGCCAACACCTCTGTTTGCCTAATGCACAGATAGCTAGCTATTCTTGGTAACACACTAAACAGATTATCTTTCTCATTTGTGGCACCTTTTCTGTTTGTGTAGATGGGAAGACATACAGAGAATCCAAATCGCCAACATGTTTCCTTTGACCCAGCAACAAACGAAATAGCGGGCAACCATGGGGGGAACTTGCAGAGGCATATCCCATTTGCACTTGGTTAACGTCAGATATGGGGAGTAATCTGCTTTTGTGACTGCATGATTTCTTTTATTTTTATTTATTATTGGCTGTTAGGCATATTTTTTGCATTGTGGCAATTTAGCCTACGCTCCTTAGGCCTAATGTCAGTCACAAATCTTTGTTTTTTTGTTGTTTGTTTAAAAATGTTGGAATTTGTTGTTTTAACAATAAACTACACATTTGAAATAATTGTAGGCCTTTTTAATTATTATTATTATTAATAATATAATTATTATTTAATAATGGTTGTAATATTATTACATTTGGTTTAAGCTAAATGAGAAAGATGTGACATAATTCTATAGCATTAAACAGCTGGCAGGAACTAAATTAACCGTTCCGGGAACAGTATTTTTTTGTTCTAACCGGTTCGGGAACGTCAATTTATTGGTGGAACTCATAACCGGAAACGTTATAATTCTGTTTCTGTTCGGAACGAACCGATTGGGAAAAAAAATCGGTTCAAAGCCCTGATGGTAATATATAATTCTGTCTCTGTGTGTGTGTTTGTGTGTGTGTCTGTGTGTCTCTGTGTGTGTGTGTGTGTGTGTGTGTGTGTGTCTGCCTCTCTGCGTGTGTGTGCACTCTTGGCACACACACACGGACACACAGCTCAAATTTCTTTTTTCACTGTTTTAAAATGAGTTGTGGAGACAACAGCAAAGCAATTGACAGAGAATGAAATGGTTGCTAATGGATACAAACGAGCAGTGGCCATGTTTGTAAACACAGCTAGGAAGCCTTTGATCTCTGTGATGTCATCTCTTTGATCTGTAATCTGTTAACGATGCAGCTGCTGTACCCTTCTTCACCTGTGGGAAACCGCAGCTCCTCAGACACTGAACAATCCCTCAAACAAATGGTCAGACTGGCAAAATGAAAAGTTATTTCAGTAAAATAATGAGCACCAGAAGGCCTTTGTGAACGTATTGATATAAAATTCATGTGGATCAACTTAAGAATGTGGGCGTATCAGCGATTTAAAAAAGTGCTTCGATCTGCGTTTTGCTCAGAAATGTGGACGATGTTTAACATGGCAGTAAATGGAGAAAGATCCTGAACTCTTGTCATTTGAAAGCTCGCTGAGCGAAAAGTTTAATTCATATCGCAAGAATGAGCACATTGACAGAAACTAGACAAGAATACCTATGTTTTGCTGTATAAATTGTCCATGACAAATTAGAATTGTTGGCGTGGGAGCAAGTTATAGAGAACGGAGTAATTTTTTCGAAGCGCTTCACTCTAGTGTTGTCACTCCACACTCTACTTCACGCAATACACACATTATAAATGCAGAAAAATCCTAAAATGTACACTATACTTAAACAGCTTTTTCACAAAAACTGTAAAATATATCAATCTGAAAAGCCATAGCCAGATAGCTGATTGTGAACGTTTTAAAGTTTGAACCACGTCTGTAGGTGAAAGTATGAAGGAACTGAAAAGTTTGGATTTGAACGATTTGAAGCTTGCTCTCATTGACTTTACTGTTTACTGTTTAAAAGCTTAATATTTGAAAATTTATAAATAGCAGAAAAATAGTAGAAGAATCTGCTGAAAGAGCTCAAGATTGTAAAAGTTGAACGGTTTAAATAGCTGAAAGTATGCAGAAGTTAGAAAGAGCCAAAAAACGTACGGAATAATAATAAAAAAGAAGCAGAATAAAGAAAGAACCGAATAACAATAGTTGGAATGCAAATATGTTTTGTGAACTTAAAATTGTGAATTGTATTGAATCATGTGTTAAGTGTTTTGTTACATCCCTAGAGTTGTAACACATGTCGAACTATTAAATCCACTACTGAAGGATATTGCTGCCATGAATCAGACATTCTGAAACCACTGTAGAAGGAGTCAGAGCGAGGCAGCATTGCAATGGATAAACCTACATGTTAGACATGAAAATATTTTTTTTAATCTACAAAAGGGAGGCCCTGGAGAAAAGGTTTTGGAACCACTGAACTACCCAAGCCATAACAAAGAGAGTTAAATAAGTTCAAGCTTCAATACACAAACAATACTTGTTAGTAGGAACTGTTCATTGTTGGTTTTGGTCTGCACTTCAGATGTGTTGTCTAACAATACAAAATATAGAATATCACCAGACTTATCCTTGAAGTGATAAAAAAAACTACAGGTTTATATCTAACCAGGAGTACTTCATAAGGGCTAGGAGATACCAGCTACTGAATGAGAAAATGTAGTTTTAACAAAGACACAAACAGCTTTTCTTTTACTTGCCGCCATATTTACTTAATACAGGATTAGGTGGCATCCAATTTGACTGTCAGAGAGGTGAGGATAAAAAACTACATAAGATGTAGTAAAACTGAGAAGTACCCTGACTGAGCCTGGGCCATCAGGCAGTCCTGACCAAACCCCAACTTCCTCATGTCTAAGGCAGGTCTCTCAGCATCCATGGTTAATGTGGTATAATATGAGATCAGTAACCTGACAGCCAGACTGGAGATGACCTCGGTGCCACAGGGAGCCGTCAGCATGGGCAAAAAGCTCTTGCCGTCCCACTTGGTGAGGTAGCAAGGAGGAGGTTTTCTGTCTCGTTTATGGGGGATCTGGACAGTGTAAAGCCTTAGGGCGCCTTTTTGGTCTGCTACCTTTCCAAACCTGAAATACATGAAAATATAACCATCTATAGTGACTGTCGCATCATTTAGATAGATATGGTGAGGTCAAGAGCTGGGTATGCTGTTTTGTAAAACAATAAGTTAATTCTGTTGTTGTTTTTTTACCTGCAAGCCATATATCGATATGTCTTCTCAGCTATTTGAGGCATGGTTTCAAGCCATTTCAGACCCATAACCAACTGGCTGCCACTCCATACACTGCAGGAAAAGTCCCGGCCAACAGTCACCAGGTGCTGCATGAGAACACAATTAATAAATATCTGCATGAGAACACAATTAATAAATATCTCACAGACAGAGAGAGAGACAGAGAGAGAGAGAGAGAGAGAGAGAGAGAGAGAGAGAGAGAGAGAGAGAGAGAGAGAGAGAGGTGTTGGTTCTACCAAGAGGGAGATGTTGGTTCTACCAAGAGGTGTCAATGTTTCACCTTGTTCCCGGGACTCATATCCAAGTCTTCAATCTCCACTTCATGTGCTTTGAAGTCAAACTTCTTCTTTAGCGATGGAAACTGTAAAAGAATCAAGAACGTACAATAAAAATCTAAATATTCCTGTGCGTATGTACTTTTAAGGTTTTGTGTGTACGCCATCTTTTAATATGAAAGCTACGCAGTCTTTTATACATGAGGCCCCTGGTTTCTACAATCGAAAAGAAAGGCCAAAAGTATACAATAATAGCGGAGTGATGTGCAGAAGGGCATCTCCAGAGAGCCACCTGGTAGCTCATCCACTTCAACTTAACATAAGAGTAGATAAGCTACAGCAGCAAAGATAAGATGCTTTCACCATAACTAGACAACTAAAAGGTTTAAAAAAGAATTTTTTTAAAAAGCTGCAACCAGCTAATATAAGTTTTTATCTTAGTAAATTGCTAAAAAAGAAGATTTGTCACCCTATTGTTTTAGCACAAATGCTATAGTTGAGTTAATTTCAGTTCCGACCTTAAAAGGTCCCATGACGTGGTGTGTTTTGGATGCTTTTATACAGGCCTTAGTTGTCCCCTAATACTGTATCTGAAATCTCTTTCCCAAAATTCATCTTTGGTGCAGAATTACAGCCACCAGAGCCAGTCCCACAATAATATTTCCTTAGGATGTACTATTTATGTATCTGTAGCATTAAATGCTATTGAGGAGGAGATTCCATTCTCATGGGCAGGCCAAATTCTCTGGGCAGGCAAATCAGAGAAAGGGGAGGTAACCCCAGATCGGCCTGTCTGAGCTTTCATTTTCTCAAAGGCAGAGCATTTCTAGCGATTTGGGGACCGTAGGCAGGCTGGAGGAACGCATTTTAATGTTACAAAACCTCATAAAGTGAAATTTTCATGCCATGGAACCTTAACTGTCCCTAGAGGGAAAAGTTGATTTAGTGTTAAGGTTAGTGTAAAAAATACTTTACTATGATAAAACAGACCACAATAAAGAGCATTTTCACCATCTGGTTTTCACACATCAACATCCCGTTTACATCAATACTGAATTATAAAAGCATTATCCTAATATCCCAAATTAATCAAACTAAAGCAGTCCAGAGTCAAAACACACCAATCAAACATAGTTGGTCTAAAGATACTCTAAAATTGAAGAGAACAACTAGGCATTGTTTACCTCCCAGACTCGTATGTGTCCATCTGTGCCTCCTGTCAGCAGAAGGCTCAGGTCTGGACTGAACCTGACTACTTTCTGAAGCGGGTCCTTGGGGTTCAGGTCTGACTGCACTTCAGCCAAATGAGTCACAGAGATATGAGCCGTCTCATCCTTCGTAGGGGACATATCTCCAGATGCTGCAGCTACATCCCGACCATCTTTGTCTCTTTTCCCACCTCGTTGCCTGGCATTACCCTGCTGCATGCTGTTTTCTGCAGCACAAATGACACCAATTTTTTAATGGATCACAAAGACACCTGAATGGGAAACGCATGGATTTTTGTAAACAAAGGCAGGTTTGACTTTTTTGTATAAGGCTGATATCTGCCTTTTCTTACAGTCAATGCTTTAAGTCATTATGAAGCTGTTGTAGAACAGATTATACCAACACGTTGATGCCAGGGGAACTCCTTATCCCCTAGTTCTACTTTGGTTAAAGAAAGAGATGAACTGACATTTTATGACCATCTTATAACTTATGCTTATTTTGATCAATAAGGTTACACATACTCTTCAGTTCACCTGCTTGCTTTCAACTCATGAAGCTGTGATAGGGCAATTGTAATGCTTGGTACAGGTGCGTATGTCTAAACCTATAGCTTCTTCAGTGCCTGTCTTATTTTAGTGCTTAATACAGCACTATGAGTGTCAGTAGTGATCGACTTACATTCAGGATATGAATCATGAATACATTAATTCATCAGTAGTTATATATTATTTTTAAATGGATGTTTACTTTTGTTAAATTTAGTATTTTTTGTTACAATAACATTTACTTTTAATGTTTTTAATGGGGTGTAATGCAAGACATACTTGGCATACTGTGGCATTGCTACTTTAAAAAAAATCTGAGCACTTGTACTTCTGATTAATAGGCTACATGGATTGCTGTTGTACACATTCATCTAGTTTAGTAATAATGTCCATCCATCCATCCACCTTTGTCCGCTTTTCCGGTATCGGGTCGCGGGGGCAATACTCCAGCAGTGGACCCCAAACTTCCTTTTCCCGAGCCACATTACCAGGTTTACGTCCTCTCACATGTTGTTCTTACATTCAAATAACTCATTATTATAATAACTAATAACTGAAACTCACCAATAGTTTTAGAGCCTACTTGAAGGGCTTGTAAGGGCTAGCTCTCTTTCCACTCAAGTGTTTTGCATTTAATAAATTAAGCTAGTCCTGAGTTCTGTAATAACTACAGTTTTAGTTTTATTTAATAATTGCTAAAAGCATTTAAACAAAGTTCCGTGTTGGAGTTTGTTACATTCCAAAATCTTAATTTAGACTAATTACTGTAAATGGTTATCAGTTGCATTAACTACTAATAATCTGTATCAGCTCTTAAAATTGGTCAGTATCAGCCGTCCCCTAGTCTGAAGTAACTGAATGTAAATAACCAGTATTTATATAGCTCTTTTCTAGTCTTAACGACTACTCAATTTACATAGTACAGGAACCATTCACCTGCATTCACACACATTCATACTCTGGAAGAGGCTGCCATACAAGGTGCCACCTGCTCATCACACACACATTTACACTCCGATCCGCAGCATTGGGAGCAACTCAGGGTTCCGTGTCTTGCCATGGGACTGCATGGCCAATTGGCAGGCAACTGCTCTACCACTGAGCCACAGCCTAACCCTGAAGAATACAAATTATTCAAGTTAAATGTAGAAAGGCTTATCACATTTAATCAAGTAAAGCAAGATTTTGGTTAATTCCAGCTCTTTGGGTTTAACGCAGTTTTTTCGGTATAACACAGCTGTCTCACTTTTAACTAGGATAGATCACCATGCTAAGCTGCACAGCTAACCCTGCTTCAGAGCAGTTTAATTTAAGAGGATCAGATCAAAATATTTCAGCAGGCAAACCACCGACTGAAATCATCATTCCTAAAGGCACATGACAGGAACAGTACTGACTTTACAATTAAGTGACTAGTACAGTGCAACTTTATAGTTATATTTTATAGTTTTTATCAGTAAGATCACTTTGTGCAGCAGCACGGTGGCCCAATGGTTAGCACTGTGGCTTCACGGCAAGAAGGGTTCGAACCCAGGATGTCCCGGGCCTCTCTGTGTGGAGTTTGCATGTTCTCCCTGTGTGTGCGTGGGTTTTCTCCGGGGTGCTCTGGTTTTACCCACCACTAAAATATGTTGCCCTCCCTCTCTACCAAGCTGATGTGTGGTGAGCGCGTCGTAAGACTGCCGTGCATCACCCAGGTGGGTGCTACACATTGATGATGGTAGAGAGTAGCCCCTGTCCCTGAGTGTCTATGATAAAGAGCTATATAAATGTAATGAATTATTATTTGTTTTCCATGAGAATTATGTCAGAAATAGAAGAAAGGTTTTTTTGCACAACCTTGCCTGGGTCTTCTAACAAACAGAGACCTCAGTTTTGTTTCCATTGAATCGTCAATCAAATTTTAATCAAAACCTTGATGTCACAAAAATAGAAATGCATTGGTAATGAATTAGATGCATTTCCATTAAATGGAGCAAAATAAATAAGGCTACAGCGTAGTGTCAGTAATAGCATCACAATTGTTTCCTATTGGACAATGGGCTCAGGTGGGTGTGACTTACCTGTGTGACAGAGCCTAAAAAGTAGTAGAAGTAGACAAAATCCTTGGATATACTGGCGCGCAACACGTTGTGCGGGTAGATGTTAAATTGGATCCTCTAGACGTGTCAACATCACAAGATGTACCTCATGACCCACCTTATTCTGCCTCTGTTTGGCTTACCCTGGTATTCTTACCCTGACCCTAACCAATCCCAACTACGTCGACCATTCTAGCAGATCCGATTTAGGACCTACCCCTAGCACGGGCCTCCGTAGATGGCGCACGCAATACTAGCATGCACAGAGATGTTTATGCTCAATGCATTGTCCGTTGCAGTATTCCCGAAACACAAAAATGTGAATAAGCAAGTAGGAGAGATGAAGAGAGCGGAAGTAAAGGATGCACACGCATTGCGACAACTTGCAGAGCTTTTGCATTGTCACGTCATTTTATGACGCGCACACCTTGTGCTGGGAACACTGCAGCTCCCATAAACCTAGCTTTGAGGACAGCTGATTTTGTAAGAGACATGTTGCTGAGTGGCAAATGAGGAAGCTGCACTTCCAGTTACTAGTCCGTCAAGCTCATGAAGTTCACGGACAACACTAAACTCATTGGACTCAACTCAGGCGGGAAATTAACCACCTGGTGACCTGGCGCAGCTGGACATCAGCTCCCTCATCAAAAAAGCACAAGAATGTCATTCCTGTAATAGCTGAAGAAGTTCAACCTGTCCAATAGTTAAAAAAAAAAAAAAAGTGTGTATCGTGATGATATTTAAAACGCTAAAAAATACATGTTATGTACTTATTTACAAAGAAAATACATGTCAGACTGACTAACACGTGGTGTCTGTTCTTCTAACAATACTATTAGTTAGAAATGTCTGATGATATATTGCCTCTAGAAGTGTATTATTCACTTTTATTTTGTTAAAGAAGGAAAAGAATACTCAATACTTCTAAACTTGCAAAAAAGGAATATCACAATACAAATTGAATCGGCACCCATGTATGATGGTGTACTTCTACACTGCCATCATTGAGTCCATTCTCACCTGCTCCATCACCATCTGGTATGCTCCTACCAATACTAAGGACAAGGACATAGTGCAGCGTATCATCCGCTCTGCTGAGAAGATAATTGGCTGCAATCTGCAGTCTCTTCAGAAACCGGAACACCTCCAGGACGCTGTAGCAGGTAGGAAAAATTGTAGATAACTCCTGTCACGCCAGGAAACCCCTCGCTTCTGGGAGGTAGCTGCGGTCCATCAGGACCAAAACTTCAGGCCACATAAACGGTTTCTTCCCCTCTGCAGTCAGCCTCAACAACAAGGCCCCAATGACACTGACTCTTAACCCCCTAATGTTTATTAGGGCCCAAGCGCTGAGCGCCGAAGGCCCTTGTTAGAAAAATTATTACCAAAAGACGACAAAGAATCACTGGAGTCACTTTAATCCACTATAAGATCCCGTCACCCTTCCTTTCCACCAGCGGAATCCTGGCCTCTGTTGATCAACAATTAGAGTAATTCTACTCTACTACTATACTAATACTTTCTTAATCTTAAATATCTAGAAATTAACCATCAATGGAGTGTGGACACTGATTGACAGTGCACCAAGGCTGGTCAGAAAGACGTAGTGAAGCACAGAGGAGCCAGAGGACAATGGTAGGCCGTTTCATCCTTACTTTCATCCTGGCGTTTAGTTTTGTTGTTTCATTTAAACAAGTAAACCAAGCTCTGGAAGCCCTAGACATACAACAATAATATTAGGTTTTCCCAGGGTTGTGGTTATGCCGTGCCAGTAAGTAGTAACTGTAATCCGCCAGTTGATACCAAGGCTGGTGAGGAATTCACAATCTAAGCCTTACTTTCATTACTTGGACATTATTCCTACCACTTTGCCAGTTACAGTGGGGGAAATAAGTATTTGACCCCTTGCTGATTTTGCAGGTTTGCCCACTTACAAAGAATGCAATGATCTATAATTTTAATCATATGTACATTCTAACAGTGAAATACAGAATCCCAAAGAAAATTCCAGAAAATCACATCATATGAATTTATTAAAATTGATAACCATCTGATGAGGAAAAACAAGTATTTGACCCCCTGGACAAACAGCATGTTAATATTTTGTAGAAAAGCCATTATTGTCAAAGATGTCAAACGGTTTTTATAGTTGGTGACAAGGTTTGTGCACATTTCGGCAGGGGTGTTGGCCCACTCCTCCCTGCAGACAGCCTCCAAATCATTCAGGTTCCGAGGTTGTCGCCTGGCAACTCAAATTTTAAGCTCCCTCCAAAGATTTTCAATTGGATTCAGGTCTGGAGACTGGCTAGGCCACTCCAGAACCTTGATGTGCTTCTTCTTCAGCCACTCTTTTGTTGCTTTGGCGGTGTGCTTAGGGTCGTTGTCGTGCTGAAACACCCATCCTCGACCCATCTTCAGCTCTCTCACTGAGGGAAGGAGATGTTGGTCCAGAATTCCACGATACATGGCCCTGTCCATCCTCCCCTCAATACGATGGAGTTGTCCCGTCCCCTTGGCTGAAAAGCACCCCCAAAGCATGATGTTGCCACCACCATGCTTGACGGTGGGGATGGTGTTCTTTGCCCTCCAAACACGACGAGTTGAGTTGAGGCCAAAAAGTTCTATTTTGGTCTCATCTGACCACATCACCTTCTTCCAGGCCTCTTCTGAGTCGTCCAGGTGGTGAATGGCGAACTTCATGTGGGCCTGTACATGTTTCTTCTTGAGCAGGGGGACCTTGCGTGCGCTGCAGGATTTCAATCCATGACGGCGTAGTGTGTTACCAACCGTTTCTTTTGTAACTGTGGTCCCAGCTTCCTTCAGTTGATTCATCAGTTCCCCCCTTGTGGTTTTGGGATGATTCCTCACCGTTCGCATGATCAGGGACACCCCACGAGGCGAGATCTTGTGTGGAGGCCCAGACCGAGGGAGGTTGGCGGTGGTGTGGTGCTTCTTCCATTTCCTGATAACTGCACCGACAGTTGATCTTTTCTCTCCAAGTTGCTTTCCGATTTTCTTGTAGCCCATCCCAGCCTTGTGCAGATCTACAATCTTGTCCCTGATGTCCGTAGAGAGCTCTTTGGTCTTGCCCATGGTGGTGATGTTGGATGCTGGTTGTTTGGGTGTTGACAGGTGTCTTTTATACAGATAACAAGGTGAGGCAGGTGTATTTGATGTAGATAATTGGTTGGGATTGGGGCTGTGTCTTAAAGAAATACTAACTGGCTTGTAGGAGCCAGAATACTTGCTGTTTGGTAGGGGGTCATATACTTGTTTTTCCTCATCAGATGGTTATCAATTTTTATAAATTCATATGATGTGATTTTATGGAATTTTCTTTGGGATTCTGTCTTTCACTGTTAGAATGTACATATGATTAAAATTATAGATCGTTGCATTCTTTGTAAGTGGGCAAACCTGCAAAATCAGCAAGGGGTCAAATACTTATTTCCCCCACTGTATGTATGATTATATTGTATATTTTTGAACTCACTTTTTGCTATTGAAATAATTTTCATACAGCAGTTTTATTTATTGTCATGATTCTGATGATGTTGTACAACATTCTGCATGTCTGGGTTGTTTCCTTTTCTTTAAACTAATCACAATCGTCTTGGGCTGACCTAAGCTCTGGATGCAGACACAATGGCTCTGCAAAATGGTCTTGGGAAAGAACTTGTTTTGGTGGAACATTTGCACCAGGCAAAAGAAAATGCCACATACAATAATAAATGTTAACTGTTCATAGAATACAGAGACGTGAGGTACTTAAATTAGCTGGATACATGGATAAAACGTAATTTGCCTTACTAGTGTATCGCCGTTTGTATTTTGTCCATAACAAATCCCCACCAATCAGTCGCAAAATGTCCCAGTTACATAGTGAATGCCGTAAACATATTTCTTGTAAATTTTACAATCATTCCTTGAAAAAACCTTGCTTGCTAGCTTGAAGGTTCTGGTTATTGTTTTATCGTAGCAAGTTTAAAAAGACAGTAGGTACACTGTATTCCAGATTGTAGTAGTAAGCCTCACCATCCTCAGCAGCAGCTTTGCCTTCCTCTTTAGGTGTGCAGTGTTTAAACCTCATCAGAGAGCAGGTCCCGTCCTGTCCTGCAGCAATCACACCATTGCCTATAGCCATGTTCATGGTGGCACGTGTGTCAGTGTCATGAGAGTGAAGGAGACTGGCACTGTACTGGTGTTCTCCATCTAGCTGTAGATCCAGGAATTGCTGAAACACAGAGTCATGAGTTTGCCTCTGGTTTACAAACTCTCGTAATGCATGTAATCCACATTTCTATTCATGACCTCAGACTTGACCTGTTTTTGCATGGACAATACATGATGAGTACCTTTATATTTTGCTTATGCAACATACATATTTAATCATAGCATACCCTGTTCTACTGTATTGTACGGTGGCTCTGAAAGCGCAACACACTACAACTTAAGAAGACTTTTAAAAAGAGAAAGCAAAAGCAAATGAAGTAAACTGCTTCACCAATTTGACAGCATAGCATTTGGGATAAGAATGCCGAAGAGAGAAAATATATATAGTATTTGTTGTAGAATTAGATTCCAGTGGTCACAGCAATTCCAGTGGCCGCTGCACAGGATTGTTTCCGACTCGGAACGATACAATTTCAAATAACTGAGCTTTGTAAAGTCTAAAAGTCAAAATGTATTGAAAAAATATAGAAAATATATAATATAAAAATAGATGTACTTATTTCCAAAGTTCACAATGTTTTTATCTAACAATATTCTGCTTCAGTCCATATTTGTTGGGGTTTAGCCTTTCAAAAACAACATTTTTACAGTGGCCAAACAACTGTTTCCTCTCCTGGTGGCATGCACTTGTATTAACAAGGCAGTGTTAGCCCCCTCTTTTTTGTGCTGATCCAAAAATTTATCCGATCCGTGACTCAAAACAGTGATCCAATCGGTGAGTTTTGTGATCCGTTGCGCCCCTTTTGAGAGGGATAGGAATTTATATTGCAAGCCATTATCTCATTGTTTCATTATTAAAATGTGTGGTATAGTTACATAAGAAATGAAATGCTCCAAATATAGGCAGTTTAAAACATGGCACCTTCATCTCAGTAAGCTAGCAAGAGTACACAACAGACAACTTCCATGTAGACTACTTCAAAATAAAAGCAATTCCTGTGATAGTTCGCAGTAAAACTAAATTAATGTTAAACAAATAAAGTTGTGTTCACATATCAGCTGTAAATCAAGTACTGTAAATAATGTAGATAGTGAGTTTTAATCACACTATAATTTACTATTTCCTTTAGGCTGTTCGAACTAAACAACATGAATTTCTTATTCAAGTGCTTTAAACAAACATTTTACAACAATGCCATACTGCAATACAACTATAAGGTACTTTTAATTGAGTATTTTCATTCTCCTACTTGCCTATTGTACGTAATACTTATAACTATTTTTTATAGCTGTAGTTACTTTGCATATTCATATCAAATTATACAAAATATTATGAATAATCTATGATGTATTAAAGTGGATAAAGGAGACTTTATTGATCCAATGGTGAAATTCACAATCTAGCTGCCAAGTCAAACTTGCTGTTATTTTGGTGAAAGTAACTCAAAAGTAATGCAAAAGTAAGGTAATGCATTACAATTCAGAGACTGTAATATAACTAATTACTCTCAAACGATAGTACCTAGTAATCTATAATGTATTACATTTTGGAAGTAACTTGCCCAACACTGTTAACTAACACCTAAAACTGGGCAACTAAAATAACCATGCACTGGCTATTAACATGCTAGACAAGCCAATCCCCGTTTTGCATTGCTTTCAGTTTAGTTAAATGGGTCCGGGCTAAGCACCGAAACTCCTCAAGACCTAGAAACGCCACTGGGGGCGCTATTGAGCCAATACCATACCATACCATAATCAAGCCTGGGACCATTGCAGATATCTTCAGGCCAGAAATAACATGATGTATAAAAGACAGCGATGTCCTTTGACAAATAAATCACAAACATAATCAAGGTCTTATGGCTTTCCAAAACATTTTTGAGGTGGATCTGGTAAACTTAGAGGTAGAGGACATTGAAGTGTAACAACTGTAACTTCCTGTTGCCAGTAGGGGTGCTATGATTATAACTCAATATCAGAGGTGGGTAGTAACGAGTTACATTTACTCCGTTACATTTACTTGAGTAAGTTTTTGAAAAAAAATTGTACTTCTAGGAGTAGTTTTAAATCACTATACTTTTACTTTTACTTGAGTAGATTGGTGAAGAAGAAACTGTACTCTTACTCCGCTACATTAGGTTACGATGAGCTTGTTACTTTTCTTTTTACCTCTTTGGTATTCTACGCGTCATTGTTTTTACCCCAACGTACATCTAATTTTAATGTTTTATTTTGACAGAGAGGGAGAGACTTCCGCTAAAGGAGAAAACATGCTACATGTTAAGAAAACATGTAGCAGTCCTTTTTGTTTTTGCTGTGGATAGGTGAATATATAGGAACATTTCCTATATATATATATATATACACTCACCGGCCACTTTATTAGGTACACCTGTCCAACTGCTCGTTAACACTTAATTTCTAAGCAGCCAATCACATGGCGGCAACTCAGTGCATTTAGGCATGTAGACATGGTCAAGACAATCTCCTGCAGTTCAAACCGAGCATCAGTATGGGGAAGAAAGGTGATCTGAGTGACTTTGAACGTGGCATGATTGTTGGTGCCAGAAGGGCTGGTCTGAGTATTTCAGAAACTGCTTATCTACTGGGATTTTCACGCACAACCATCTCTAGGGTTTACAGAGAATGGTCCGAAAAAGAAAAAACATCCAGTGAGCGGCAGTTCTGTGGGCGGAAATGCCTTGTTGATGCCAGAGGTCAGAGGAGAATGGCCAGACTGGTTCGAGCTGATAGAAGGGCAACAGTGACTCAAATTACCACCCGTTACAACCAAGGTGGGCAGAAGAGCATCTCTGAACGCACCCGTACGTCGAACTTTGAGGCAGATGGGCTACAGCAGCAGAAGACCACACCGGGTGCCACTCCTTTCAGCTAAGAACAGGAAACTGAGGCTACCATTTGCACAAGCTCATCGAAATTGGACAATAGAAGATTGGAAAAAACGTTGCCTGGTCTGATGAGTCCCGATTTCGGCTGCGACATTCGGATGGTAGGGTCAGAATTTGGCGTCTACAACATGAAAGCATGGATCCATCCTGCCTTGTATCAACGGTTCAGGCTGGTGGTGGTGGTGTCACGGTGTGGGGAATATTTTCTTGGCACTCGTTGGGCCCCTTGGTACCAATTGACCATCGTTGCAACGCCACAGCCTACCTGAGTATTGTTGCTGACCATGTCCATCCCTTTATGACCACAATGTACCCAAATTCTGATGGCTACATTCAGCAGGATAATGCGCCATGTCATAAAGCTGGAATCATCTCAGACTGGTTTCTTGAACATGACAATGAGTTCGCTGTACTCAAATGGCCTCCACAGTCACCAGATCTCAATCCAATAGAGCATCTTTGGGATGTGGTGGAACGGGAGATTCGCATCATGGATGTGCAGCCGACAAATCTGCGGCAACTGTGTGATGCCATCATGTCAATATGGACCAAACTCCCTGAGGAATGCTTCCAGCACCTTGTTGAATCTATGCCACGAAGAATTGAGGCAGTTCTGAAGGCAAAAGGGGGTCCAACCCGTTACTAGCATGGGGTACCTAATAAAGTGGCCGGTGAATGTATATATATTATCCATCAAAATTTGATGTTTAAGTCTCTTCACTTAAGCTATTTTGTAATTAATACATTAATTTTAATTTATTTTATTGATTGGATGAACTATAATTTGCCTAAAGATGATTATTTTGTATTTTTGTCGGTCTGGTTGATGCTTGTGTTAAGAAATAAATCAGAAGTTACTCAACAGTTACTCACTACTTGAGTAGTTTTTTCATCAAGGACTTTTTTACTCTTACTCAAGTAATTATTTGGATGACTACTTTTACTTTTACTTGAGTCATATTATTGTGAAGTAACAGTACTTTTACTTGAGTACAATTTTTGGCTACTCAACCCACCTCTGCTCAATATTGATGTGTACATGTCTTCAGGCCAAGACCCTTATCAACCCTGAGCAATTTGGGGCAGACTGGACAATGTACATGCTACTTACAACCAGTTCCTTTTTGGTGAGGGAACATCATCAAAATTCGTCCCCTTACCATACCCACACCGTAAAATAAAAAATTGTAAAGCTTTGCAATTTAGCTTTGCAAAGCCCCCTATTCTAACTCAACTACCAACTGCCGCTGATACAACAGAGCTTTGTAGCCAGCCTCTATATCCGGCTCTAATCCCCCTATTCTCGAGTAACTCAACTACCAACTGCCACCGATACGACGGAGCTCTGTAGCCAAGATCGCAGCGTTATTCTGCTCCTCCAGTAGCCATGATCAACTGCTTTTAACATGGTCCGTTCACATTAAAGGGATACTTCACTGATTAGCATTAGGCTATGTATCAGTAGAAACCCGGTAGTATTTTCAAATGACGGTGCTTTCCTTCCTCATATCCCATTGAGACTAGATTTCTCTGTATTGTGGGTCTGGAAAAAAGCTTCTGATGACGCAAAAATTGTTATTTAGCATCATTGGAGTCATTGTAGCCCAGAGGCTGTGGACAACAGCCAGCTAGTTCTGCATGTTTTCAAACCCGCCCGTAGGGGGTGGGACTGTCACTACCCAATCAGAGCAGATGTTAGTTGAGTATCAGCCATCTTGAAGCTATGCTAACAGACTCTTTTCAGCAGCAAACTTTTATAACAATTATGTGCATTCAAACTACCGGACATGTGTACTACATTGGTACAGATCGGAGAATATGCAGGAAACTTTATTATAGACTGAATACTTGACACACTACGCGAGCTTCGCCTGCTATGGAGACCAGCACCCTAGCCTGTGGTGTCGCTAGACGCCGCTAGCTGGGTAAGGGGACATTGAAAGCGGTGTGCGTGAAAGTGGGACGAGGGCAGGAGTTTCAGCAAGGTGGAAAGCTAACGCTAGCCGGCCACCTGTGTCCGCTAATTAGACAACAAACTGGACTACATCCAACTTCAACAAAACTCACAACGTGAGTTCTGAGACTGCTGTGTTTTTGTTTTCGTGGAAACATGGTTTGAACAGTGTACCAGACTCCAGCTACCTGGCCTGCTAGCTTTCCAAGCAGATGCTGCTCTGTTGGGTAAGACTCATGGAGGTGGGATGTGTTAACACGGACTGAAATGGGTGCTTTTATCCAATTACTGCTTTTGTTTTATCCAACTACTACGTTTGTGACTGTTAAATGCAGACCATTCTACATTCCACACAAATTCATGGCTGTGTTTATATTCAGTGTTTACTCCAAGCGCTAACGCGACAAATGCGTTAGCAGAACTTTACGGAGCCTATAATGTGTGTGCACTAAATGTAGCCTGTTAAGTATGTCGTTTTTACATAATGTCCACGGTGTCGTTGTTTCGTGTATATGGTTGAAATGACTTGAGTTGACTGCCTCACTGACTATGTCTGTAACTGGTAGACGTGGCTTGGGAATGGCCTCTGGGAGTGCATTCTGGCCAAAGATACATTTTCTGGCTTTCTGGCCAATTTCTACAAAAAAAACATTTCTACTACATAAATGACTCATTTAAATTTAAATACATATTCATCTTTCCAGCAGTGAAATATCCCTTTAACATACAACTGATTTTAATTTGCTTAGCTGGGTACTTCATGTAGACAGTTTAAGGGCGTTTTCACACCTGTTGTTTGTTTGCTTTGGTCCAAATCAGTTGGTGAGTTAGTACACTTGGAACAATTTGCCCTCGGTTGGTTTGGTTCAGTTTGGTTTCACACTTGAAAAATCCAAGCATACCAAAGAACGTCCAGCTCCCCTTATTGGTCCAGCTCATTTAATTAAAATAATCAGATATTGTCAGATTATTGATATTGACTAATTGAGATGTTCCTACATCTGCTCTGGACTCTGAGACTTCACTTTGCTCTGCCGGCGTCCGTCTCCAGTTTTAGCGATTGCTTGTTTAACTATGGAGATACGAGTGATGGATGGCAAGCTTCACCGCAGTCTATTTCTGTGATAGAAACACTGCAAGCTGCTACAGTTCGCTGCTATGCTGCATCACAGATTGGTAAACACACCTGACCTGTAGTCATTAGACATTAGCTCAGACTGCTTGAGTTTGTATAGTTGTGGTTCAAATACGGATCACGTTCTCACCACCAATTTTTGTGCGCACCAGAGTTTGATTGCTGCGTTGTCACCTGCGCAAACGAACCGCACCAGCAGGGTAAACACACTCTAGTTCGATTCAACTGAACTAAAGGCTATTGGTGTGAAAAATGCCCTAAGTTAATGTTAGCTGTCCTACAGCTGTCAGTTAGCTTTGACTTCATATATTACCTTCCTAACAGCTGCATTCTCAGTAAGTTGACAATCTGCAAGAAACAGGTTGCATTAATCATTGCATCGCGATGTGGACCTGGATGATTCTGCATTTATGCAGTGACAGACCATTATTGATTATTGCCTACTGATATTACATGTTGATGGGAAGTGTATTTTCTTTAAGAGCATATACTATAAAAAGGGTAGTTCATATTAGGGATGCACAATATTTTAGTTTGGCCGATATTCGATATGCTGATATTTTCAAACTTGGCCGATGTCAATATCAATGTACAGTATACAGATTTTTTCCCTGATATATATAGGCTACACTTTAATTTTACTGAAGAGAAATATAAGTATCTCTCCTGTACTACATTTACCTTATCACACTCATGTGTTGTAGATAAGGCAAAATGCACAAGAAAAACAACATTTGATTTACCATAAATGAATCATTTCACAACAGTAGACAGACTTTCACCCCTGAAAAATAGTTAAATTATTTCACTTGGAAAATAAATGCCACAAGTTCAGACTTCAAAGTCCTTAGGAGTAAAATAAATAAAACTACATTTTCAAGTAAAAAAAATGTACATCATCTCCTACTTAAACAGGTCTGCCAGATGCCTTACATCAGAGGTAACCTTAACTCTTTGGTGCCGGATGCTTCGCGACGACACATCTACCGCCGGTTACTGCGTTGCGCAACTTTGAACCTCCCGCCGGCTGCTGCGTGGCGCAGCATTTTGTATTCGTCAGTCTTTTCATGACGCATGCAGCAGAGAACGCACTGTCATTGGTTCAAATGCACATGAGGCGGGTCTTGTTGGCCATTTAAAGCCATGTGACCACTAAAATGTACTGTAGTTTGCTGAAAATCATGTCAATCAACCAGACATACACGTGCGTTTGTTTATGTTTTTTGAGAGACGAGCGAGAAAATGTCTCCGACAGAGGAGCATTTTGACAGCGAGGGCAGTGACAAACGGGACCCGTTTGTGCCGGATGCTTCGCGCCGACACGTCTACCGCCGGTCAAAATGCTCCTCTGTCGGAGCCATTTTCTCGCTTGTCACTCAAAAAATCATAAACAAACGCACGTGTATGTCTGGTTGATTGACATGATTTTCAGCAAACTACAGTACATTTTAGTGGTCACATGGCTTTAAATGGCCAACAAGACCCGCCTCATGTGTATTTGAACCAATGACAGTGCGTTCACTGCTGCACGCGTCATGAAAAGACCGACGAATACAAAATGCTGTGCTGCGCCACGCAGCAGCCGGCGGGAGGTTCAAAGTTGCGCAACGCAGTAACCGGCGGTAGATGTGTCGTCGCGAAGCATCCGGCACCAAAGAGTTAAACAGCCGTCACTGTCAACATGTAGCATGACCTGCACTCGTCTTTCTATTTTCCATTTCACAAACATATTGCAGATGCAATTTTTGTAAAGGTGAAGTAAGTGTCTATCCACTGGGCAGTGAGGCTCAACATGCTAACAGGACTCACGCTTGATGTCCAATTGTCCGTGGTAAAGCTAATGAGACTAGCGCCGGCGAGGGAGCTTTTCTTTCTTTTCTTTTTTCACAGTTGGAGAAACAGCTAGCTACTAGCTAGCTAGCTAAAAAAAAAAAACGAATCCATGCTCTCGGTTTAATAAACTGTGCGCACAGATTCATAATCCGTGCTCTCGGTTTTATAAACATGAGCAAAATAGGAAAGACTACTTTAGTTACGTCACCGCGGTGCCTCGTGTTATTTTTCCTTACAGCGTGGCCTGTACAGAAGTCAGAGACGATAAACTTCCTTCAGCAACAATGTACTGCAATGCTCTCCCTTCTCTTCATTGAAGCCTCTATGTTTACAGGCTTGTGGTGATGCACAATGTGCTATAGGTGCCAAAGAAAAATCTACGTTTGGTTAAAATTATTAAGTAAATATCCTTAGTTTTCATATCTGTCAATGTCTTTCATAGAGCAAATGACAACCTTTTCAAGAAATTTGAATGGTTTCATAGAGAAAGACTTACTACGCTCTAATAAATACGGACTACGGATCAACTATGGTGCGTTACTCCACTAGTGTGGAACAGTCTGCAGCCAATTATCTATTTGCCAACTGACATTGTAGGTGCTCGGGCATACACATACACACACCTATATACCCCCAAAACACAACCAAATACAGAAAAAGATTTTCTTCATTATCTATGTGCCATACAGTACATTGTGCAATGTTTCGTTACGTTTTCAGGGCCACCGGAGTATTTTATTAAACCGTTTAATTACCGAAACACTTGATACTCAGTACTTACCACAGCATTCTTTATGCCGGTCTTGGAAGCCCCCCCTCCTCCTGCTGTGATTACAAGCCCTGTTTTAGGATCCACTTTAATGGAGTATAAAGGAAAGGGGGCTCTGTACAGATCTGGCATCCTCCTCTTCCCCATTGTTGTTGTATAAGTCACTTACACGTCTTCCTACATCTGCTGCATTCAATCACACCTGTGGAAAACAGATGCTGTGTTTCAATAGTGGTTCAACATACCCTCGTTCATTTCCCCTCAGCCCTTAATATTACGTAACAGCATATGTCACACGGAGGCCACTTGGAGAGCAGAGGGAAGGTATGTGGGGCAGGAGCAGAGGATTAAAATATAACACACCTGCCCATGTTCAATTTCAGCCCAGACTACATGGATTCACTGCCAGTTAGCACTACTGCTTCAAGTGTGTTTCATTATCCATTAATTATGGCATCCTGTCAACGTTTTTGTTCTTCTTATGCAATTTCCATTTCTTGTATGAAGGCGCTATATAAATATTTATAAATAAGTATTATTACTGCCTTTTATCGCTCATAAATACCTGCACTCATTTCAACGAGGCTAAGTAATCAGCTGCATAAGTTTCCAATTTACAAAGTTTGTGATCTGTATGAGGATTAATCATATCATTGCTATGTATTATATCTTGCAAAAAATAGTTCAATAATAATTTCAAGCTTTTACAGATAATGGTGGGAAAAAGAAATCACACAAGTCTAGTAAAGGCTGTCTAGTAAGTAAAAGCAACTAAAAAGTATAATTTAGGCTAAATATTAACTGACATTAGTTCTATTACATGTTTTAGAAAAAAATAAATAAAGCTATCAATGAAGTTTTTAAAAGACTACTAAAAAGCCAAAATGTATTTATCTATCTTCTCCTTACTTCTTTGGTGGTCAGCAACAGAGTTTTACCAGTTGTACATTACTGCCACCTAAGCATGGATGGCCAAATGATGAATGTATCAATATTATCCTAAATGCTCAAACCTACAGAAATCTGTAATTTTAATAAATGACAAGAGGCGTGTTGTTTGGTCAGTTGCTCTAACTTCCAGAGAAACATAGGAAACCTCTGGAAACACCAGATATGTCTGAAAAAGATGTAAATCATATATAATATATAAATCATATATATCAGTATAATGTCACAGACAAAATTAATTTGTCACAAACAAAATTATACTCAGTAACGGTAATACATCTATTTTATGCCACACAGGATTTTAAAAAATAATAATTGTACATGCCTTTGCAAGAGACAACACCATGTTTGATATATTTATGAATGAGGCCACATGGTATTTATGATATCTAATTTTGACCTATGAACTGCAAAAAAAAGTCTTCACTAAAAGCGGCAAATTGTCCTTTTTTGCAGTCCTTTATCAGTTTAGTCATTGAAGACGGCTGCATTTACTTTGGCTGTGTGGGGCTCGATCAGCACTGTTAACGTTCACTATATGAGCACTGTGACCGATGGTGCCAACTAATTGTAACTTTATCACTTACAAATCCAAAAAAAACATTTGTTCTTAGCAATACTTTAAGAACACGTCAATTAACTACATTACAACCGTTTAATGCAAATGTGTCAAGGACTGTGTCATTATCATTTAACCGTAACGTTAACTAGTACCGTTAATAACTAAGTTACAGTTAGCACTACAGCCTGCTAACGTTAGCTCTTGTAAATTTAATTAGGAGTCCCCTACCTGTGCAATTGGCCCGGTTTGTGTTCCGTTGTTATTGTACCAAACCAGATAATTTCATAGTGGTCTGTCTATGCAAAGGCTTGTGATAAAGAAGAATACTGTGCTAGCTTAAAGTCAGGTGCTAGAAACAGCTTAACAGTCACTTCCCTTACTCCACCACGGATGTGTAGAACTAGCTAACTAGCTTCCTACCTAGCTACACGTCAGCAACGTAGTGTTCTTCTTCTGCTTTGTAATTGGCTGTTGACAACCAGCCTTAAGGCGCATTACCGCCACCTACCCACCGGACTGGATTGTGGAGAAGTAGATTGTGGAGAAGTAAACTTCAGACTAATTTTTTTTGTGCTGTATTTATATAGCGCTTTTCTAGTCTTAACGACTACTCAAAGCGCTTTTACATAATACAGGATCCATTCACCATTCACACACATTCATACACTGTGGCCGAGGCTGCCGTACAAGGTCCCATCTGCTCATCAGATAAACATGCACACACATTCACACTCCGATGACACAGCATCGGGGGCAGCCGCCCCTTTTAGCTTCTTTTAAAGCTGTCCTCAGTTTCTTCTTTTCCTTTTCATAGCCCCTACACTCTAGCAGGACATGCTGCACAGATTCATCCTGATCACAATGTATACTCCTACCAGTTGTGAGTTTCCCTATTATATGGAGTAGTTTTCTAAGGCAGATACCGATACAGATTATTAGTAGTTAATGAAACTGATAACCGATATTAGGAACTGATATGCATTTACAGTGAAAATGAAAATCTTTAGGTCAAAATTCAGATTTTTTAATGTTACAAACTCCAACAAAAAACGTTGTTTAAATGCTTTAAACAATAATTTGTTAAATTAGAAATGTTCTACATAATAAAACATCAACGTCAGATAGTGTTGTGGATGGGAAATTAAGTAAGACTCAGTGGTGAGTGAAAGCAGAGGGACAGACACAGAGCTGTAGTGGAGCCAATGTAGCACATTTTTTAATTAATTAAAGGTCCAATATGTAATATATTTACTGTAATAGATCCAAAAATTACCCCAATGCGCCATCAGATATTAAGGAAACATGCTAAGTTGAAATACTATCTTCTCTGACAACAATGCTTATGCCAATATTTTCTCCTTTTGAAATTTCCATTTTGTGACAGAATTTCTGTTTGTGTTTTGGCCTGTGTGTTGTTATCAACCTTCTCAATAAGTCTCACATCACTGGACCAATAACGTGGCCTATGTACGTCTATAGTAGGGTGACCAGACGTCCCCGGTTTCCGGGGACAGTTCACGATTTTGGTGACCTGTCCACGGCTGGATCTGTCCCCGGTTTTCACTGTGACTGACAGACCCAAAATTGGAATGAAAGAAAGAAAACTCTGACCAAACGGAGCCGATCGAGCAGCGCTGCTCAGAGCTCAGAGATGTTTTAGAAAGTCGTATTTTACAATGCTAAAATTACTGATTATTTACATGGAGTCTGGTGGGTTTAGCTAACACAATTTCGTGGACTTTTATGTTTTTACTTTTATGTCTTTAACAGAAAGGTCAGCCTTCTTAGAAATCCTTTCCATAATGTTATCAGACACTTAGAATATTAATCTGAGTCTGTCAGCGGCAAAACGAGCACTTTATGAACGTAAATACAAGCTGTTCAATTATCTTATTAACTTCCATTGTTGCTTGTTTCTCTGCTGCCGACTGCAGAGATCTCGTTTCATACTGCATCAATGTCAAAGGAAAATCTTTCCTCAATAGTTTTTATTGTATCCGATACTCAGCTCTAGGTCTAGTGTCCCCGTTTTAAGTTTTACAAAAATTAAAAACATGACGTGTTTTGGAGGTATAAACGCGTCTGAGCTGAAAATGTCCCCGGATTTTGTCTGAGAAATCTGGTCACCTTAGTCTATAGTGTAGTAGTTTACATTCATCACACCGGGAACACCACAATGCTACTTTTTATTTTGGTGCTATGACTTGTCAGAAGAATAAAAAAAACAAGAATATTGTTTTACATATATGCTCACATTGAAGTCACTTACTTCTTTTTCTTGTTTTTGTCCCTTTTTGATTATTCTGTATGAACATTAATTGTACAAAGAATTAGACATCTTATTGAGATTTGTGCATAGGGTCGTAAAACATGTTCTCGCGTTGTAAATAAGTGTTTAAAATTAAGCCTAGAGTCCTTAGGGTACATTTCCCAAGGAATATTAATTCCCTCTGCTCACTTTTAAGGCAAAGTAGGCTAAATAATAATCCATTTTATTTATATTGTGCTTTACATGATAGGCTACTCAAAAGACACTTTACGGTAAAACCAGCACATTTATCACATAAAAAAGCAATAAAACCAACAGATGAAACTAGCATATTTAAAGCAATTAAAACACAGTGTAGCATACAACTTTGTAAAAATGTGGCGTGACTAGCAGGCTAAGTAGATATTTTTACATCCTTACACATTCTGTCGGTCCGCTATAGTCTGTTGGACTTATTTTTCCTCTCCTTTTGATAACAGCCATATTTCCCATTTTGCATATTCTTCACCTCCTCGTTACTTTCCATTAGAAGCTGCTGCTCATTGGGTAAAACATATGCTACATGCACTTATCCCATCTATCTACATCTGGCTTGACATAGCTTCACCTTCTCATCCTGGCTCGGTAAGCGTGCAACCGATTAAGCAGATCACATTAAGTCAAGCTGCGCTTTTTCACTTATCTTGGATATCTTTATTCTACTTTCTTGCAACAGGGCCCAGGTCACTTTGCCAGATATACCTGTAGAAACATAAACCCAGCACGCTACAGCTATAACGTTAGTACAGCCATGAAAGAAAGAAAGAAACTAACAAATAGGATCAACAGAGATATATTTTACCCGACCTAAAAAAAACGGCATGTTTCTAACAGTTGCGTAACCAGAGATGTAACAAATCCCGGGTAAATATTGTAAGCATTAGCTTCAGGCTACAAGGGACAAGCATTTTATGTCATTTCAACATTTGTGTACACACATTGAATTATAGCTAGAGTACTGTTAGGATTTTCTAACTTTGTGTTCGTTGGATCTCTGAGGAAGGAGGCTCGGGTCCAATTGAGAATTAAGAAAAGGTTTAATGCAACAGAATGATGAAGATGATGAGACAAAGACAATAAGACACTGGACTGGATCCATGCTTCCCCCTGATGGAGTCACATGAGACCAGTCCTGATTATTCCTAAATCACACTCATTTATCCCCTGCACCTGGGGGCGGTTCCTTATGACTCTGCATTTCACTACTGTAAGCAAATGGTAAAGAAAAACAGATATGTTGGGGTCACCATGCCCGATCTGTATGGTTGGAGCCATGAAGCAATCTATAGACGAGATAAATCTCTGACTTCTAGGATTGAATGATGGCTACAGTCATTTTTTGACGCACTAGACAAATGCACGGGGGACATGGTTGGCTCCCAGAAGTCCGAGGAAGAAGATGAAGTGTTTTGTTTAAGATTAGAATGTTTTTCAAACATGGCCTGGTTTCTGCTGGGGCAAACGGGATATAAGGAACTGTCATGTTACGCGAGGCACAGAACTGTTGTCACTTTGTAACTCTGTTCATTGTGAATTGCTGTTCTTGTCATTTTGATTGTTCTCTCGAGAAAATAATTATCCCTTCCACCGAATACCTAAACTTTTAATCCAGTTTGCAGCCTGTCTTTATTTTGTTTCAACAAGGTCTCTTCTGGCACTCAAATTCCTCCCTCGCTGTACAGAAACTTCCACAACAATGCATACACAGAAATACATATTTTCAAAACATTGTTTTTAAACTTTTTAATACTCAACAGTACCCAAGTTGGTTACTCACAAAAACAATTGAGGCACAGCCAGTAAAGTGATCCCAACTGGTCTAGCCTACGCCACCATGCTAACCCTTCTAACTACTAGCTAACGTTACCAGTGGACCAGGCAAGCGGGCCACGGCTGTTTACAACATGTAGCCTGTTCAGTGGCCGTAGCCGACAACAGTGAGTTATTTGGCAGATATGACGGTGAGTTTGCAGTGTGTTTAGCTATTGTTGCCGTAATTCTAAGCCAATAAAGTGTGTTCAGTTGGGTGGAGAGGATGGCAAGTTATTGTTATTTTTAGCGGTTCTCACCGTAATTCTAAGCCGATGAAGTGCGTCTGTCAAGTAGAGAGGACGACGAGGTTGTTTTTTTTTTAGCGGTTCCTACCTTAATTCTAAGCCCAAAAAGTGTGCCTGTCAGTTGGATACAGAGCTCTGCGTGACCACAAGCTTTTATGACAATATAGCCAGCATCTAACGTTAGCTACTCCACTGTGCTGTGAAGTAATGTTTGGCTATGTGAGACAAGCGTCAACCTCCGTGAACTTCGAGTCTGGTGAAGAGGGGACACGGGAGACGGCTCTCTCTAGTATTTTGAATTTGTATTGCAGGAACTAATTTAAACACTTGCTGTCAGTATTACATATTGCACATTTAACTTTATTGGTTATCAGTTAAATAAAACGCATACAGATAATCTGCAAACTGCCAAAAAACAGCCTGATAATCGGCCAGGGCCGACAATCAGTCTATGCCTAATGTGGAGTGTCTTATTTAGTCCAGTATGACCTATTCTGATGCAAGAGAAAGCTAGTATAAGATAGAAGCTCAATTGTCTCAACTGATGGTACTCTGTAGCTCTGTTCTTAATAACAATTACATAGAGTGAAATTAAAACTGCAGCTCTGGTGTTTTGTGAAATCTTTATACAGGATCGGGGGGGTGGTCGGCTGCAAACCAAAACTACTCAAAAAGCACTGCTTCTGCTAGAATAGACTGCACCTCTACTCCCCACAGAATTCAGTATAGCTGTGAGCGCACGCTCACACTATCAACATGTGATGCAAAGTGAACCCTACTTTGCAAACAAAATCTCAAACACTGTTTCTGCTAGGATAATTTGCCCCCTTACCCCCCGCAGAACACCATATAGCTGCGAGCGCACGCTCACACTATCAACATGTGATGCAAAGTGAACACTACTTCGCAAACAAAAACACAAACGCTGTAACTGCTAGAATAAATGTGTCTTTTTATTCCCTACAGTATACAACAGGGCAACAAGCATTGCACATGCACTATCAATACGTGATGCAAAGTAAACACTACTTTTAGAGCTCTTACCTTGACACAGGACTGGAGAGCCGACAGTCCGAGCAGAGCAGCATCAACGTGGCTGGGCATCCGTACGCGACCCGCAGCAGACTCTGCCAGACCGAGGGACTCCCCGTCTTTTTATTCTTTAGTAAACAAAGGATCGGGTGCGAGCAAGGACGGCCAATTCCTTACTCTCAGCCCATCCTCTGTGAGCAGATGTCCTGCTCCGAAAGCATGTTTTCGAACAGGAGGGCCGCTCTCAAAACATAGAGCTCAACTCGAAACCGTTCCCACCACCCGAGCTTGGTGGCTCTCAAAACATGGAGTAAATATGTTATACAATTGATAAATGAAACACAAAACAATGAATACAGCAAAGCAGCAGTGTATCAACAAGTTATATAAGTGACCCACTTAGCTGTTGTCAAGGAGCATAAACTTTTTCCTCCACATCTGGTATATTCAGTCTCAGGATACTTAACATATCGGCAAAGGGCTGCTCAATATAATGCTGTAACATATTCCCAGCTGATCTCTGATCAGACTTCTTCCTAAATTGTTGTTGGATAACCAGGAAGGGATAACTGAAGATAGAACTGTTGGACCATACTTCATATTTCCTAAACCTGTTTGTTTTGCTTTTACATTTTCTATCCACCCAAAACTATAAAACTGCTTCCAACACTCATGTAAAATAGCCTTTGTTGGGTGTACTCTATTATGACCTGGTATATTGACCCAATACACTATCATAAATTTAACTCTTCTAATCCGCAAAGTAGACATCTGGAAATATTTACAGCTCAGGAACTTATGCTAATTTTCAGGTACATAATTGTTTAAAGTTGTATCAGAATAGGTTTACATGGTTTCATTTTCAAAAAACACCATATTTTTGTTGTACCGCACATTGCTGCAGATCCTGTTTTCACAGATCTCTGTTTTAGCTACAGAGTGAGACATCTCACTTGTTAAGCTACAGAGTGAGAAATCTCACTTCTATACTATCTATGTTGGTAGTAGTGCAGATAAGTATCACATCAGCTAGATACAGTAACTCTTTCTCCAACTTTGGTCGGTACAAGGCAGGATTAGCTGGGAGACTTCTTCTTAACGAGGGCGCACTTGTGGAATACCTGCAGAACAGGGACATGTCATGTTACGGCAATGAGCATAGAAGCAGTGAACCCACAGGGGAAAAAGTAGTTTGTCAAGCTGTCGCAGCAGAACGGGCTCCAGAGATACCAGCTCGACTCCAGAGAAGCTGAATAGTGTCTGCTCTCAAGCAGTCCCATTATCTTATGCCTACCTTAGAATAGATGATATGCTGATGGACGCGCGGGACGTATTTCTACAGTGCCAACTGGACAAAGAGATCAGCCTGATGACAACATTTTGGATGCCGTGGGGCAGAAAGTGCTGGCTGAAACTCTATTTTGGCATTTCTGTTGCGCCTGCACTGGCAGCCCAAGCATGACATGGCCATGAAGGAGATCAAGACACTGATCACTGTTTTGGGGTATTATGACACTAACAGGCTGGTCACAGAGCGACTTCAGTCAGACAGGCCTGGGTTGCTAATTGTTGCAGGAAGGGCAGCCAGATGAATTGGCACCCCGTACATTATCCCAGAGAGAGATAGGCACTCAACAGTATTTTACCTGTTTTTGATATTTGTCATTGTGTTGTTTACTATATGATTTATGTAACTTTAGTGCTGTAATGATACAATCACTAAGATGAAGTGCTCTCTCTCTTTTTCTTTTCAAAGCACCAAGCTAATTTTATTCAACTTATGTGCATGTGTAAATTAATCAATTAGAAGAGCCAAAATTAAAGAAATTCTGTTACAATATGTTTCCGGGATATGTTATCCCGGAGGACTCCGGAGGCAGTTACAAGGTACCGACAGGCCGAAGGGCTGCAGCCTCTGCCGTGACAGAGGCAAAGTAGCGGGTGTGGGAGAAGTTCGGAGAAGACATGGAGAAGGACTTTCGGTCGGCACCAGGGTGCTTCTGGAAAACCGTTCGGCACCTCAGGAGGGGGAAGTGAGGAATCATCCAAGCTGTATACAGTAAGGATGGGACGTTGTTGACCTCAACTGCAGAGGTAATAGAGCGGTGGAAGGAGCACTTTGAGGAACCAGACCAGAGGATGTGTGCCAATTACAGGGGTATCACACTTCTCAGCCTCCCTGGTAAAGTCTACTCCTAGGTGCTGGAAAGGAGGGTTCGGCCAATAGTCAAACCTCGGATTGAAGTGGAACAATGCGGATTCCGTTCTGGCCGTGGAACAACGGATCAGATCTTCACTCTCGCAAGGATCTTGGAGGGGGCCTGGGAGTATGCCCAACCAGTATGCATATGTTTTGTGGATCTGGAGAAGGTGTATGACCGGGTCCCCCGGGAGAAATTGTGGGAGGTGCTGCGGGAGTATGGAGTGAAGGGGTCCCTTCTCAGTGCCATCCAATCTCTGTATGACCAAAGCGAGAGCTGTATCCGGGTTCTTGGCAGTAAGTCGGACTCGTTCCAGGTGAGGGTTGCCCTCCACCAGGGCTGCGCTTTGTCACCAATCCTGTTTGTAATATTTATGGACGGGATATTGAGGCGTAGTCAGGGCAGGGAAGGGTTGCAGTTCGGTGGGCTCGGGATCTCATTGCTGCTTTTTGCAGATGATGTGGTCCTGATGGTGTCATCGGTCTGTGACCTTCGGCACTCACTGGATCAATTCGCAGCCGAGTGTGAAGCGGCTGGGATGAGGATCAGCACCTCTAAATCTGAGGCCATGGTTCTCAGCAGGAAACCGATGGAGTGCTTTCTTCAGGTAGGGAGTGAGTCCTTACCCCATGTGAAGGAGTTTAAGTACCTTGGGGTCTTGTTCACGAGTGAGGGGACCATGGAGCGTGAGATTGGTCGGAGAATCGGAGCAGCTGGTGCGGTATTACATTCTGTTTATCGCACCGTTGTGACGAAAAGGGAGCTGAGCCAGAAGGCAAAGCTCTCGATCTACCAGGCAATTTTCGTTCCTACCCTCACCTATGGTCATGAAGGCTGGGTCATGACCGAAAGAACGAGATCCAGAGTACAAGCGGCCGAAATGGGTTTCCTCAGGAGGGTGGCTGGCGTCTCCCTTAGAGATAGGGTGAGAAGCTCAGTCATCCGAGAGGAGATCGGAGTAGAGCCGCTGCTTCTTCGCGTCGAAAGGAGCCAGTTGAGGTGGTTCGGGCATCTGGTAAGGATGCCTCCTGGGTGCCTCCCACCTCCTAGGGAGGTGTTCCAGGCACGTCCAGCTGGGAGGAGGCCTCGGGGAAGACCCAGGACTAGGTGGAGAGATTATATCTCCAACCTGGCCTGGGAACGCCTCGGGATCCCCCAGTCGGAGCTGGTTGATGTGGCTCGGGAAAGGGAAGTTTGGGGTCCCCTACTGGAGCTGCTACCCCCGCGACCCGATACCGGATAAGCGGATGAAGATGGATGGATGGATGTTACAATAGAGCTTTTTCTTTAACTTTATTACACTTAAAATGTTTGAATGACTTATTAGTGGATGCTCTTGCCACCCTTTTTGCTCAGTCAACCTGCAGAGATGCTGTGTCATTGTAGAGCTGATGAGCTCTTCCAGAATCAATGTGCTGTTGTTTCCACTTACCGTGCAAAAATCATGACACTGAAGCATCTTTTTATTGAATTTTTTTAATCAACTCACCTTATAATGACAACAAAAATGAAAGAGGGTACACTGAATGAGAAATTCTAACAATTTAAAAACAATAATTGGGATCAACAGTATATCAAATCACAAAATCTGTGAAGAGTAAGAAGATTTCTGAATCAAATTCTGACAAAAGCAAATGGTAACAACTACAACCACAAGATTGAATCATTATGTTGCCTTTTGATGCCATCGGTTGGCCCTGGTGGTCTGGGCTCTCCAGATAGCATTTTGGGGCTCTTGTGTTTTGCTTAGCACAAAAAACTCTGTTGCGACCAAGACCTGAAAACATGACTCATTAATAAAATTGTGTTCCCAAGCCTGAGATTCTTTTAAAATACAAATATGTGAACAGCCATGGTTTAATTTAAAGCCATTCCTTTATTATTGGCATTTTCACAATTTTGTAAGAAAAAAAATGTCCCTGTAATTTCCAATAAATAAATGTGACTAATAAACACTGTCTGAGCTCTATGTACAACTAGGACACATTCAGTACTCTTCCCCTTGCTTTAAATAGAACAAAGCTTGTACATTACATGATACAAATGTGAATTAAAGGTTGAAGGAATGATTTAACATTTTCTTAGGAGAAGAGAGCGTCATGTTTGTAGAAGAAGAAACTATTGCACATTCATCCCATTCTACAGAGACGTTAATGGGCTTTAAAAAGAGGCAAAGAGCAGTTTTCTGTACATATATTTATCCCTAAAACACACATACAGTACATCTGCTTCCTGCCAGGTGGGTGTGCTCATTCTCCTGCATGTCACTGTTCTCATATCAAAAGCCTTGTACATTTTAAATACAAACTTTGGGCGAATGTCAGATGTTTTCCCAAATTCAATTAAATTTGGTGCGTAATAACAAGCAAAATTATGTTTGTAAACTAAAAAGAAGCACCATGATGGGCTTCAACCCCTGCATGTGAATAGACTAGTCGGACCTATTGATAGCCTTGAGCACCTCATCCCACTATATGATTTGCCTTTAATTGGTCTAACAAGTTTTCTTAATTTCAAGTGACCCTGACACACCTTTCCAGTGTGCCTTGATTTACTATGTTGATTTAGGTATCAAGCGTTTCCACCTTACTTCTACCATGGGTAGAGGGAGCAAGATTTCTCAGTTGGTAAGACCTCCTGAAGCTGTAAGAGGGTCAATCAGACTGTACGTGTCCACATAGCCACACAGGTTTGAGTGATGTCAATTTTTTCACCTGGCCAAGTCTTTAAGGTGCCGGGATTATATATTTCCCTGTGAATCAAAAATGTGTTTCAACCACACAGTTGAACGCTGCTACGCTGTATCGGACACAAAGGCCCACAGAAGGATGTGAATAATATTAAGGCCTGCAAAAGGACGTGAAAGTATTCCGCGGTTTGTTTCATATTACTTGGATGAACTGCCACCTGTTGGGTTTAGCAATATGGACCAGTTGGTTAATGTTATAAGACCGGGAGTTGACTGGGCTATTGGGCTTGAGCTGTGTTGTAATAATAGAAAGATAATCATTTTGAATGTATATACGCCATATGAGTGCATACAAAATAAGGAGGAGTACCTCAGTAGATTGGCATTTAACATGTCTTTTATACAGGACCAGTCTTCTACCTGCATCTATGTCGTTGGTGACATGAATGCTGATGTAACTGATGCCAACTCTTTATTTGGTAATCATTTAATGGAGTTTTGTACAGACAGTGGATTGATTTTATCTAGCAAGGTACTATAGTTATACTTATATCAGCGAGGCCTGGAACTCTACTTGCTGGCTAGACCACTACCTTTGTACAGTGAATGCCCATGACTCCATCGATATGATGAAGATTGATAATGATCTGGCTACTACGGACCATATATCCTTCCTTATGGCGTTGTACACAGAGAATTTACCGGTGTTGTTGCCTGTGGATAATGGCATTAATGTAGAGAAAATAAGTTGGTCAAAATTGTCTGAGAAAGATATTAATAAATATATCAAAGATGCCTTATTGTGTCGGGATATGAACTGTAAGAATGTACAACACTGTGAGGATTTATGTACCCTGTATGAAGCTATTATGGAGTCTCTCAGTATCTCGAGCAGGCCTCTATATAAATATAGGACAAAAATGTACAATGCTAAGCCAGGTTGGAAGGATCATGTAGAAAAGCTCCATGCAGAGGCCCGAAATGGGCTGAGTCAGGCAAAAGCAGGCGTGGCCCCTCGTTTGAAAACAAGAAATGCACTAATGCTAGATTTAAATAAGCATTTTGCTATATTAAAAGAAATGAAAACACTATGAGGTCAGATTCACTGGCATGAAAGCTGCAAAAAAAAAATTATGTTAATAACTTCTGGTAAGAAATAAAAACTTAATAATTAACATCTCTTCCATCTAATATACAGTGGGTACGGAAAGTATTCAGACCCCTTTAAATTTTTCACTCTTTGTTTCATTGCAGCCTTTTTCCAAAAATCAAAAAAGTTCATTTTATTTCTCAGTAATGTACACTCAGCAACCCATCTTGACAGAAAAAAACAGAAATTTAGAAATTTTTGCATATTTATTAAAAAACAAAAACTGAAATATCACATGGTCATATGTATTCAGACCCTTTGCCGTGACCCTCATATGTAACTCAGGTGCTGTCTATTTCTTCTGATCATCCTTGAGATGGTTCTACACCTTCATTGGAGTCCAGCTGTGTTTGATTATACTGATTGGACTTGATTAGGAAAGCCACACACCTGTCTATATAAGACCTTACAGCTCACAGTGCATGTCAGAGCAAATGACAATCATGAGGTCAAAGGAACTGCCTGAAGAGCTCAGAGACAGAATTGTGGCAAGGCACAGATCTGGTCAAGGTTACAAAAAATTTCTGCTGCACTTAAGGTTCCTAAGAGCACAGTGGCCTCCATAATCCTCAAATGGAAGACGTTTGGGACGACCAGAACCCTTCCTAGAGCTGGCCGTCCGGCCAAACTGAGCTATCGGGGAGAAGAGCCTTGGTGAGAGAGGCAAAGAAGAACCCAATGGTCACTGTGGCTAAGCTCCAGAGATGCAGTCGGGAGATGGGAGAAAGTTGTAGTAAGTCAACCATCACTGCAGCAATCCACCAGTCGGGGCTTTATGGCAGAGTGGCCCGAAGGAAGCCTCTCCTCAGTGCAAGACACATGAAAGCCCGCATGGAGTTTGCTAAAAACACCTGAAGGACTCCAAGATGGTGATAAATAAAATCCTCTGGTCTGATGAGACCAAGATAGAACTTTTTTTGGCCTTAATTCTAAGCGGTATGTGTGGAGAAAACCAGGCACTGCTCATCACCTGTCCAATACAGTCTCAACAGTGAAGCATGGTGGTGGCAGCATCATGCTGTGGGGGTGTTTTTCAGCTGCAGGGACAGGACGACTGGTTGCAATCGAGGGAAAGATGAATGCGGCCAAGTACAGGGATATCCTGGACGAAAACCTTTTCCAGAGTGCTCTGGACCTCAGACTGGGCCGAAGGTTTACCTTCCAACAAGACAATGACCCTAAGCACACCGCTAAAATAACGAAGGAGTGGCTTCACAACAACTCTGTGGCTGTTCTTGAATGGCCCAGCCAGAGCCCTGACTTAAACCCAATTGAGCATCTCTGGAGAGACCTGAAAATGACTGTCCACCAACGTTTACCATCCAACCTGACAGAACTGGAGAGGATCTGCAAGGAGGAATGGCAGAGGATACCCAAATCCAGATGTGAGAAACTTGTTGCATCTTTCCCAAAACGACTCATGGCTGTATTAGATCAAAAGGGTGCTTCTACTAAATACTGAACAAAGGGTCTGAATACTTATGACCATGTGATATTTCAGTTTTTGTTTTTTAATAAATATGCAAAAATTTCTAAATTTCTGTTTTTTTTCTGTCAAGATGGGTTGCTGAGTGTACATTACTGAGAAATAAAATGAACTTTTTTGATTTTTGGAAAAAGGCTGCAATGAAACAAAGAGTGAAAAATTTAAAGGGGTCTGAATACTTTCCGTACCCACTGTAGATGGTGTGAGTGGTCCTGATGCAATTTTCACAGTTCAAAACAATATTATGAACTGTTAAACTGTGTAAAAAGTAATACATTTGTAGTGAATAATGTAAAGTTTAATGATGATGTTGCTGTGACTTCTGCTGAATCCATGAAGCAATATTGTTAAGAGATAATAAGGCCTGTATCCTGGATAATATTACAGCTTAATATCTTAAACTTGCCAGTAAGAAAAGGTGTTGTGTGCTACACAGGTTTTCTTGTTCATGGAGAGTTACCTGATTCTGTGTTAGTACCAGTTATTAAAGATAAAGTGGGGAAGCTGAACTGCTCAGATAATTACAGGCCAATAGCTCTGGGGTCCGTGTATTTGGCGGCCAACGGATTTTCGTTTTGAAATGAAAAAAACAAAAACGAAAAACAGCCAGTTTCCCAATTACCAATAGTAAACAGGGAAACAAAAAACGGAAAACAACCCGTTTTTTGTTTTTTGTTTTGATATTAAAAAACGGAAAACAAAAAACAATCTCGTTATCCGATTGTCTTTGATGCGTTTATAGATGGAAATCGGAAAATAAAATACGGGTGTATACGTCTCATTTCTCATTTTTACAGTGTTTTTTTCGTGACCCGGAAGCGATCGTCAGTAGTCTGTAAGTGTTAAGCGGTTGTACGCATAGACATATTAAAGAGTAGTCGCCGCATTGGCAGGCTGAGCGCGAGAAATCCAGCCGCCATCTTGGACCGGTCATACTCGTTACTTGGCAGCAGAAGATACAAGATGCCAGAGCACTGTGCAGCATGTTCCTGCTCAGATCTTATCTCTTTCACTCTGGGTTCTGTGAAGCATTTTGTAGGCCTATCTGTTGAAAATTCAATAATTTTGAAAATTACTACATAAGTTAAGTTCCAAAAGCAGCACTAATGTATGCTTGTGTTATTACATTGGGATTGTCTCTGGTTTAGTTGGGGTTTGTTTGTTGCACGTTACTCTTATAAGATAGATAGATAGATTGAGATATATAATTCTATAGCCTTTTTCAATAGCAATGTTCTTTTGTTGTAAGAAAACTTGTTTAATTTGTTATGGATCTATTTTGTAATTTTACATATGTTTAAAAATATCGGAATTCATATCGATGTTGCAATATCACATTTTGTCAATGTTGTGCAAGCCTAGTGTGTGTGTGTGTGTGTGTGTGTGTTGGGAGTGGGTCTGCTAAATGTCAAGGTCTGGGAGGCGATTGATGCAGAACAACGTGGTAGTACTGTGTGTGTGTGTGTGTGTGTGTGTGTGTGCTTGCCTGTGTGACAGAGAGAGAGACAAATATAAAAAGCTTCAAGTAGACTCTAATAATATAATCATATTGTTTCTTGTACTTAAATATCTGACTTTACGGTCACTATCTGTTTCTTCTTCCCTATCATATTTATAATGTGTGTGTGCAAAATACCTATTATAGCCTACATCATATATGTGATGTAAGGGTATTTATACCTATTATAGCCTACATCATATATGTGATTTAGGGGTATTTATACCTATTATAGCCTACATCATATATGTGATGTAGGTATTTTGCAAATACCTATCTACAAATGATAGATACACCAAGGATGTCTGGTCTAGGCCGGGTCTAGGGTGACCAGACGTCCTTGGATTTAGGGGACAGTCCCCGTTTTTGGTTGTCTCTTTATGTTGAACGCAGCATACCCGGTAGTCATTTGGACATCAATGAGACGAGCGTAAAAATGTTTTTAGACGAATATGGTAGTTTTATATTTGAAAACCGAAAGAATGGGATGTCTTGTGGGGATATAGCAGCTGCGTTGGGTTCACAGTTTGGAGTCTGTGTGCACGGTTTTACAATCTGTGGGGACGGATTGTCAATTTACATCCATGTGGACAGATTGGTAAACTGTACACACCGTAGTTTATTTATTTTCTCCCCCTGAGCTTCAGGACAATGACCACAGGAGGGAGGTAAATCACCTTTTAACATTATTTAACATTAGAAAACTGATGGGATAGCAAATATACACTTTTTCACAGTGATTTTGAGTTGTTCCCCACGACGGGTTGAATCCATTATTTTAATCCTTTCTCTTTTTCCCAGTCTTTGTTATATTTCTTCCCGTATTTTCGCCCACATTTATTCCTCCAAAAACTCTCCTACAGTCCAGTCACCATCAGTCGCTACTCGCGCATTTTCCTAACCAGAAAACACAGATTGCCCTGCTCGGCCTCTGATTGGCTAGTACTCGTTTTCATTTGGGTCAGAGCCAATAAGAAGCAGGAAGTGGGCGGAAAATAACTCTGCTGTCCATAGACATAATAAAGAGTAGACGCCGCATTGGCAGGCTGAGCGCGAGAAATCCAGCCGCCATCTTGGACCGGTCATACTCGTTACTTGGCAGCAGAAGATACAAGATGCCAGAGCACTGTGCAGCATATTCCTGCTCAGATCGGCGGATTTTTTTATCTTATCTCTTTCACTCTGGGTTCTGTGAAGCATTTTGTAGGCCTATCTGTGTTTTGAAAATTGCTACATAAGTTAAGTTCCAAAAGCAGCACTAATGTATGCTTGTGTTGTTATTACATTGGGATTGTCTCTGGTTTAGTTGGGATTTGTTTGATAAGACTTGCACGTTACTCTTATAAGATAGATAGATAGATAGAGATATATATATAATTATATAGCCTTTTCAATAGCAATGTGCTTGAGTACAGAGAGTCAACACAACATAAAAGAGGTGTATCTGTCCAAATACTTATGTAATAAGAGCTGAGACAGCTGGTCATTTATCAAATATATCGAAAGTTGCAATAAGTATGCAATATTTAGTTTATTTTGTGGAGCTGTCCTGTTAACTTTATTTATGTATTTTATACTGTCCAACCAGTAGAACCCGTCCTGTTCTGTAGAAATGGTCCTTAGTTATTTATATTATAACTTTATTTATGTATTTTATACTGTCCAACCAGTAGAACCCGTCCTGTTCTGTAGACATGGTCCTTAGTTATTTATATTATAACTTTATTTATGTATTTTATACTGTCCAACCAGTAGAACCCATCCTGTCCTGTAAACATGGTCCTTAGTTATTTATATTATAACTTTATTTATGTATTTTATACTGTCCAACCAGTAGAACCCGTCCTGTTCTGTAGACATGGTCCTTAGTTATTTATATTATAACTTTATTTATGTATTTTATACTGTCCAACCAGTAGAACCCGTCCTGTTCTGTAGACATGGTCCTTAGTTATTTATATTATAACTTTATTTATATATTTTATACTGTCCAACCATTAGAACACGTCCTGTTCTGTAGACATGGTCCTTAGTTATTTATTCATGTTGGACCAGTCCAATATAACTTTCAGTTAAAATAAACCTTATGTTTAAAAATATCGGAATTCATATCGATGCAATATCACATTTTGTCAATGTGGGGCAACCCTAGTGTGTGTGTGTGTGTGTGTGTGTGTGTGTGTGTGTGTGTGTGTGTGTGTGTGTGTGTGTTGGGAGTGGGGCTGCTAAATGTCAAGGTCTGGGAGGCAATTGATGCAGAACAACGTGGTAGTACTGTGCGTGTGTGTGTGTGTGCTTGCGTATGTGTGCGTGTGTGTGTGTGTGTGTGTGTGTGTGTGTGTGTGTGTGCGTGTGTGACAGAGAGAGAGACAAATATAAAAAGCTTCAAGTAGACTCTAATAATATAATCATATTGTTTCTTGTACTTAAATATCTGACTTTACGGTCACTATCTGTTTCTTCTTCCCTATCATATTTATAATGTGTGTGCAAATTATTTTTCTATAATAGGTATTTATACCTATTATAGCCTACATCATATGATGTAGGGGTATTTATACCTATTGTAGCCTACATCATATATGTTATGTAGGGGTATTTTGCAAATACCTATCATTTACAAATGATAGATACACCGAGGATGTCTGGTCTAGGGTGACCAGACGTCCTCGGATTTAGGGACAGTCCCCGTTTTTTGTCCCCTGACTAAATACAGAAGAAAAACTACCTCTGTCCTTGTTCTTTTTTTTAAAGACACAACATTAGGTTTTTCAATCAGATTTATAGTCAAATTGGAAATATCCCCGTTGCTCTCCCTTTTCGGGGATTATGTTTCCAGTTTTGATCTCGGACGTCTGGTGAATTTATATCATATCAGAATATTCTATTACTGTTAAGCACACTATGAATATTAAAATACGCCTAATCATGTGTCCTGTATCATAGCTACATGTATGACCTTTGTAGCAAAAAAAAACATGAAAATCAGTTGGGTATTCAGTGAGATTGATTAATTAAACGCGCTGACAGCTCATTGCACCTGCCAAACACATTACACTGAGTGGAGCGGGTGACCGGTCCAAGATGGCGGCCCCAAATCTCGTCAGCGCCAATAGGCAGTAGCGGTCGATGCGGCGTCTACTCTTTATTATGTCTATGGGCTGTCTCTAGTGTGTATGGGGAAAGGGGCGGGACCGAGGGAGCAAACTCCTACGTTTAAATAACATATAGAAAATATTTGCTTGACAACTTATTATGGAGCTGGGAACAAGCCCAAATAAGCAACTACACTTTAGTAACAAGCCCAAAACAACGCGACCCGCGACTACCAATATGTGTAAGCAACTTTACATAAAAACAAGCCCATAGTTGCTTTTAATAAGCGGACTTGGTAACACTGCAAACGGCAGCGCGCCCTCTGCTGACCGTCAAGCTCGCAGGAGCGACTTCCGGGTCACAATAAAAAACATTGTAAAATTGAGAAATGAGACGTAGGCTATACACCCGTATTTTATTTTCCGATTTCCATCTATAAACGCATCAAAGACAATCGGATAACGAGATTGTTTTTCGTTTTTTAATATCAAAACAAAAAACGAAAAACGGGTTGTTTTCCGGTTTTTGTTTCCCTGTTTACTAATGGTAATTGGGAAACTGGCTGTTTTTCGTTTTTGTTTTTTTCATTTCAAAACGAAAATCCGTTGGCCGCCAAGTACACGGACCCTCTGGCTAGTGTTATGTCCAAAGTGCTGGAGACAGTTATATTGTGTAGACTTGAGAGGTATGTCCGGTCTACTGATAACCAATTTCTAACTAACTTAACTGATTTGTGTATTTTTGCATTGAAAGAAATTTTAGATAAAGATAATAGGCAAAATTCCACAATGATCTTGTGCTTCATTGATGCTTCTAAAGCATTTGATCATTATAATCATGAGAATTATTTTTAAAATTGTCTAAAAATGGGTTTTATAATTAGAATCTTGGTATATTGGTACTCGCATCATACAATGAAAGTGAGATGGGGGAATGTAACATCTGTTCCCTTCCAAGTGACCAGTGGTGTTCTCCAGGGAGGAATTCTGTCTCCTTTTCTTTTTAATATGTACATTAATGAGTTCTCCTTGATTTTAAATGCATGTGGTACAGGCTGTAGGGTTGGTGACTTACTAATTAATCACCTAATTTACGCAGATGAGTTGGTCATCTTTAGCCCATATAGTGCTGGTCTCCAACAGGTTCTGAGAGTATGCACACAGTTTGGTCTCAATTTTGATATAAAATAAAATTCTAAAAAGAGTAAGATCATGATTATCAGAAGTAGAGAAGACAGACAGGCAACCTTCCTTGACTTCAATCTGTCCGACACTGCACTTATGGTGTGCAGTGAGATTACATATGTGGGCCATATTATTGCAAATGACCTTTCTGATGATAAGGACATCTATAGGCAGCGTCGAAAGCTGTATGCTCAAGCGAACATGCTGTGTCGTAAAAAACTCTTTAGAGCGTATTGTACACCTTTGTATACGGCCTACCTGTGTTATCGTTATAAGCAAGGCAGCATTAGAAAACTCATAGTGGCTTATAATGACAGCATGAGGCTGCTGCTGCTGAATGCTCCAAGAAGCTCCAGTGCAAGCCATATGTTTGTCAGCGTTGGGGTACCTAGTTGCTCTGCTGTTTTACGTAACCTGATGTATGGATTTATGTGTAGGGTATCTCAGTCAGAAAATGACATGATCACTGTTTTGCTAACCCTGTACGCAGTTCTGTCACATTCTCTTCTAGTCTATGGAACCATTGGCGAACATGTCTGTATATTAGCCACTGAACATTGTGGAATATTTTGGGGTTTGTATATGTTTTTTGTTTTTATTCCCCCTGGAATATCCCCTTGGGTCTGAAATATAAAACCCTGTGCTGTCTGCTGTACACATCTGTGTCAATTTTGAAAGTTGTGGCTGTACATGATCAAGCAAGCAGACAAACAAGACACAGATGGTAGGCCAGAATTCACTAGAAAAGTGATACCCCATTTTCACCTGGTATTAACATGTGTGGATACCTTATCTGGATCAGGGAATCAACATGTTAATACAGATGTAATGAAGATAAATGTAGAATTCATATCTGGAGGTGGTCTTGCTCACATTGTGATCAGGACTTAGCCATAATTAAATGAGGCCTATATATTGTAGGATGACCACATTCTGAAGGAAAAAGTCCCAAGCAAGTTAAAAGGTCCCCTAAAGCTAGGTTTATGGTTGCTGCGGTATTCCCGGCACGAGGGGGTCAAATTTAAATTCAAAAGGGTCAAAGAAAAGAAAAGAAAAGAAATTATATTCTAGATGGAGTCATGGTTAAGTTAGTGAGCATGTTTGTTGCTGGTGGTGGTAGGACATGAGACTGGAGGGCATGAAGCTAAGGTTAGGCTCCATGCTGCCATGGATGACACTTGTCCATGAAGTAAGGTGAAAACCATTGCTTAATAGCACTGTGGTAGGAGCAGTGTTGAAGCAAAAGTGGATCATGCCCTGGAAAGTCAGCTGGGTCACCTACCTAAATTGTGTGTTGAGATTCAACCACAGTGCAAGCAAAGTTGAGATAGTGAGGAAGTTTCTTAATTCCAGGTGTAAATGCAAAGGCCTCATTATCAGATACCACTATCCAGATACAGATTGGATGTTGATACCAGGAGGAAATAGGGTCGCCAAGCTGCAACAAGTTCAATGTCATGTATTTGAACTTTTTGTTGCTGTTGTAATTTTACATCATAAAATATAATACTTTCTCAATTAATTTAAACTTATTTTGTTGTAGCCTTCTTTTTTCACATAACTGCCATGCAAATTCAAGTTTATAACAGATTGTGTCCTGTTTTGGCTTTTCTTATCACTCACCAAGTTAATTGTCAAGACTAATGTCACGGTGACATCACTGAAATAGATCTAAGAAGATCAAAAAGGGTCAAGAAACACGAGTATTCTGACATTCAGACAGATTAGATAGAAACCATCACTTTAATCAGATTATCTAAACCATTTTATTTGGAAATTAAACGGAAAGTGAGCACACCTTAAAAGGTCGACAATAATTCCAAGCAAACGGTGCACAAAACTACAGCAGGCACAGTAGGTCAAAGTTGAAGAAGGGGGTCTGAAAACTGTGATAGATATTTTTAATAGAGAGTTTGGATAATCATTTTACCATTCGCCTTCTTTTTCTATTCAAATAAGTTGGACTAACCTTTTGGGTTGTTTCCAAACTGCTAGTGTTTCTAGACCCTTTGGAACTATTAAGTGTACAATGTTATTAGAACTAATAGAATTTATGACCAGAGCAAGTTGAAATAAACTGGAATTATCCTTCACTCAAATATTTTCCCATGCACGTAGAGGGCCATGAAATCCTTCAACTACATTAACACATGGTGATCACTGCTGTGATAGGCACTTCCATCAATCCACAACCAGTGTGAAAAATATTTGTGTGCTACCCTCTGGACACCGTCACCTGTCCCTCTCCTAAAAGACACAGTATACGCGTCTCTGTTCTCCATTATGTCCAACACAGCTCTGAGGCACAAAAACGTCCAAATGCCAGCAGTGTAATGTGCTGTACGAGTTCCAGGAGCAGAGAAGAGAGCACAGAAGATCTGACCTGTTCACAAATCAGAAAATACTTTGACTGTGGAAAAATACATTATGTGCACACATTATTATATACACCCATGACCACACAATGGCTGCAGCAGGTGGCAGTTCAGTTGGCATTGTCACACTCTTGTCTCTCATTGGTCCATTTCCAAATCCTCTTCCTCATCAGAGACAGGAAACTTAAGCTCAAAGCAGTCTATCCGGTTTCCGTACATGAAAGTATTTTGTAAATGGCGAGCAATCTAGAATTTAGAAATCCATAGTGTAGTGTTAATATGCTCAGCAAATACATCAAAACTGGTGTGTTTGCAAAAATGCTGTGTGTATGTGTGTGTTAGTATGCGTGTTCTTGTTAAACTACATTTGTGGGGTCCAAAAACCGGGAATACAGTATACTTGTGGGGTCCGGACAGCTTTGGTTTGGCCAAAATGTTGGACCCCACAACTTTAAAGGGCTGTTTAAGGGTAAAGACTTGGTTTTAGGATAGGGGTTAGAATTAGGATATGGTTAGGGTGAGGGTAAGGGTTAGGTTTAGGCATTTAGTTGTGATGGCTAAGGTCAGGGGAAGGGGCTAGGGAATGCATCATGTCAATGACGGGTCCCCACAAAGATAGTGAGACGCACTTGTCTTTTCACACTTTTGTGTGTGTGTGTGTGTGTGTGTGTGTGTGCATGTCTATGATCAATGTTCCAATTTGTTTTAATCTAAGATATTTTTGTGGAAAGACATACAGCCCATCATTTATTTTAATTAAATTACATTAGTCTGAATTAGTCATTTTCATGTTGAAAGGTTGAAATCAAAACACAATTTTTATCTTCAAAACTCCCAAAAGGTATCTGTTCTGCAATAGGATGAAATGTGATTGAAATTGAATTTAAAAGACCTACCCCATCTGAGAGTTGCCCCCCTAACAATATCATTAAAACCATGCTGAATATATAAAATAATATAATGACAAATCATTTTATAATAATTGTGTATTTAGCAAAACAACACAATTGCAAATGAGACAACAACTTTGTTAATGTTTGCTTGTTTAATAGCTTGTTGGAAATCACACACTACAACTAACACAGCAAAAAGCCTATGTGTGAACTGGTTTTAGGCTAATATTGTAGATCTACAGATGTGTTGCGTTTTGTTCAATATGATGTTAAGTGGCAAATCAGTGGGCTTGCTGCAGTTGAATATCTAAGTAAAAGACATCCTCTGTCCCAGACGAAACTTATCTTCATGTGGAGGACGCAAGATAATTTAATAATTATAATATGACCTCATGGTAAAGCTATGAACCTCATATTTAAACATGTACAAAGGCTCAGTCTTTGTCACCGCGGCTGCAGGTTCAACACTTTGCTGCATGCCATTCCCTCTCTCTCTTCCCTTTAACATCTTCACCTGTCCAGTACAATTAAGGTCTAAAATGCCCAAAAAAATTATCTTAAAAAGAAAAGAAAAACATCAACAGAAAAACAACCATATCATTTTTCAGTGCACCAAAACGGAGGGATTCTGACACAACAACACTAATACTAACTAACACTACTTAACCCAACATAACAGTAGATCTACAATATTAGCCATCAGTTCACACAAGCTTTATGCCGTGTTAGTTATAGAGGGGGACTTAATATCCAACAAGCTAATACCAAACAAAATACCAAAATGTTATAATCGCTAACATAGAGGAAAAATACATCCTTTTTTGTCACGACCAATTTATTAATGAATCAGCATCATCTGACTGGAGAAAACAATCCATTCTTCCGATGTACTGTATAAAGTGAATAAAATAGCATTGCCAGCCTACTTACTGGAGTACCAACTACACATATCCCCCCAACTGATTTAATTTACCCCCATGTCTAGCACTAAGGTTGTAGATTGCAACCAACTAAATACCTCTTCCTCACTCCTCCCTTTCAACTGGATAGTAGAACCTACGGTGGCCTTCAGGTAATATTAAAATGCAAAAGGACCTCTCGAGAGCCAGTGGTGGATTTGTCTGTTCTGGGCTACTGAGGAAACATGGCGGTTTAAAATAGGGGGCACTGTGGGAAAAGACCCGTTCCCCATGTAGATATGATGAGTTTTCACCAGCACTTAGTATTTTTTTTTTTTTAGTATATTCCATTTCTGCCAATACATGCCCCTATATCCTACACACTGGTTTTAGTAAGAGGTGTTTTGATAGCTGAAGGGTTAAGGTGCATACCACAGAACCACAACGTCCCTGGTTTGATACCTAGCAGCTGAAACTGATATAACTTTTTTGATTGCCATTCAGAAGAGGCTACTGTGTTTGTGTATGAAAGTCGGACTGATCTGCAGCATTAGTCAACATGGAGACTGTCCTTTCATAGTAGACACTGTCAGTGTGGGGGAGAACGTTGGAGAAGCTGTTCCATATCACTTTGGTTTTGTTACACAAGAATGTGAAGTTACTAATGGAATAACATTCACTTCTAACACATTTCATAGGATGGGGGAAAAATCCAGGATTGATTAAGAAGAATTTCCACATTGTAAGAAACTGCATTCCTTCCTTCCTAGTTTATTTTTTTTATTTTTTTTACAGCTGCCATAAATGAAAATGTGGACACTTGACCTTGGATTTTCTGCTGCCGGTTTACCTCGTCTAGACTTCCCTTCATGTAGTCTTATTATTTTTATTTGTACAATTAAAATTACATTTGAATTACACTTCCATGGTGTCTGTATCTTGATCCTGTCAGATTTCTAATTGATTCTGTTAATTTATCTAGTTGTTAATGTTTAAAGGTCTGTTGTTCAATTTGAACATGACTAATTTAAATACAATCTCTACTGGCACATATATCTTTCCACAAGCAGTAATGAGTAATGAGTGGTGTGTTGTCACAGGTGTGTAAGAAGTGTGTCAGTGGTATTTTAATGTATACATTTAGTACAGGTATTGGACCGTTTCTAAACAAATAACTTCCGTGAATCACTAACCGTGATTGCTTGTGTGTGTGTGTGTGTGTGTGTGTGTGTGTGTGTGTGGGGACCTTAGCTGTCCACCACCTGATGTGGTAGAGTGACAGAGGAGCCGTTGATAAATGAGCCTTGTTTGTCTCTTCCCTTCAGAAAATAAGTGAGCAGTTCCCCTTTCCCCTTCACAAAGATGGGCCCCCTTCTCACAAAACGGAAGCCGTACTCCTTTAGGATGTTGTAGCAGTCCTCCACTACCTAGGGGCAACACGCACGCACGCACACAAACACACAAACACACACGCACACACAAACACACACACAGGCTATTAGACGGTGTTTCGTAAAACAAAAATTGGAAATGCAAAATTGTATTGGTGATTGCAAAACACAAACACACACACAGGCTATTAGACGGTTGAGCTGCTGGTCTCCTTGGTTTCGAACATAAAGAGCTATATCTGTTTTCTTCTGAGTTGCAAAATCAGAAAAAATTGGAAATTTCTGCAAAATCTAGTGACAGATAATGAATTTGCATGTTCATTCGGTGATTGCAAAACAAGGTTAACTTAAGCAGCATTGAGAAGATAATGAAAATGTGGTAGTGTACAGTGGGTTTTAAAAGCTTTTTGTCTGAAAACAGCTGCCTGCTGCTACTGGAATCAAGCTTGATGAGAACTAAAAGTTGGCAATAGTTGTGGGTTTGTCACAAAGAGTGACTCCTTTACATTACACTTAATCATTAAATCCGTTGTTGGAATAAAAATATTCAGTAAAGCTTTTATTCATTGTGCAGCTGTTCAGTTAATTAAATAAAAACCATGGGATTATCTGTACTTTTGATACATACTAATGGAAGGATTGTGGTTTGTTTTCTTCTTTGATCTACACAAATTGGAGTCAGTATCGTCTTTAGTGGCAGCTGTTTTCTTCACTATAGTATACAGAGAGACCTTGTGAAAGTCATAAGTCATATTTATGCTTTAATAAAGTCAACAAAATGAGACGTTATCCTACCATTACGTAATGATGATTTATAAAATGTGGTTACTTTTAAGTTTATTTTTAATTAAAGTCATTCAAATGCAAAATTAGATTTTTCTTCATGACTGTAGTTTATAAAAATACACTCTTAAACTCACACTCGCACAGGAACATGTGTATAGTAGAATGTAGTGGGGTAAACATTGTTTCTAGTGATTTATATGTAAAAATACACAGACACGAAGACAGTATCTCTTTAAAAACATGTTCGCTAGGTAAAATGAACCTTGGATAAACCAGGAATACAAAATGGTTCATCACAAAAGCTTTAAAGCTACTCTTCACAGTATTCATTTTGAAAGTTGTGTAAAGCAGTGTTAAGTAATCTAGAGATCTGTAATACAGTTTAGTGCTGTACCTGAATGTTTCCCATAACCCCTGTGGACTCCATGCGACTGGCCACGTTCACAGTGTTGCCCCAGATATCGTAGTGGGGTTTTCGGGCACCAATCACTCCTGCTAATACTCCACCCTTATTCAGACCTGGAGGAGAGTGTTGACACATTTGACATTTAAAATATAGGGCCCTATCCTGCTCGGCGCAGTGTGGCGCAAAGCCCGACGCAAGTGTCTTTGCTATTTTAAGACCAACGTAGTTGTAAATTTCCAGTCCAGCGCCCATGTCGTTTAAATAGCAAATGCACCTGCGCCCACCTTTGCGCCTATGGGCGTAATGGTCTTACAGGGAGGTGTGTTCAGGTGAATTCTTGGTATATTGCTAATTTGAGGCAGCGGGAAGTGATTGCGCCATTGACCAACAAAAACCTGGTCTAAAGTCAATAGCGCAGGATTTCATTGTTATTTTAACAGCGCATTAGTAAAATGCGCCTAGGCTCATGCACAGCACACGCACACTATGCTTGTTACACACACACAAGGAAGCGCAGCAGCACACAAACATGCAAAAGAATACATATAAAAATATTATGGTGCAAAAACGCCATCATAATAGCAATGCGCCAAGGTACAAACACACTTGGCTTTTAAAGGGAATGGCAGAGGACATTAACTGGTTTATTGCATGTTACAACCAAAACACACCTATAAATTAATAAAGACACCAAGTACAACCCTACTGAACCATGCGCCTAGCGCAAAGACCCTTATTTCTGCCATAAAACTATCAAAAGTGGATTTGGACAGGCCCTAAACGCACCTGTGTCATGCACTTCACGGTGTGCGCTTAAATCGTTAAAATAGGGCCCTAAGACTGATATGTGACTGCTAAAACTATACCTGTAAGAATCTGGCTCATCATTAGTCCTACCTGAATCTTTATTCTAATCTAGTTCTTGATTTTATTCCGACAACTAACTAACCTTTAACTAAAATCCCCATTTTTCAACCAACATCTTATTTTAATATTGTCGTCCATCTTTCCTTTCAGTTATGGTAACATTTTATGCAGCAGTTTTACAGCAGAGTTCTGGTGAAGCAGTGATACAATAACCCACAGTTTTATTACAAAATGCAGTAGGACTAGCAACTCGGGCAGTTAGACTACCAGACAGGTTCATTTAAATCACGATAGCACTCATTCTGCATGTTGTAGAATATTTACGGTGTATCCCATATCCATCCATCAAGTCTCATATCACGAGGTTGATATAAGATCGATAATATTAAAACTTGGTAATACTGTTTAAGTGCAAATCATTGCACTTAAAACATGTCTGCACCACGTTACCCTGCACTTATAATGCAACTCTGACACAAATGAATCCAATACTGATGCTCACTGTGATGGATTATAAAACTCAGCTAAAGAGTCAGCCAAATAAGTTTCATATTAACATAAAAGAATGAAACAAATGGCTGTATTGAATGGTAGAAAAATAAGTATAATTAAAAAAAAAATTACATGCAATTACATCTGAATCCTAACCATTTTTTTCTGAAATGCATACCAAAAGATAAATAACAGGACACAGATACATAATTTTCATATTATGTCTGTTTATTAACACAGCCAAATAATGGTGGTTTAAATCAACTTTCCCAGGCTGACTTGTTGTGCTTGAAGTTCCGCATCATTTGCTGGGCTGTGCTTAAAATGACCGACAACTTTGCGAGCCTTGGCCAAAGCATTTACAAAGCCGCTGTCAGCAAGACTCACTGTGACACTTCTCTGCACCATGTGAGCGACACAGTTCATGTGTTCATAGCGTGTAAGTCGAATTGCGGCAACCATGTTGCGTGCACTGTCAGTCCCAATGGTTGTCGTCTTGCCCTCGATGTCCCACTTACGTGCAACAGAAAGGAACTGTTCTTTACAGGCCTCCGCAAAATGACGCTCCTCAGTTTTTAATATAGTCAGCGCAAAAGACTTCAGTTCCCACGTGTCACTGAGGAAATGTGCCGTTACTCCGAGGTAATTGTTGTTACTCACTAATGTCCAATGGTCTCCTGTCAGGGCGAAATGATTTACTTGAGCCAAGACCTCTTTCCTTTTTTCTTTTTCGTTTTCATAGAGCTCGTGGATTTTCGTTTTTTTTTTCCTCTGTGGCTCTTGACGGTGGCTTATAGGATGAGTCTTGAGACGCCACTTGCAAAACATCAAGGAAACCCGAGTCTTCTACAATGCGAATGGGTCTACAATCCTTTGCAATCCATTTTGCTATTGTGTTGGTCAAATTATCTGAGGTTGATTTTGTTAATGGCCTGCGAACATTCAGCGTGGTCTGGCGTAAACCACTTGCTGAACCTGATGGCCCAGCAAACGCATGTTTGGCGTTGACCTCAAGCTTAAACAGCTCCGGTGAAATTGAAATTCCTTGTTACAAATCTTGCAAATAACCTTGTACTTGTTAACTGTACCATCATCATTCTTTTTATATTTGAATCCGTCAATAGGCCCACTTTGCTCACCTTGCTCCATCTCGCCTCTAGCTCCCAACCACTTTCCTGACCTGAATAATTTGTCACACTGAGCATGCGTGAAATGCGTTAAAAAATTGACGTAATTAAAAACAAACAACTAATTAACGTCGTTAAAGCGCTATTTTTGACAGCCCTATTAAAAATGTATGCAATGCTTGGCAAAAATGAAAAAGGAAACTTGATTTGCAGTTATAATTAAGTCAACACTAATATTATTTAACCCTATCCATTTGGAAGTAAAGACACAAAAAATTAGTGCATCTTTGCACCGTAAATCTGCATGTGCAAACAAATTACAGTACAGTAGGTCAAAGTAGAATAAAAGGCTCTGCAAAACTTAATGCTAAATTTCAGTCATTGTTTATAACTGTGTCACCTTCATTTTTGCAAAGAAAGAAGTGGTCAAGGTAATATGAGTAAACTGTAGACTTTAACACCTCTCTGTTAACTAGTTAGGGTACCCTTTATAATCTGTTTTTACTTGAATAGTCATCATTCTCTAACTTAAATTGGTAAATAAAGCATTTTATTACTATAATGTGAAAAAAAACATGTAAATAAGACCCAATATAAAGTTGCACAGTGTTATTAGCACACTGTGATAGCACCAAGTTGAAGCAATAGGTTGAGTAAATCGTTGAAGGTTTCAACAGATTGCTAATTTGTAATGCATTTTACAAACACATACCAAATATTAGGAAAAGCTAAAAATGAATTGAAGACAACTGTTATTTGGATACATGCATGCAAATACATGTACAGTGCCTTGCAAAAGTATTCGGCCCCCTTGAACTTTTCAACCTTTTGACACATTTCAGGCTTCAAACATAAAGATATAAAATTTTTATTTTTTTGTGAAGAATCACCAACAAGTGGGACACAAATGTGAAGTGGAACGAAATCTATTGGATATTTTAAACTTTTTTAGCAAATAAAAAACTGAAAAGTGGTGCGTGCAAAATTATTCGGCCCCTTTACTTTCAGTGCAGCAAACTCACTCCAGAAGTTCAGCGAGGATCTCTGAATGATCCAATGTTGTCCTAAATGACTGATGGTGATGAATAGAATCCACCTGTGTGTGATCAAGTCTCTGTATAAATGCACCTGCTCTGTGATAGTCTCAGGGTTCTGTTGAATGCGCAGAGAGCATCATGAAGACCAAGGAACACACCAGGCAGGTCCGTAATACTGTTGTGGAGAAGTTTAAAGCCGGATTTGGATACAAAAAGATTTCCCAAGCTTTAAACATCCCGAGGAGCACTGTGCAAGCGATCATTTTGAAATGGAAGGAGTATCAGACCACTGCAAACCTACCAAGACCTGGTCGTCCCTCTAAACTTTCAGCTCAGACAAGGAGAAGACTGATCAGAGATGCAGCCAAGAGGCCCATGATCACTCTGGATGAACTGCAGAGAACTACAGCTGAGGTGGGAGAGTCTGTCCATAGGACAACAATCAGTCGTACACTGCACAAATCTGGCCTTTATGGAAGAGTGGCAAGAAGAAAGCCATTTCTCAAAGATATCCATAAAAAGTCTTGTCTAAAGTTTGCCACAAGCCACCTGGGAGACACACCAAACATGTGGAAGAAGGTGCTCTGGTCAGATGAAACCAAAATCGAATTTTTTGCCCACAATGCAAAACGATATGTTTGGCGTAAAAGCAACACAGCTCATCACCCTCAACACACCATCCCCACTGTCAAACATGGTGGTGGCAGCATCATGGTTTGGGCCTGCTTTTCTTCAGCAGGGACGGGGAAGATGGTTAAAATTGAGGGGAAGATGGATGCAGCCAAATACAGGACCATTCTGGATGAAAACCTGTTGGAGTCTGCAAAAGACCTGAAACTGGGACGGAGATTTATCTTCCAACAAGACAAAGATCCCAAACATACAGCAAAATCTACAAAGGAATGGTTCACAAATAAACGTATCCAGGTGTTAGAATGGCCAAGTCAAAGTCCAGACCTGAATCCAATCGAGAATCTGTGGAAAGAGCTGAAAACTGCTGTTCACAAACACTCTCCATCCAACCTCACTGAGCTCGAGCTGTTATGCAAGGAAGAATGGGCAAGAATGTCAGTCTCTCGATGTGCAAAACTGATAGACATACCCCAAGCGACTTGGAGCTGTAATCGCAGCAAAAGGTGGCTCTACAAAGTATTAACGCAAGGGGCCCGAATAATTTTGCATGCACCACTTTTCAGTTTTTTATTTGCTAAAAAGGTTTAAAATATCCAATAGATTTTGTTCCACTTCACAATTGTGTCCCAGTGTGGATGATAAGTGGGGATAACAGTAGCTCAGTCAGTAGGGGATTTGTGTTGGGAAAGGAGGGTCGCTGGTTCAAGTCCCCATACGGACCAAAGTATGGTAATGGACTGGTAGCTGGAGAGGTGCCGGTTCACCTCCTGGGCACTGCCAAGGTGCTCTTGAGCAAGGCACCGAACCCCCAACTGTTTGGGGCGCCTTTCCAAGGGCAGCCCCCTCACTCTGACATCTCTCCATTTAGTGCATGTATAGGTATTGAGCATGTGTGTGTAATTCAAGCCTGTGTGTAATGTGTTAAATTAAATTAAATGAAACATTACATCATTTATGGCTATTAACATAGGGAAACCTAATGTGGAAACGCAGGCAGAGCTTCAGCAACAATGGCGCAGCAGCAAAGATGTCTGTGTTGACACCACATGCATATGAGCCACAGCAGTTTCAGAAGAGTTAGCCGTCACACTCATGCAGGCTGAAGTGAGAAGGACAGGAGTACAACAGCCACAGGCACAGAAAAATAATAAATGAAGGAGTTAGCACGTACCAATGCGTAGCATGAAGTTGTTGAATGACTGGTAGTTGATGTTCATGAGTGTGACCTTCATGGCCAGAGCAAAGTCTGCCAGGTCTGCCAGGTGCTGCCAGCGCTCTCTGTCAGACTGCTCCTCCTTCTGTCAGACAAAAACCAAACATCTCACCACCATTGCCATGACAGCCAGCATTTTAGCACAACTGAGATGATCGTATATGTTCAAGAAAGACCAATACTTTCTATTGTATCATGATGTCCATATTATTTTGATATATCATTATATTCTAATTTAAAATTAGCACAGCAATGCTACAAGTTTTCTTATACTGTACGTTTAGAGTGAATTTTCATTTTGGTTGCCTGGGCAAGTCATATGACCAATCTAACCTTCATGCAGGTGTAGCCATTGCTGACATCTGGGGTGACACCTGATGCTGCCATGTAGGTACTGCCGATGGTCTTGATTTTGGTGATGCAGCGGAACTGAGGCTCATCCAGCAGCTGAAATGGATACAGATGAAAGTTTACACAGACTGAGGGTGTACAGGGATCCAATCACTGACCACTTCAATCACAGCTGCAGTTCTTTTTTATCAAGAGGAAATTCTAATGCTCAACAGATGTTTGACAGGCAAGATAATGAATAGAATTGTAATACACATATTGCCAGCATTAAAGCTAGCAACATGTTACATGACTTTTATTTCTCAATGAATTATAAATCTACATAACCGTCAAATGTGTCAAAAAGGTGTCATTACAGTTTCTGCTGTAATGCTGTGTCCTAGCTCTTACTGCTAGTAAAACAGATGCAAAGTGAGGAAAGCAGCTTACACTGTCAAAGTCCGAGATTATCTCATTAAGGAACCGTAAGCATTCAATCCCTCCATTATTGATGCTCTCCTCTGTGTAGAAGTCAGAGAAGTTGGGAATTGAGGCAAACATGACTCCAATCTCATCGTAGGACTGGCTGTACAACTCCTGGAAAAGGTCAGATTAACAAGGTGTGTAGAGTAGAAAAGTTTGCGAACCAAACTTCCTCATGAACCAAACTTAAATGTTGATACTTCTTGAAAATACTACAATATGATTTTATAAGATACAACTATAACATGAATACTACAGATACTGTAAGCTTTCTGGGTTTCCTGTTTTTTGTGTAAACTGACAGGCAAGATGAAATAACATAACTTTTGAAAAAATAGCACTGGGTGATATATTTCTATTACACAAACACAGAGTGCAGTAGGGGCCTACCTGGTGAGGATCTTACCTCATCCCTTTTCTTGGAGCCCAAGAAGTGTCGAGCAACATGTTCAGGTAGCATGTTGGTCACCAGTGCTTCATTCCAGCGCCTCATCTCATACACTTTCTCCTTCTGCTCATGGACCTCAATCTTCCACAGGAAAAGGGTGCGGGCGAGCTTCTCCACCTTCAGGCAGCAACATCAGGGACTGATGTTAGCATTTGACCAGCATATGGTTTTGCAAGCAGATATGACACCTTATCAGATGGAATCTTTTGTTGGTAATCGAGACACTTATACAACCATTTATTTGCAAATGCCACTTGACTGCTTGACCATAATTTATTAAGAAAGGTGTAATGTATGGTGCTACTCTGTTCATTATGTTTTATCTGCACCGTTACATGTGACTACATGTGAAGCATTTTGCCTTTATAATTCAGGTTTTGGACAGCTCAAGTAACACAATGTCAGGAAAATAAAGATCAACAGAACAGTTCTACCCTAAGTCAAGTATATGAATAATCAGTAAGTTAAATCAAACTGTATCATCTAAAGTGAAGGACAAATGGTTTAAGTGGTTTAAAAAGCATCAATTAAAATTAATTTGGCTCAATTAATTTTTTTGGCGCTCTATAGAATTTAAGATGATTCTTTTGACTATTTGTACACTAATAATAGCATCTAAATCTTGTTTGTTATAAACAATTAATCATTAACAATGCATTTTATGATTTGAGCAAAACACTGTTAAAATAACATACATTATAGCATAACTAGTAAATATTTTGTTAAGTTACAGTAAAGTGAAGTAGGTATGAACAGATAAGTATGAACAGATACATTCTCAAGTGGCACATATAAGTGCTTTAAGAGAATTTGTGGTATTCACCAATTTACATGTATTTAGAATTTCTTTCTGTGGTATAAACAAAATTAATGAGTCATAAACAGATATGTCTTTCTCCACATGGGAAAACACTCCACATGGGTAAACCATACCAACATACAGTATGTCCAATTTAAGTTTCCTGCAACTAAAAAAAAAACATTTAACATTATATCAAACTTTCCCCTCCTTTTTCTATTGCAGTACTGCAATGAAATGATGACACACTCTTGGCAGCTGTACTTATAATACTTTCTGATTGTTTGGGTAGTAACACCATCACTAAATTGCAGAACGTGTTGTCTTTCTGTATGCTGTTAAAGGGTAACTACTGTTTTTTTTATTTTCCTATGCTTTTTGTGTCTTTGTAACAATCTTTGACATTGGTCTAGTATTAAGCAAGAACGCTGCAGTGGCCAGCGTGAAAACAAGCTACAATGTACGATATTAGGGCAATTGTCCAGCTTGTATTTACCTTCACAAAAGTGTTTGTTTTGCCACTGACAGGCTCAGATTAATATTCTAAGTGTCTGACAACATTATGGAAAGGATTCCTTCAGGGATAGACCTTTAAAACCTTTTTGAGACCTTTCTGTTTAACCAGAAACAGCTATGAAGTCGCTTGCACTAAACCCACCAGACTCCATTTAAAAAAGCAATACTTTTACATATTTTCACATGTTAATCGGTAAACTATGTGTTTATTTCAACCAAAACTAGAGTTGTGATGGTTGAAAAAGTGGAAAGATGACCCAGAACGGCTTTTCATAGTTTTATTTTGTTTCTGTCAACTTTGAATGAAGTGTATTTTACGATGCAAAAATTATTGTTTATTTACATGGAGTCTGGTGGGTTTAGACACATACAATTTTGCGGATGTTTTTATATTTAAAAAAAGGATCTTACTCTTTAACAGAAAGGTTGACCTCCTTAGAAATCCTTTCCATAATGTTGTCAGACACTTAAAATATTAATCTGAGCCAGAGTCAGTGGCAAAACGAGCACTTCTGTTAAGGTAAATACAAGCTAGACAATTGCCCTATTACCTTACATTGCAGCTTGTTTCGCCACTGCCGACTGCAGCGATCTTGCTTAATACTGGACCAATTGATGTTCCCATCAGTCACTTAGGTACAAAAACAAATAGGGTCCAGGTTGACAAAACAATCAGAAAGTATCATTAGTACAGCTGCCAAGATTGTGTCAGGTTGAAAAAAATGCTAGTTACCCTTTAAAGTACATTTAAAAACAGTAGACATTTACTCACATGTCGGGAGAAATAATAGAAGCTGACCATCATAATGAAGATCATAATTGTCATTGTGAATTTGGAGGGCACCAGGTATGAACTGCAAAAAAGAACATTCACACATTGGCAATTTCTGCTGTAATACTAGTGTTAAAAACACTGCAATTCTTGTATGTTAAGTAATCAAACTCATGATGACCTAAAACTTGGCCTAACTTCTTGAATATGCATTCATTAATTGATTGTGTCATTTTCTACAATAGGTTTTCTACAAGAGGTATACTGATTACCTGTAGTCCTGGAAGCGGGCCGTGTCATAGCGGTCGAAGATGTCCCTCCAGTTGTAGATGTTAACAATGCCGGTGGCCACAGTGATGAGCAGCATCAGTGTAAGCTTTACCATGTGACTGACCTGAACCAGCATGGTGGTGGCCATCAGTGCCAGCACAGCAATGTAGCTGTAATATTTAGGGTTGTCCAGGCAACCGTCAGGGCCAGACCAAGAGGAAGAGGCGGAGGAGGAGGGAGCCACTGTCGTGCTGCCTGAGTCTGGGGCTCGAGGCAGACAACTCAGCTAGATGGTGGAAAGACACAGAGCAATTATTACAGTACTAGTATTAGGGGTCCAAGCCCAAGGCTGGGAGAAGTGCAGTTCGCACAGCAGGGCTGGGGGACCCTATTGTTTTTATAGAGATTATACTTCCATTGATAAAAGTCATGGTAGAGTCTAATCCCTTCAAGGACCTCAGACAAAAATAATCACCCACTTCCACCACTAGATGGCCCTATAGCAGAAAAAAAACACATTTTTGGCCTTGCACCTGTAAATCGCACATTAAAAATAAATCTATGCATTCCCTCAATTCAGCTGAATCTCCTGATATAGGCCACGCCCATTCCTGCCTAGACCTTTATGCGCGAAAAAATGCGATTTATTGTAAACCTACTTTTTTTTTAACTCCTCCTAGACCAACAAGACCTTGACCATCTCCTGACTGACCTGACAAAAAGTTATCAAAATAATAATTCAATAATGTAAATGTAAATGTGCTGTATTTATATAGCGCTTTTCTAGTCTGAACGACTACTCAAAGCGCTTTTTACATAGTACAGGAAACATTCACCATTCACACACATTCATACACTGTGGCTGAGGCTGCCGTACAAGGTGCCATCTGCTCATCAGATAAACATGCACACACATTCACACTCCGATGACACAGCATCGGGGCAACTCGGGGTTCAGTGTCTTGCCCAAGGACACTTCGACATGGGACTGCAGGGCCGGGGATTGAACCACCACCTCTACCACTGAGCCACAGCCGCAATAATAATTTATTGGATGAAAATTGCGCAAATTACGCACAAACAAATTTGTGTAGCTAGCTACAAAAACACAAACTTTGACATATCTTAGATAAAATAAATGCTATCAAAGCAAAACTGTAGATTCTTGTTTGCTATGACCCATTGGGGCTCCCAAACACATTTTACGAAAATTTGTCTCTAGGGGGCACTACAAGTACAAAAAGTTTATATCTCATAAATGACTCATCCGATTTTTACGATGACATGAAACATGACAACATGAAAACTTGTGATGCTTGTTTGGTATGCTGCTCTGAGGCTCTGTACCAAATTTGGCAAAGATTGTCCATTAGGTGGCGCTATAATCAACGTAGAGCAGTTTTGGCCCTTTTACTCAATCAATGTTAATGGGATATTTGTCATAGCAAAGTACCACAGACCTTGCAGCTCACACCTCTTGATATTTCCTGACGTTGGCCACCCCACGGTTTCAATTTAGGTTCCCCTTTCGCATGCTCCACGGGAGCGACTCATGCCAAAAAGGCTTGGACCCCAACATAACTGCCTGCAGTTCTAGTTACTATTATTTCTAAGACTGCACTCTATGATCTATGCTCCGCTGTCTATCAGCAGCAACATTCAGAATGTTGATGATTTCTGTTTTAATTTCCTCACTCTGGTTTTTCTGTGGCATACAGGTAGCCTATATATTGCATCCAGCTCAGTTGTAAGAAACAGTAAATAGCAGCTCACCATGTCAATGATATCGGCCATGGTGAGGATGAAGATGGCAGCCATGGCCCAGGTGTTACGAGCCCAGCGGGTGTGGTCGATCCAGGTGGAGAAAGACACCAGCTTCTTGGGAAAGACCTAACACAAACACCATTCCAATTAGGAATGTAACAGCACATTTTTCTAATGTACCTACAACCTGATTGAGCAGCATAATTTATGAAACGTTAATAAACAGCTGTAGCCTACTGTAATTCACAGGCTTCTAAATCCAAATACTTGGTCCTAATTCAGAACTGTTAAGTAATGTAACTGGGTTATGGTTATGGTTGTGTGTGTTTCATTTTCCTGTTTTATTTTGTAGTCTGTTTTTCTCTTTTGTCTTGTCTTGTTTTACTTCCTGCCTTGTGTTTTCTTGCCTTTGTAATAGTCTACCCCACCCTGATGTGTTTCACCTGTTCCTGAGTCCTCGTGTCACCTGTTCCTTGTTTCACCTCGTTGACTCTTGTATTTCTCTGTCTCTGTGTTGTCAAGGTCGAGGTCACCACTGCCTGCTGTCTCTGCATGGGCGTCCGACATTCTCTGATTCCTCTAACATAATGATCTGACCAAACATGGACCCAACAAAGACTATTTCCGATTAACTGTGTGAGCTAGTTTGTGACCTGGTGGAGCTTAAAGCCATGTCAGGAGGGCTAGCAGTGATTGCCAGAAGGACGCAATTTTGTAGGTAGCTTGTGAGAAGGTGTCACAAAAACCTTGGTTAAAGGACTCTGTTCCTAACTGGGCTATCAGCTTCATTTTCACTCCAGCTCCTCCATCTGCTAATGGATTGTATTCTTCCAAGCCTGTTAGCTCCACAAACGTTTCTCTCAGTCAACTACCAGCTCCTCATAGGATCCCTGGCCTACGTCAATGCAAGCTAGCACCCTCCAGCCTGCCTGTTTGTTGGCCGGCTAGCATTGTGGCTACAGTTTCTCTGTTCACAACCCAGCCTGCACCTTTGCCATATTCCCTAGGATCCGCGGAGGCCGTAGAAGGGGTAAGGGTCAACATGGCGTGCTTGTATGACGTGGATTTAATTTAGCACCAGTGTCAGATGTAAGATTTATTGAGGGATTCATTCAGAATGAAGAAGCTGGAGGCTTCAAGCGGCAAGACACACGAGAGCTGCAAACCACTTGCTGATAGACACAACTGTTTTCCCCACTACTCGACTATTAACACTTTATAATAACCATAACTTATAAATGGTAAACTGAAAGTTAATTAATTTTACTGTTTAAAAAACAAAATGATGATTTTTAATGTTACCAAATTATGTATCTTGTTATATTATCATTAGTTTGTTTGTAAAAAAAAGTTTACAAATGTAGATGTGATATATATATATATATATATATATATAGTATAATTTTTCTGTAAACATCTAAAACATAATTTGGAGGATATATAAAGTTGCAACTAATGCTTTATAATAGGTAAATGATTAAGTGGTTTAAAAAGCATCAATTAAAATTAATTTGGCCCAATTACTTTTTTTGGTGCTCTATAGAATTTAAGATGATTCTTTTGACTATTTGTACACTGATAATAGCATCTAAATCTTGTTTGTTAAACAATTAATCATTAACAATGCATTTTATGATTTGAGCAACAAACTGTTAAAATAACATATATTATAGCATAACTAGTAAATATTTTGTTGTTAAGTTACAGTAAAATAACTATTATACTATTCACATTTATTACCGATGGTTATTATAAAAAGGTTACCGTCACTTTAACACAGCACAACCCCTCTTAGGTAGGAAAAATGGAACACAACACCCAGGGAAAAGGAGACAGTATAATTAATGTTACCAGTTACTGTAGGTTAGCCTTTAGAAGCTGTGTTCCTTTGTTTTACGAGCCCAGGTTAGCTAACCTATGTAACAATGGCTTTATCATTTACATTTTGGTCATTTGATCGTTTTAATTGATCAAACTCCTTTGTCATGAGATTGATCAAGTGGAACTGGCTTTGTTTAGCCATATTGACTGTCCATTTGTTTGTTTTTTTACATGGTCATTTGTGCTACAACTGTTTATTATCTACCATACAAACTGAAACTCAATATCTTAAATCTGTATTTAAGTGAAATAAGGAAATATAACAAACTAAATTATGAACGAAAATCTTGTAATGTAGATCAGCTTAAATTCTTTCAAGAAAACATAACACTTAATTGCTGCTTTCTTTCTAAATCAAATCAGCTGTTAGAGGCATTCACCACGATGAGGAATCAGTCAAGAATTCCAAGGGCCAATCACAGCGTCACAACCCTGCTTTAAATCTGTTTCTCTCCCTGCTGCTCCCTGCAAAGCGTGCAACTTGGGTCTTCCTCCTGCTGGACGCTCCATCGACTCCTTCGGTCTGGTCTTTGGGCTCCTTCGTCGCCACCTCCAGTGTCTAGACTCCATCGGGGAGATTGTCTTGACTTCCTTACCCATTTTAAAAATATATTCTATAATGATGGAGTCTAAGCTCCAAAGGCTGTACATTTTATTATGATTATGTACAATACACCTTTGGATAAATGCAAACCAATCTCTCCTGATTGAAATGTTCTGTAAATGTGCTGTATTTCATATAGCGCTTTTCTAGTCTTAACGACATACAATGTGGCCGAGGCTGCCGTACAAGGAGCCACCTGCTCATCAGACACACATTCACACTCCGATGACACAGCATCGGGGGCAACTCAGGTGTTCTTCAGTGTCTTGCCCAAGGACACTTCGACATAGGACTGCAGGGCCAGAGATTGAACCACCAACCTTCCAATTGGCAGGCAACCGCTCTACCACTGAGCCACAGCCACCCCTACTGTATACGTATGCCCTTTCAGATGCTACTTTCCCTCACCGCTGCCTGGTCTGTGGCTTGTGTTAACAAGTTTTTGTTAATCTTATAATGGATATTTGTATGTTAAACAATCGGAGAAATGAATGCTTCCTATCCATGAGTCTCTTGAGGGAGCTCCAGCCAGCTCACAGCGGGGTCTTTGAGTGTGGACAGGCTGGGCGGCAAGCCAGCGACCCCGACAAGTACCAGCTGGCTATTGCGTCAGTGTAAGCTTCTCAACTTTGATAACAATGGATAAATTTGCTATTCGCCCTATATGTGCTCTACACAGTTGATTTCTTGCATACAAGTTTCAGAAGTGAAGTTAGTGATAAAATAGCTGACAGAAATGGAAATAAGTTTCCAGTTGTTGGCCACAACGGCAAGCCACGGTTGTTGTGACTGTTCCAGGGCTTTGTATTGTGGGAGACAGTAGTACGCACTGCTAGTATATTATGCAGTTTCAAAAATGGCCTTTAATTCTGTTGGTGCTTGTTAGGGTAACCTGGAACACCTGAATTTTCCCAGGTTATTTAAACCTGGCAGCAGTGCAGCTCTTCTCTCTCTCTGCCTGTGACTGGTTGCTGCTGTTCCAACTCTCCCTGGTTTCTCTTTTGGTTTGTTTATGTCGCCTTAAGTTGGACTTTTGCTATGCTTTTTGGCCTTTACAACACCAACACACACTCAGTTCTGTCAATCATACACACCCTACACCACTGACTCCACTGATTTCCATATCCCATTTAGTATATATCTAATTTGGTAATTCTGTCTAATTTAGTTCAACTGGATTCTTGTTTAAACATTTAACATGGTGTTATGTCCCTCTTTGGTGGGACCACCTGAGCCAGATCGTGAAACTGGTAACAGTGTAAAGTGAAGTTAATCACATTTATACATGTGCCACTGTTAATAGAGTGTGATGGAAAATATACTGTAGGCTTATATTGTGATATTGATTAGTACAGATAAGCCCTGAGCATTATTTACAGTGACTGCATTTTCCCAGTTCATTCGACTGACAATTTTTCTGATCGACCTGAGCTTACAGTAGCAGTCAATACTGGCCTGCCTTCTGCATATCAATCTGAATTTCCATGACGAAGTAGGACACACAAAAACACGTTATCATGAAACTATCAGTCATCAAAGAGGATATTCCATTCACTCAGTTGGACCATATACAGTGCCTTGCAAAAGTTTTCGGCCCCCTTGAACTTTTCAACCTTTTGACACATTTCAGGCTTCAAACATAAAGATATAAAATCTTTATTTTTTGTGAAGAATCACCAACAAGTGGGACACAATTGTGAAGTGGAACTAAATCTATTGGATTTTTGAAACTTTTTAACTAATAAAAAAATTAAAAGTGGTGCGTTAATACTTTGTAGAGCCACCTTTTGCTGCAATTACAGCTGCAAGTCGCTTGAGGTATGTCTATCAGTTTTGCACATCGAGAGACTGAAATTCTTGCCCATTCTTCCTTGCAAAACAGCTCGAGCTCAGTGAGGTTGGATGGAGAGCGTTTGTGAACAGCAGTTTTCAGCTCTTTCCACAGATTCTCGATTGGATTCAGGTCTGGACTTTGACTTGGCCATTCTAACACCTGGATATGTTTATTTGTGAACCATTCCTTTGTAGATTTTGCTGTATGTTTGGGATCATTGTCTTGTTGGAAGATAAATCTCTGTCCCAGTTTTAGGTCTTTTGCAGACTCCAACAGGTTTTCATCCAGAATGGTCCTGTATTTGGCTGCATCCATTTTCCCCTCAATTTTACCATCTTCCCTGTCCCTGCTGAAGAAAAGCAGGCCCAAACCATGATGCTGCCACCACCATGTTTGACAGTGGGGATGGTGTGTTGAGGGTGATGAGCTGTGTTGCTTTTACGCCAAACATATCGTTTTGCATTGTGGGCAAAAAGTTTGATTTTGGTTTCATCTGACCAGAGCACCTTCTTCCACATGTTTGGTGTGTCTCCCAGGTGGCTTGTGGCAAACTTTAGACGAGACTTTTTATGGATATCTTTGAGAAATGGCTTTCTTCTTGCCACTCTTCCATAAAGGCCAGATTTGTGCAGTGTACGACTGATTGTTGTCCTATGGACAGACTCTCCCACCTCAGCTGTAGTTCTCTGCAGTTCATCCAGAGTGATCATGGGCCTCTTGGCTGCATCTCTGATCAGTCTTCTCCTAGTCTGAGCTGAAAGTTTAGAGGGACGGCCAGGTCTTGGTAGATTTGCAGTGGTCTGATACTCCTTCCATTTCAAAATGATCGCTTGCACAGTGCTCCTTGGGATGTTTAAAGCTTGGGAAATATTTTTGTATCCAAATCCGGCTTTAAACTTCTCCAGTACAGTATTACGGACCTGCCTGGTGTGTTCCTTGGTCTTCATGATGCTCTCTGCGCTTTCAACAGAACCCTGAGACTATCACAGAGCAGGTGCATTTATACAGAGACTTGATTACACACAGGTGGATTCTATTTATCACCATCAGTCATTTAGGACAACATTGGATCATTCAGAGATCCTCGCTGAACTTCTGGAGTGAGTTTGCTGCACTGAAAGTAAAGGGGCCGAATAATTTTGCACGTACCACTTTTCAGTTTTTTATTTGCTAAAAAAGTTTAAAGCCTGTTTGAAGCCTGAAATGTGTCAAAAGGTTGAAAAGTTCAAGGGGGCCGAATACTTTCGCAAGGCACTGTATATATTAAATTAAAATTTAAAATTAAATAAATTATACAGTAATGATACAAAGACTGTTTAGGATATCAAACTGCTGGGATATAACCTAATGCTAAAGTTTTTGTGAATGGTTTAAAGCAGAAAATGCAGGTGAATGTTTGTTAAAGCTAAACTAAATTAAAATGGGTAAGAAGAAGGTGAAGTAGTGAGGATAGTTGGAAAAGTGTGAATGGTTTTAATTAGTATGAATTTGATTAAAAAAGTTGAATAACCACTAATGTAAAACAATATGTAGATTGTAGACACTAAACTCAATTATTGACTTAGTAAAGTTCAATATTGCCAAAAGATGCAGAACATTGTAAGGTCTGAATCTATTTTCTGAACTAATATTATGAATAAGTAGAGAAAACTTTCTGTGTTGCTGTGAGAAACATGATGAAAATGCATAAATATGAAACAAGTTGTTTGAACAATCTGAACGCTAAAATGCATTGCACCGCACTGCTTAAAAATGTGAAAGAAAATTAAGCTTTTACGCAACGGCTGCAGCATATTATATACAGACGAAAATGAGTAATTTTAATGGTTCGGGTACGCGTTTGAGCTTGTGAGGGACAGGCCTGTAGTGTCTGACTACCACCACATGGAGGACGATCAGGTTCAGGCTCCACCTTCAGTACAGGATTGGTTGGGGGGGGAGTGACTGGTGTGTGTGTGTGGGCGCTGCCGGAGTATGGAAACAGCGCTGGAATCCATCTGTTGTAGAGAGGTCAACCTGGACCATTTATTGATGGATGACGTAAGATGCTTAACTATGCATAGGTCATTTTGGATGCTGTGCGGTGAGAGAGAGGTGTTGGAGGTGGCTATGCTTTCTTTAAGAGATGTACGAGCTGAGACGCTGGAGTGCCTCATAAGTAGCAGCTATGTAACACTATTTTACGAATTGGCCACTAGGCTAGGCTAACTTGTTATATAATTTTCTCAGACTGTTTGGGTTGACAGCCTACCAGCAGTTCACTCTTTGGGCAAGGGGCCATTTGGGAAGGAGGAATAGGATTCCAATCCCATCCTGTGCAGTGAGCTACATCAGGGATCTTTTCCCCTCTGCCGAATATCAAGGATTTAAGTATGCGTTAATTAATCCAATGGGATTGCTTGTTAGCTGCACGTAGGAGAGTTACCCCAGGTTGACCATAGATGCACAGAGGATTCACAGGTTTTGCCGTTTACTTTAGGCAGGTGCAGAGTTGGCAGATTTTTACTATGGAACTAGCAGCTGTTTCTGCATCAACAATCTGCGCTGAGACGGCAAACATCAGCTAGCTTTAGGGTGAGTAGAGGGACGTTGGATTCTGTGGTTTAGTTAGCGACTAGTAAACGCATTATTATTGATCTGTGATATCGTCGGAGTCTTGGTTCATTTATACAGTCTATGGTCGGAGTGCTAGCTTGTGGAGTTTGTCATAAGAGTGCTTCCAACGTATTTAGTTGCTTCTTCTCTAGGTTGGATTGTTTGGTATCTAGCCTAGTATTTTATATATATATATATATATATATATATATATATATATATATATATATATATATATATATCAGCTACAATTCTGACCCTCAAAGACCTGTTAGTCTGCCTTCAAAATGTCCACCTCCACTCCATTTATTATCCTAAATTAGATGCACCTGTTTGAGGTCGTTAGCTGCATAAAAACACCTGTCCACCCCATACAATCAGTAAGAATCCAACTACTAACATGGCCAAGACCAAAGAGCTGTCCAAAGACACTAGAGACAAAATTGTACGCCTCCACAAGGCTGGAAAGGGCTACGGGAAAATTGCCAAGCAGCTTGGTGAAAAAAGGTCCACTGTTGGAGCAATCATTAGAAAACGGAAGAAGCTAAACATGACTGTCAATCTCCCTCGGACTGGGGCTCCATGCAAGATCTCACCTCATGGGGTCTCAATGATCCTAAGAAAGGTGAGAAATCAGCCCAGAACTACACGGGAGGAGCTGATCAATGACCTGAAAAGAGCTGGGACCACCGTTTCCAAGGTTACTGTTGGTAATACACTAAGACGTCATGGTTTGAAATCATGCATGGCACAGAAGGTTCCCCTGCTTAAACCAGCACATGTCAAGGCCCATTTGGATGATCCAGAAGTCATGTGGTCAGATGAGACCAAAATAGAACTTTTTGGTCATAATTCCACTAACCGTGTTTGGAGGAAGAAGAATGATGAGTACCATCCCAAAAACACATGGGACAGGGCGACTGCACTGTATTAAGGAGAAGATGAACGGGGCCATGTATTGCAAAATTTTGGGGAAATTTTGGGGAACAACCTCCTTCCCTCAGTTAGAGCATCGAAGATGGGTTGAGGCTGGGTTTTCCAACATGAATATGACCCGAAGCACACAGCCAGGATAACCAAGGAGTGGCTCTGTAAGAAGCATATCAAGGTTCTGGCGTGGCCTAGCCAGTCTCCAGACCTAAACCCAATAGAGAATCTTTGGAGGGAGCTCAAACTCCGTGTTTCTCAGCGACAGCCCAGAAACCTGACTGATCAAGAGAAGATCTGTGTGGAGGAGTGGGCCAAAATCCCTTCTGCAGTGAGTGCAAACCTGGTGAAAAACTACAGGAAACGTTTGACCTCTGTAATTGCAAACAAAGGCTACTGTACCAAATACTAACATTGATTTTCTCAGGTGTTCAAATACTTATTTGCAGCTGTATCATACAAATAAATAGTTAAAAAATCATACATTGTGATTTCTGGATTTCTTTTTTTAGATTATGTCTCTCACAGTGGAATTGCAAGTGTGGGAGAACTTGCAAAATAGCCGGGTGTTCAAATACGTATTTTCCTCACTGTAAATAATCAGTACTTTTATCACTGTAAAACACATCTATAGGTGATTCCCTCCGCTTAAAATCTACATCTTTCATAAAAGATACCCATCGGGGAATGTTAACTGTTGTCAAGGAGCATAATGCAAAATAAACTTTTTCCTTACATTAAATGAAGAAGACGAACCCTGGGGAAGGTATTTCCAAAGTTAAATGGGATAATGCTGTCAAGGATCAAAGGGTGGAATGTGGAGAAAAAAGTTTATTTTGCATTATGCTCCTTGACAACAGCTAAGTGGGTCACTTATATAACTTGTTGATACACTGCTGCTTTGCTGTATTCATTGTTTTGTGTTTCATTTATCAGTTGTATAACCTATTTACTCCATGTTTTGAGAGCCACCGAGCTCGGGTGTTGGGAATGCCTGTTGCATGTCTGTTGCATGCCTGTGGCATTGCTGTGACCTGTGGGGAGTAAAAAGGACAGTTTATTCTAGCAGGAACAGTATTTTAGGAGTTTTATTTGTTAGCAGCCGACCACCCCCCGATCCTGTATAAAGATTTCACAAAACAACTTGTCTGCGTTAGGTTGCCCTGTCTGTTTTGAGTAGGCTATATGAACATATCAGAGTTGCCATATTTCATAGTCTAATAATCGTTTTATAATTACCGGCGCACCCACCCGCAACGACGGTAGGGTTCCCCAGACCCCCCCCAAACCCTCTGGATGTTAAGCCTCTATCATCCAAACGCAAAAATAATATTACGGAAGGAATTGTTGACTTTATTGCTCAGGATATGAGGCCCATTGCTGTTGTGGAGGGTTGATGTTTGAAGAACTTGTTGATATACAGCGCCAGCACGCCCCACCATCACGCAAACAAACATGCAGCATGCAGCTGCTGATGCAGCGCTGTCAGAGCTGACAGACGGGTGTCATTTCAGTGCAAAATAATTAGATCAAAAACTTAATTAATATACTGCAAATAGCCTGCAAGGACAAGTACTGCAGAACAGTACATTTAATTAATGTAACGCTTTTTTTTCCGCCCCCCCCCAGTCAACTTTTAGTCAAAATTTCTGGACTTTACTCGACCAAGACTTTCTTTGGTTGATTACAGCCCTACAACCCAGTATTGATTGGTCAGTAGACGGTGTTTTTACACAGGTTGACCTCTATCTCCAACATAACCTGCTCCTGACAGTTTGTTGCCAAAAATCAAAAACAATTTTTTTTACACAATGCCATGATATGGTGTGTGTGTCAGAAATCAAAGGAGAGGAGAAAATCATGACCATACTGTAAATGACAGCACAAGACTAGACTCTCACACTGAGCTGAAATGGAGTTGAATATTCAATTCCAACCCTAATAATGTCTATTCATTAATTTACTCAACTCCCACAATCCATATTTAAATGCTTCTCATGGAAAACACTGATATATGCTGTACATTTACACTACCGGTCAAAAGTTTGGGGTGCACTTCATTATAGAAAGAATACCAGCTGAGATCAGTTGCATTGTTTTTTTAACCAAGGCAGCAGTTTTCAGATTACATTTTGTGCTTACAAAATTGCAAAAGGGTTAGCTAATGTTTTCTCAGTTAGTTTTTTTTTTTTAATTATGTCAGATTAGTAAACAGAATGTTTGGGGTTTTTGTTGGCATTATTTTTTCCCTTTTTTGCCTCTTTGTGTTTGTGTCCCTATTTTCTCCCCGGTCTTGTGTTGCTGGTCTTGTCTTGTGTTCCCCTGTGTGTCTGCTTGTTCTGTTTCCTGTTTTATTTTGAAGTCTGTTTTTTGTCTCATCTTGCCTCTAGCGTGCCTTCCCGCTCTTGTGGTTATCTGATGTTTTCCACCTGATTCCCTGCCCCCTTGTCACCTGCCTCTCGTTACATTGTTACCTCGTGTATTTAATGTCTGTGCTTCCCTTGTCTCTTGTCAGATCGTTCTGGTTAGTCTGCCTGTTTGTTCTTCGTCATGCTGTGAGTTCCCGTTCCTACGTCCAGCTTCCCTGTGAGTCTTCCCTGCCTTTTTTCGTCCCGTCTGTTCCTTGCTCGTTTTCCCCTTGAACCCCTAAGGATTTTGTGTTTTTGCCATTTTTGGATTTTTCCCTTGGATGCTTGGACTGTGTATCTCCTTGTGGATTGTTTTTCGTTTTGAACTGTATATAAATAAACCACTGTACACCGCTGGACGCTGTTGACCTCAACTGTGGAGGTAATACAGCGGTGGAAGGAGCACTTTGAGGAACTCCTAAATCCAGCTGGCACGCCCTCTGTGGTAGAGGCAGAGCTGGAGGATGATGGGGGATTGTCGTCAATTTCCCTGGTGGAAGTTGCTGAGGTAGTCAATCAACTCCACAGCAGCAAAAACCCAGGGATTGATGAGATCCGTCCAGAAATGCTGAAAGCTCAAATGCTGAAAGCTCTGGGTGTGGAGGGGATGTCTTTTATTTTGTTGACACGCCTTTCAACATTGCGTGGAAGTCTGGGACGGTGCCCCGAGGCGTTTTTTAAAAATGGAGTGGCAGACCGGGTGTGCACACTCTCATTGGTTTTGTTTAGTCCCTTCAAAAAGGGGGACCAGAGGGTGTGGTTCCAATTCAAAAAAAGGGGACCAGGGGTATCACACTTCTCAGCCTCCCTGGTAAAGTCTACTCCAAGGTGCTGGAAAGGAGGGTTCGGCCGATAGTCGAACCTCGGATTGAAGAGGAACAATGCGGATTCTGTCCTGGCCGTGGAACAACGGATCAGATCTTCACTCTCGCAAGGATCTTGGAGGGGGCCTGGGAGTATGCCCAACCAGTCTGCATGTGTTTTCTGGATCTGGAGAAGGCGTATGACCGGGTCCCCCGGGAGAAATTGTGGGAGGTGCTGCGGGAGTATGGGGTGAGGGGGTCCCTTCTCAGGGCCATCCAATCTCTGTATGACCAAAGCGAGAGCTGTGTCCGGGTTCTCGGCAGTAAGTCGGACTCGCTCCAGGTGAGGGTTGGCCTCCGCCAGGGCTGCGTCACCAATTTTTGTAATATCACCAATCCTGTTTGTAATATTTATGGACAGGCTATCGAGGCGTAGTCGGGGCGGGGAGGGGTTGCAGTTCGGTGGGCTTGGGATCTCATTACTGCTTTTTGCAGAGCCAGTTGAGGTGGTTCGGGCATCTGGTAAGGATGCCTCGTGGGCGTCTCCCCTATGGTCATAGGTATTCCAGGCAAGCGGCCAAAATGGGTTTCCCAGCTGGGAGGAGGGTGAGAAGCTCAGTTATCCGAGGGAAGACCCAGGACTAGGTGGAGGATTATAAGGATCTCCAACCTGGCCTAGGTGGAACGCCTGGCCTGGGATCCCCCCCAGTCTAACAGTGGCTCGGGAGAGGGAAGTTTGGGGTCCCCTACTGGAGCTGCTGCCCCCGCGACCCAATACCGGACAAGCGGATGAAGATGGATGGATGGATGGCAGTACACCTGCTCCTGCCTGCCTCCTCCTCTTTGCATTTGGGTCCCCACCTCACCCCCACTGTCACACAGAATGTGCCTTTGGAACATTGGATCAATGGTTGTTGATAATGGGCAATGTAGATATTGCATTCCAGATCAGCTGGTATTCTGTCTATACTGGAGTGGAAAACAAAACCTGTACTAACTTTTGACCGGTAGTGTATATAATAAGATAATTTTGTAATCGCTTGACAGCCCTAATAAAAATGTGTTGTAACTTACTCTAGGGAAGATGGCGGCCAGAGAACAGATTGTCAGGATGAGCAGGAGGACTTCTCCCACTGCAAAGGTGATGTAGTTTGCAGTCAGCCTGTTCCACAACACATGAACACACAAAAAAACCTTCAGAGAAATATCACTGGTAGCAGTCAATAAATCCAGATTATTGGACTGCATGCAGATGGGGCAGAAAACAATAACGAAGAGCTCAATATTGCAGTGAGTTGGGTTTTGCAAAAACATTTAAGATCCCAAGAGTAGACTATCCCTCACGATACAAAGTAAATAATTTAACCAAAGAGATAATGTTGCCAATTTATAATTTGTGTCCAAAGACTGTGAGGGTAGGTTTGTTTATTTTGCTTTTTGGGTAGGTGTTTCAGCCAGAGTGGCACATAAATGGAACATAACCACACTTTGAAAAAGGGTGAGATTATTCCTGGCCTTGTACACTAACCAGGGGTCTATGAGGGCCTCCATAGCTGCAGTAAAGAGCAGGACCACACAGGAGCAGCAGAAGGCAGCTCCACTCTGTTTCTCCTTCTCCACAGAGTAACGAGTCTCCAGGTCCGGATCCACAAACCTCAAGGAGAGTCTGTTGGTGTGTTTTCCCTTTAGACTGATGAGACAAGAGAACCTCAGCACTGATATCAAATTTAAAATATTGGTATTACATTACACACAACATATATTGTCACAGTTTTGTTTTAGGAAAAATCATGCTACAATGTATTGAAAACTGATGCAATCTACTTGACCTAACACAACACGGTCTTTTGCATTTTGTGAAAATTTGGGAGTAAACTGCTACAATGCTTTGCGCGGCTGGGCATCAAACTTTGTACTAGGGATGTGACCAGACACTTAGCTCACAAGACATGACACAAGAACAAGATTAGTTTTTCATGTAATTAACAATTTTGTTATCTTTTTCAAAATACATACAACAATAATAACTGTAACAACACCACAAACCCATCCATCTCTTTCCAGCAGAAAGCTTATTAGGAGCCCTCCAGAAAGTTTAAGTACTTTCCCTATTTTCCCGTGAAGACATCTAATCTGGAAAACTATTTGTATGACACCTTTTACGCAGCCACCCTTGCCATCTCACAAGCCCACTCTTGAATTGACGGCAACTCTTTATTCCTCCATCCATAAAAAGATCTGCCAGGCTATCATTAAATCTAGTTTGGACCCAACTTCTTATGTGCTTATCTGTTCCACTTAGGATTGATCCATCTCCTAGAACAAATAATATTGGGCTGAATGGGTCTCAGTCTAAAATTCATGGACCTTATCACAGGACATGAAGTAATTGGCCGTCCTCTGTCTTTCATTTCCAACAATTTGGTGAGTATTTCAAACCAAGTCTAAACAATCTGGAGGGACTTCAATCCACACACCAATTCCAATGAAGTTTGGATATTGTGTAAAACACAAATAAATACAGAATACAATGATATTCAAATACTTTTCAACCTACAGTATATTCATTTGAATACACTACAAAGACAAGATATTGAATGTTCAAACTGAAATATTCACTAATTGAATTTGATGCCTGCAACATGTTACAAAAAATGTCAATGTAAATGGACTGTTCTTATATAGTGCTTTCAAGTCTCAACAACTACTTAAAGCGCTTTTACATAGTACAGGAACCATTCATCATTCACACACATTCATACACTGTGGCTGAGGCTGCCATACAATCTGCCACCTGTTCATCAGATAAACACATTTACACACCGATGGAGCAGCATCAACGGCAATTTGGGGTTCAGTGTCTTGCACAAAAACATGCACTAAGGACATACAATCCTGGATGACCTGCAATTTCCTAAGGTTAAACTCAGACAAAACTGAAGTTATTGTACTTGGCCCCAAACACTTCCAAAGCTTATTATCTAAAGATAGAGCTACTCTGGATAGAATTTCAGTAGCGCACTCAATAGCACCCCCTGAGACATTTCAAAGTAGATTCTGCAGTGCCTTTCGCCTAGACGTATGAGATTTGGTTTGCTTCATGTCCAAACTTACATAAAAGTCTAACTTAAGTCTAACTTGTGCATGCAGGGTCTAATAGTCAGGAAAGTACACGGCTGCATCAATTAGGAGCTGGCTGCACCCCCGTTATGCGCAGAGTGCAAGGGTCCGTTCATCGCTGCTTGCAGCTTTAATTAAGATTACAGTTCACTTACGCTTGGACTGTCTCTCTCTCCAGCAGAGCCTCGTTAAGCAGTTTGTTGAGCTCCTGTTCATTCTCCTGAGCATCAATCACCCTTTCAGCCAGGTCCCGCAGTCGCAGCCTTCTCCGAGGGTTAGGGAAAGATGGATTCACCACCTGAAGTCCCAGAAAGAAAAAAATGGAGAATCGTACACCCATATATTACATTTCTGTCTAATATTTACTATATCAATGCCATGTCAGCAATTATGTTAGTCATCTTGTCTGTGCTAACATTTCAATCCACAGTAAGAAACCTTTGTTAAACATTTACACTTGATCAACACTTTGTTTCATGATAAAGAAACCAAAGTGCCAGATTTTCATGAAATTTGTAGTAGATGTAATAGTTTGTGTCCCTACAGGTTAATACCTAATGTTACAATTGAGCCCAAATTTCGCCTAGTACAGAATACATATTCAAATCTAATAGCAATGACATTTCCTGAGCACATTTACACTGTGTAGGGGATACACTCCTTAAATTTTGGACACTCCTTGATCTTTCCTCTTGTCCCTCCCTCAGGACAAAATGGCAACATTGAACACAAGATCATCTCAGTCTCATTTAATCAATGTGCTTAGAAAATGTAATGGCAATCTACCCAAAGTCATAAATACTTTTGGTTTTAATAACTCGTATAGTGCATCTATAAAATGGTTTACTTTTACCCACCGCACCATGATGTCTACTCAGGAATTTATCATTTATGTTTAACTTTGAGAGACATAGGATTGCAATATTGGGGTACAGTGTAATTCGTGCAGGAGTGTATTTGGATATCCAGCCCAAAACACCATCTGGAGACCGAATACCAGCCTTTTGAATGATTCTTCAGTCTGAAAAGTTAATTAAAAAAGGATTTTAGAGAGTACCTGGAATGTAATAGTAATGAGGACATATTACCAAGTGTTTTATGGAATGCTGCAAAAGGGTTGAACGTAGGAACACTAATTATGTGGTCATCAAAAAAAATTGACTAACCTAACAAATTAAAAACATTGCAACAAAAGCATACAGAGGTAATGGACCCCTACCTACTAGAATTAAACAGCATCCTTGACAACCAAGTGGGAATTAAACTTAAATACATCAAACAGAGTCATTATGAGAATGGACATAGGGCTAAAAAAAATATTGGGATTGAAACTATGAAGACAACAGTCCACAAGATCAGTTTTTTTTTTAAATCATAAATCATGTTAGAAACAGGATTAGTCATAGACCAGAATTCTGTGACTGTTTCAATCCCTGCCTGTACAGATACACCTGTGACTCATCTGCTTGGGTTCACAATGGATGTCCAGACACGCTCCCTGAATTCTTGTCATCAAAAATTAATTATCTTGGCTTTTTATGTTGACTGAGATCAATAGGACTCTATAAGGACGTTATCGGTTTTGTGCTGTTTTGTGGGGGCTATCTTGGTAGGTCTCTGTCCTCTTTTTGGAATAATGTAAAAGTTATCCTTAACAAATGATTTAACTATTGATTTTGAGTTTTTTTCTTTCTTCTTCTTTGTACTTTACTTTAAGTGACCTGACCATTCTGTTCAGTTCATTCCAAGTGTGCTTTTCCCTAAAACCTAATAAAAAGGTAAAAAAAAAAAAAGGCCCAAGAAATTACGCTGAAAAGAACCGATGTTGGTCAGAAATTCATTTTAATAAATGCTATTGTGACCGGGCCCCAGAGGTGGGTAGTAACGAGTTACATTTACTTGAGTAAGTTTTTGAAAAAATTGTACTTCTAGGAGTAGTTTTAAATCACTATACTTTTACTTGTACTTGAGTAGATTAGTGAAGAAGAAACTGTACTCTTACTCCGCTACATTAGTCTACAATGAGCTTGTTACTTTTCTTTTTACCTCTTTGGTATTCTACGCGTCATCGTTTTTACCCCAGCGTACGGCTCATTTTTATGTTTTATTTTGACAGAGAGAGAGAGTCTTCCGCTGAAGGCTCTACCACGTGACTGTGTTTCACCAATCAAACGTCGTTGTGCAGTCACGTGACCATACTCAATCTTAGTGGCGGGACAGGTTAGCTTTACAGTCGTAGCAAATCAGAATCAACCGTCGCCAAGGCAATGCAGACCAGGAGGACCCCCCCCGGCCTCATAGTGAAAGCATGGTTACCTTTTAGGAAAAGTGCGAAACAGCAGCTACATTGTGCGCCGTCAACTGTATCGACCAAAAAAAACGGACATGTGAGCATTCAAAAACTCAACATCTAACCTGAGGAAACGTAGCGGTAGTTTTAGTTTTTGCTGTGGATAGGTAGATGTTTGTCTTTTAGGTTACATACAGTATGTTTTGCACATGCAGTATCCATCCAAATTTGATGTGACAAGTCTCTCACTTAAGCTATTTTGTAATTAATAAATTAATTTTAATTTATTTTATTGATTGGATGAACTATAATTTGCCTAAAGATGATTATTTTGTATTTTTGTCTGTCTGATTGATGCTTGTGTTAAGAAATAAATCAGACAAACTCAACAGTTACTCACTACTTGAGTAGTTTTTTCATCAAGCACTTTTTTACTCTTATTCAAGTAATTATTTGGATGACTACTTTTACTTGAGTCATATTATTCTAAAGTAACAGTACTTTTACTTGAGTACAATTTTTGGCTACTCTACCCACTTCTGCTGGGCCCTGAGAATAGCTAAAGAAGTATTTATATTTACTTTTACAATCTAACACTTTTGAATTGTGAGTTGTAAAAAAAGTGAGGTTGTTGCTACAGTATATTCTAAAGAAGCTTAGCATAAGTTCATTTAGGAAGACTTCTATGCTGTATATTCTCTATCGCTCTCTCTCTCTATTTCAAAGGGGCTTCATTGGCATGAAAGTTTCAATAACAATGCTGCCAAAGCATCAACATACATTAAAGCTGCAAGCAGAGATAAACGGCCCTCGCACTTTGCAAAAGTCCGGGGTGCCGGCGGCTCCCAGAAAACGCAGCCATGTATTTCCATGACCATTGGACACTGCATGCACAAGTTAGACTGAATTCCCTACATGGGGTGCCTAGCGTTGGAAATTACAACCTAATTCCAATGAAGTTGGGACATTGTGTAAAAACACAATACAATGATTTGCAAATCCTTTTTAAATCTATATTTAATTGAATACACTACAAAGACAAAATATTTAATGTTGAAATTGATAAATGTCTCTTTTTAAGACAGACGGACTTCACCCAAATAAACGGGGCTCAAAAATGTTAGCTGCGCACATACAGCATGTGGTGCGGTCCACACATGACTTACGTGAATGACTAATCATTCATGCAGCACACCTGGACTCACCACCGCTCACTGAAGACATCTCTTCCTCACTGCCACAAACTGTCTCCACCTGCTGGTATGTAAAGCCGTCTGCTCCCAGCGCTTTTCCAAAGACTTCTATTCCTGTCATCATCACGCATAGACCAGTAAACCGAAATGTGCACATCCCACACAGAAACATCAGTAATCTCACAAGGATTAGGACAACTGCACCAACTCCTACACCCACAACAAACTCTTTTAAAATGGCTCTCTTCAATGTGAGATCACTTTCAAGTAAGACTTTTATCTTAAATGATTTTATCTTGTCTGCAAATTTAGATTTTATGTGTTTAACTGAATCCTGGTTGCAAATGAATGACCATAGCCAGCTATCTGAACTGTGTCCGCCTCAATATGATTGTTTTAGTCAACCGAGGGTCAGTGGTCGTGGTGGTGGGCTAGTGAGCGTGTATAGGAAAAATTGTGAGTAGAGTAAAAGCCAACACCTGTCTGATCCCAACACCAACAATCTGGTCGATCACTTCAACCATATCTGCTTGTCGTCACTAAATATTACTGCTCCTCTAAAGGTTAGGCCTACGTCTAAGGCTAGGAAGCAACCCTGGATAAATGACAGCCAAAAAAGGGAATGCAGGAAAGCAGAGCGCAGATGGAAAAAATCCAGTCTCCAAGTCCATTACCTCAATCTGAAGGATTTATTAATTAACTACAATAACATGGTTAAGGATGCGAGAACACACTATTTTTCGGAAGTCATTACTACACATAAACACAATCCCAGGTTTCTGTTTAAGACTGTGGATCAGCTGGTAAACCCATCCCTCCTTGTGCCTCAGCTGGAAGTAATGATGACTGTGAATTGTTTTTATCTTATTTTACCAATAAGGTGGTGTCAATCAGAGCCTCTATTACCCCCGCGGCCTCTTACTCAGAGGTTCCTCACCAGAAACAATAGAGTTTTAACCAGTTTTATCCCATCGACTTGTCTGAGCTTTTAAAAACAGTATCACAAATGAGAGTGTCCTCCAGCCCACTTGATGTAATACCTACAAAATTTTTACTGAAAGTGATAGATTCTGTTGGGCCCTATTTGATCTCTATTTTTAACAGCTCCCTATCTACTGGTTGTGTCCCTGAGTATTTTAAAACGGCTTGCGTGAACCCACTTTTAAAGAAACCTGGTTTAGATCCCTCCCTCCTACATAATTTTAGACCAATTTCAAAACTGCCTTTTGTTGCAAAGATTCTAGAAAGAACTGTGTCCAAACAGCTGCTCACTTTACTGGAAAATAACAAAATATTTGAAAAGTTTCAGTCTGGTTTTAGGAAGTACCACAGCACTGAGACTGCCCTGCTTAAAGTCACCAATGACCTTTTAATGTCTGCTGATGAAGGCATGTGCTCAGTCCTTATACTCCTGGACCTTAGTGCTGCTTTTGACACAATTGATCACAATATCATGTTAGACAGACTGAGGCACTGGGTGGGGATCTCTGGTACTGCCCTAGAATGGTTTTCATCATACCTGTCAAATAGGAAGTTTTGCGTGTCTGTAAATAACTATGTCTCCTCGTTCTGTCCAGTTAAATATGGTGTGCCTCAGGGGTCGGTCTTAGGACCCATTTTGTTTTCCTTGTATCTGCTTCCCCTTGGACATATTATCCATAAACATGGCATTTCTTTTCATATTTATGCTGATGACACACAAATATACTTGCCTGTCAGATCCACAGACCCTGGAATGTTGAGTTCACTTAACAACTGCCTTTGTGAAGTTAAAAAATGGATGTCAAATAATTTCCTCCAGCTGAACTCAGACAAAACAGAAATCCTGGTCATCGGGTCTCAGCAGATGGCAGAGCAAATGCTGCCATCTGTTGGGTCGCTAGTAAATCACATTAAGCCTGTGGCAAAGAACCTTGGTGTTTGGTTTGATAGCAATTTAAATTTCGAGCAGCACATCACAAAGCTTGTTCAATCATGTTTTTATCAACTTAGAAATATAGCTAAAATTCGATCTATGTTAACTTTTAAAGATACCGAGACCATTTTACACGCCTTCATCTCATCACGCCTGGATTATTGCAACAGCCTTTTCACCTGTTTAACTCAAAAATCTATTGATCGACTCCAGACTGTCCAGAACTCAGCTGCCAGGCTTTTTAACCAGAACAAAGAAATATGACCACATCACTCCTATTTTAGCTTCATTACACTGGCTCCCAGTTTTAGAATTGACTTTAAAATTCTATTGATCACTTTTAAAGCTCTTCATGGCCTCTCGCCTTGTTATATTTCTGACCTTTTAGTCCCATATACACCAGCACGCACCTTGAGATCCTCGGGCAGAGGTCTGCTATCTGTTCCAGAGTCTCGACTGAAAACTAAAGGGGACAGAGCGTTTGCTGTCAGGGCCCCGAGGCTCTGGAACAGCCTGCCCGAGAAAATCAGGTCAGCTGAGTCAGTGAACTCTTTTAAGTCGCTTCTTAAAACATACTTTTATAGGAGAGCCTTTCCCGATCTTATTTGATTTTACTTTATCCCTTTTATTTTTATTGTACTTTACAAATTTTTTTTAGCTGTATTTCGGTCTTTCAATGTTTTCATGCTTTTGTCTTTTTGTATTATTGTCTCTTGGATATTATTGTCTTTACACTTGTTAAAGCACTTTGTAACTTGTTTTTGAAAAGTGCTCTACAAATAAAGATTATTATTATTATTATAAACTTTGTTTTTTTTCATTTTGAATTTGATGCCTTCAACAAGTTCCAGAAAAGCTGGGACAGGGGCAATAAAAGATTGGTTGACTTGAGGAATGCTCAAAAAACACCTGTTGATTAGTATAGTGATATATATATATATATAGTGATTTTGACAGTAGAATATACATACAGGGCCTGAAATTAACACCTGACCACCTGCCAAATGCGGGTGAATTTTGCAATTGGCGGGTAACACTGTCAATCTACCTACCACATTGGCTGGTAGCCAATGAGAATTGAGTGATTCAGACGTGTAACTATTGGTAAGCAGGGTAAGCAGTTGCTTACGGGCCCGGACCAATCAGGGTCCCACATAACTGGAAGACATTGATTGACACCCGGGGCCCCCTATCACCTTTTCATTACTCGCGACAATCCCAGCAGTCCCACGTGCAGCCTGTCGGTACACGATACGTTCTGCCTTACTGACCAAGCGGGAGTGAGAACGGGTCCAATTAATTTTCCTGTTTCTGATATGAAGACGAGACGTGTGTGACTCTAACAGCTCACATTTACCAATGTACGGCGAAAGACGTCCCCCCCCGTGACTGACGCACACGCGCGCACACACACACACACACACAAACACACACATATGGTGGATGCAGGAAAAAATGCAGATGAGTTTTACAGAATGACCTAAATTGAGGACAGCTACATTATTGTAGGTGCAATGATAAGTTAAAGTCCAATACCCCCTACTACAGCCAAGATGACGGATAGGATCATAGAGACACAGCAATTCCTGTTTTTCTCCTTTATGAGGCAAAAAAGTGGCTGGTAAAAAGTGACTGTGGCAGGTGGATTTTTAAATCAAAAAAGTTAACTTCAGGCCCTGTATACATAGCCTTTATACCGCTTATAAATTTAACAGTGCGAGGGAGTCTAATCCAAAGACTAACATATCAACCTACTATATGCACCATGTTAATTACATCCTCTTTAAATGAAGTCTTTCCTGATTGATATGTAATTCTAATCTAAGAAGTGATTTCTTGGTTACCCTCGTATCCAGTTCTTCAGGTTCTTCAGGTGTCGTGCAGGCTGTGTTAACACTGCCATTACACTCTGTGGTGTTGATCAAGAGTGGGGAGTTTCCATTGGAAGAGGTAACAGACAACTTCTAATGTGAAACAAGCAAACAGGAAATAATGAGTGATTATTATGTAATGTCACATTTTTCTTTATTCCTTTTTACATTCCTGAACATATGCATGTATTGTGAATGCTGGACATTTTTATATTATATTCAAATCTAGCTTTGAGTAACAAGAATGTTTTCCAATGTGATGTTAAATGTAACATTTCACTGGCTGAATGAGACACCAACATTTGAATATCCAAATATTTGCAGTGTGGGTGTGTGGCAGGGTTGACTCACTACACCATTGATGCCATTCTTCCCCACAGGTCCTTTAGGAACAACCACTAGGTAGGTCTCGATACCCCTCTCCCTCAGGTAGTCACAGCGGTCACCTCCGTTCCCTGGCTCAGCATCAAACTCACCATGAAGACACTCCATGGTGCTGTGTGAGATGTGGACGCGACTGTTCCACACATACAAAGGTCACCAATCTACAAATCATTGATTTAACAACTACCAACTACATGAAGTCTACAGAAAGTGCTTCTGTGGATTTCATTGAGCCGTGAATAGTCCTTATGACATTATCATTTCCTAATAATGTGAATATGTGGTATAATGTTGCTGTGTGCATTTAGTCATCTTGATGCTCCTATACAGAGTGATGAAGTGAAACATTCTACCTAATGAACACAGTGTAAACATTTGGGACTTAAGTGCAACACAGAGTGGAAATGTTAAGTTGTGGCAGTATATGTAGTATTTTTCATGACATTTGAGTAGAACTGGTGGAGGAGTGCCACAAACAGGGCTGGAGCGCATGGTGCATGCCCATTAAATGCCTGTTGGGCTTTGCGAGCCTTCCAAGCTCAAGCCTTGTGCACTACACAACACCACCTGCAGGTTAAGTGGTCTCCGGCAGCAGAAACAACAAGGACTGCTTATTTTACAACAATGTGGACAACATGAAAGGGGGGAGGGGGTCCTCCAAACAATGCCAACAATGTTCGTCAGCATTGCTACTGAGAGATTTGGTTCACTAGAATCAAGGTTTATGGTAGCCGTGGTGTCCCTGGTGCGAGTTGCGTGAGCCATAATATTAAGTCACCAACGGTTGTCGTTGCCAGAGCGAAGGCTCCGTATGCTGTCAAGGTCATGCACCTCTGAATTTTTGTAACTTTGTATTGTGGGCGCTGGGCTTTCGGTTCAACATGGTCCGCTGGGAAAAGCAGGTGTGCCTGTACAAACTTATGCATGATTCTTCATGTACAGACCACAGAGAGTCAAACTTCATGTGGTCAGAGAAGGACACCACACTGGGAAAAGAAGAAACTTTTTGCTGGAGCGTGTGGAAAACGTGATATAGGGGAAAAAAACAGCTTCATGAAAAAAAACAGTGTTACAGGCACGCAGTCATTTCAAATTGAAGACAAACAACAGCCACGTTACTGATTAGAGAAGATAATTGTAATGTTTTAGTGGTACGTCAGTGTTTATAATGGATGTGTTTACTTCTGTTGCCAGGCAGCCGCTTTCCTTAAATTTCGCTCTCATCTTCTCTACTACTTCTTGCTTATTCCCATATTATTTTGTTTGTACACCCTCTGGTGTTCCACAATGCATTGAGCATAAACGTCTCCATGCATGCTCGTAGCGCGCGCCATCTACGGAGCCACGCGCTCGGCGTAGATATATCCAAAGCTTAAGACCGGACAAAGGCCAGTACACAAATAAAAAGATCAAACAGCTGAGACTGCAACTTTTTCTAAGAGGCAGTTCAGGGGGGCAAACAAGGATGATAAAAACTGGCTGGCAGAACACCGGACTAAAGAGAGAACCAGGAAATGCACTGCCTTCCTAGCAAATTACCGTATTTCGACAAACAGGTTGTGTCAGAATAATAGTTCTGTGCAAATCGGCATCTCTGTGCTTAGGATTAGCAATTATAGATGAAAATTCTGATAGAGCCTCGATATATTTTTGGAATTATGTCAATATTTGGAGTAAAATACACCCTGAAACACAGACGTGGTGGGGTAATTTCTAAATCACACAAGGTCCCCTGGTAATACTAGTCCTGTTAGAATAGGGTTGTGGACATCATTTTAAAAATGTTATAATAGCACACACATTGCTCCAACAGTGGATTCAAGTAACCTTTTTAAAAACTTGACCTAAAGAGAGGTTCCAATTAGATTAGAATGTTCTTACCCTGGTATCCCTCCAGCCTCCATTTTGTTGGCTACAGTGACATCTGTGGACCAGACGTCGTACTGCCAGCGTTTCTGACCCAGCACTCCCCCCAGGACTGTACCACTGTGCACTCCAACCCGCATGTCAACATCTGTCTGAGTTTTCTCCCGGACATACCTGTTTTAAAAAAAAAAAAACAATAGAAGAAAGCAGGAACCACAACTACCATGACGCTACAAATACATTCTCAACCTATGGAAAACACTGTCACTAATATACAGTTGAGCTTGAAAATCTGGGCACCCCAGGTAATATTTTTTATTAATGTGCATAAAGAAGCCAAGAAAAGGTACAAGGTATTAACTCTGCAGGGTGCCCAAACTTTTGCAGATGACATTTTTTGGTTTTCTGTTATTTTGAAAGTGTAAATGATGGAAATAAAATCTAACTTTTTGTGTCATATTATACGGATTAATCTGGCATTTGATGCCTTTTGGAGATTTTTGAATCTTTTCTTGGCTTCTTTATGCACAGTAATACAATTTTTTACCTGGAGTGCCCAAACTTTCGAGCCTCATTTAGGCACATCAAAAGTAAAGTAAATCCATTCATACACACTTGCCTGGAGTCTGACCAAAATGTTTCATTAGAATCAATTTGAACTTCTGTGGTTCACAGCGAGTCAATAATAGCCCACCAGAGTGATCAATTCCAAACTGTGGACAAAGTGACTAACCCTCTGCATCACATCAAAACATAGCTGACACCGACTGATCTTTAAAACAGGCCAACATCATCCAGTTATCTCTGTACTCACGAGATGGCCTCCACCATGGCCAGACCCATCATGATAGAGCATGCAGCGTGGTCCTCTCTGTAGTCTGGCAGCCCACAGATACAGTAGTAGCAGTCTCCAAGGATCTTGATCCTCAGTTGGTGATATTTCTGACAGGGTAGATAATGTTTAGGAAGAGCAATTGATAAGAAGATTAGACTGGGATACCTACACTACCGGTCAAAAGTTTGGGGTCACTTATACATTTCCATACCACTCCATTATAGACAGAATACCTGCTAATTTGGGTGGGGGGGGCTGATCTTTAATGCAATATCTACATTGTCCATTATCAGCAACTATTCATCCAATGTTCCAAAGGCACATTCTGTGTACTAATGTCTCATTTAAAAATAAAAAACTAGAAAAACATTGGAGAACCATTTTACTATTATGTAAGCACATAATGTAATCTGAAAACGGCTGCCCTGGTTAAAAAAAACAATGCAACTGATCTCAACTGGCATTCTGTCTACAATGGAGTGCAATGGGATTTTCTATGTGACCCCAAACTTTTGACCGGTAGTGTACATCCTTCTTTTTCAGCAATTATAGAAATTAAATAAGGACTAACCTTTGACATTTTTTTGTAATTGTTTTTAGGGATGCACAGCAGATGGTCTGTTGGATTGTGATAGGCACAGATACTGACTTTAGCGTACTGAATACCAGCCAGACAATATTTTTATTGTTGTGCTCCATTCATTTTGCTGTAATAAACTAACATAGATGTTTAAGTAAGAACTGCTGTTACTTATCACTTCATGCATGAGCTTTGTAAATACTGCATTTTATTGTGAGAGAAGTGGTTGAATAAAATCAGCGTAGCATTAAGGAAGCTTGGAGGAGAACTATTATGGAAGACAAGAATATCAAAAGGCAAAAAGTCAACGGCAAGTTGTAGTGTGCAAGATTTGAGTTATGTTGTTTCTAGCGGCAGCTTTGGTGGCAAGATGTAATTGCAGGCGGGCCTCTTGGAACTCATCTCCCAGAGCTCCTTTTGAAAACACACAGTGTCAACTGTATGACGTTGGTAGCTAGGCAGCTCTCACCTGTGAGATGCCTTCACATGCTCCGGTCCACGCTGATCTGATCTGAGAGCTAATACATTCATGAAGATGAGAGCCATGTGTGGATGCAGCTAGTGGGATTACTCACCGAGGCTATCAGGGACGCCTACTGTTTCCTGCTCTGAAGCATGCAGAAAACATTGCACCCCTCGGTGAGTATTTACGCTAGTTTTGTCAATTAGCAACGTTGACCTTGTTAGCACATATTGTTCTATGAGTGGAGCATGCCCAGCCCGGGTAAAGTTAGTGCACTTAGCCAAGCAGAGGTGGCCATCTGACCAATGTTGCACAACACTCACTAGCCACTGAGGCAGAATGCGAAATAACCTTGGATGACAGTGCTGAACCAACCTGAGCATCAGAATGTGCAGGGAGCAAAAAACTCAAAAGGCCATACAAAATGTTATTAATTAATATTGCATGGTCTGTAGCTGATGGACAATCAGACAAAAAACTGGTCACTGCTGTTGTCTGAATAACAACATAGACAGAACAAAATGTTGCGTTTACTGGTAAACTGGTAAACCTTGAGATCGACGTATAACCGACTGCTATCTGTTGAATTTTCCTTCAGTTACTCTGTCCTCTGTGATTGTCTACATCTAGAAACTAAGCTGCGAGATGCAGAAAACAACTGACTGGCACATGAGCAGACAGGGGTTTACAGAGCGGTGGAAGCGCTATGCAAAAAAAAAACCGAGCGTTCTATAAAATTACGCTTTAAAAAGAATAAAATAAATAAATAAAAAATATCACTCGATCACGCAAATTTGATCGTGTGAAGTCAAAATCATGATCGTGATTAAAATTTGATTAATTGTGCAGCCCTACCTCAAGTGGTGAGGGAAACATCCTATTTGGGAGAAACCTTGGACAGACCCAGACTCTTGGTAGGCAGTGTTTGACAGTGTCGGTTGGGGGTGTGATGAACAGTGGCAAATATAGTCACAATAAAGAGAATATTATTACTTTATATACTATATAGTTTTTATACTATGAATACTATATAAACTATGACTAGAAATAGTAGTAGTAGTAGTTTATGGCGTAGCAGGGCACTGCAAGGAATAGCAGGATGCAGCAGGATGTAGCAGGGCACTGCAGGGTGTAGCAGGGCACAGCAAGGAATAGCAGGATGTAGCAGGGCACTGCAGGGCATAGCAGAGCATAGTAGGAGGCAGAGCAGTGTCACATAGCCCAGTGGAACCAAAAGCACAACTCAGAGCAGAGGGTAAAAAGTAATGGAGCTTTATTGTACAGAGTACAATCAGAGGCAAAGGTAACAAAATCGGCAGGCAAAAGATGTGGTCAAAAAACGGGCTAGAAATCTACAAAAACACTGGGAAGGTAACACCAGGGCTAACGCTGGAGATTGAGACACACAAGGTACTACAACGATCTGGCAAATGACAGAGGCCACAAGGTGAGTAAATACACTCACCGGCCACTTTATTAGGTACACCTGTCCAACTGCTCGTTAACACTTAATTTCTAAGCAGCCAATCACATGGCGGCAACTCAGTGCATTTAGGCATGTAGACATGGTCAAGACAATCTCCTGCAGTTCAAACCGAGCATCAGTATGGGGAAGAAAGGTGATTTGAGTGACTTTGAACGTGGCATGATTGTTGGTGCCAGAAGGGCTGGTCTGAGTATATCAGAAACTGCTAATCTACTGGGATTTTCACGCACAACCATCTCTAGGGTTTACAGAGAATGGTCCGAAAAAGAAAAAACATCCAGTGAGCGGCAGTTCTGTGGGCGGAAATGCCTTGTTGATGCCAGAGGTCTGAGGAGAATGGCCAGACTGGTTCGAGCTGATAGAAGGGCAACAGTGACTCAAATTACCACCCGTTACAACCAAGGTGGGCAGAAGAGCATCTCTGAATGCACAGTACGTCAAACTTTGAGGCAGATGGGCTACAGCAGCAGAAGACCACACCGGGTGCCACTCCTTTCAGCTAAGAACAGGAAACTAAGGCTACAATTTGCACAAGCTCATCGAAATTGGACAATAGAAGATTGGAAAAACGTTGCCTGGTCTGATGAGTCTCGATTTCTGCTGCGACGTTCAGATGGTAGGGTCAGAATTTGGCGTCTACAACATGAAAGCATGGATCCATCCTGCCTTGTATCAACGGTTCAGGCTGGTGGTGGTGGTGTCATGGTGTGGGGAATATTTTCTTGGCACTCTTTGGGCCCCTTGGTACCAATTGACCATCGTTGCAACGCCACAGCCTACCTGAGTATTGTTGCTGACCATGTTCATCCCTTTATGACCACAATGTACCCAACTTGGCTACTTTCAGCTGGATAATGCGCCATGTCATAAAGCTGGAATCATCTCAGACTGGTTTCTTGAACATGACAATGAGTTCGCTGTACTCAAATGGCCTCCACAGTCACCAGATCTCAATCCAATAGAGCATCTTTGGGATGTGGTGGAACGGGAGATTCGCATCATGGATGTGCAGCCAACAAATCTGCGGCAACTGTGTGATGCCATCATGTCAATATGGACCAAACTCCCTGAGGAATGCTTCCAGCACCTTGTTGAATCTATGCCACGAAGAATTGAGGCAGTTCTGAAGGCAAAAGGGGGTCCAACCCGTTACTAGCATGGGGTACCTAATAAAGTGGCCGGTGAGTGTATACAGTGAGGAAAATAAATATTTGAACACCCTGCTATTTTGCAAGTTCTCCCACTTAGAAATCATGGAGGGGTCTGAAATTGTCATCGTGCATGTCCACTGTGAGAGACATAATCTAAAAAAAAATCCAAAAATCACAATGTATGATTTTTTTAACTATTTAATTGTATGATACAGCTGCAAATAAGTATTTGAACACCTGAGAAAATGAGTTCCAGAGGTCAAACGTTTCCTGTAGTTTTTCACCAGGTCTGCACACACTGCAGAAGGGATTTTGGCCCACTCCTCCACACAGATCTTCTCTAGATAAGTCAGGTTTCTGGGCTGTCGCTGAGAAACACGGAGTTTGAGCTCCCTCCAAAGATTCTCTATTGAGTTTAGGTTAGGCCACGCCAGAACCTTGATATGCCACTTCTTCCAGAGCCACTCCTTGGTTTTCCTGGCTGTGTGCTTCGGGTCATTGTCATGTTGGAAGACCCAGCCTCAACCCATCTTCAATGCTCTAACTGAGGGAAGGAGGTTGTTCCCCAAAATCTCGCAATACATGGCCCCGGTCCTCCTCTCCTTAATACAGTGCAGTCGCCCTGTCCCATGTGCAGAAAAACACCCCCAAAGCATGATGCTACCACCCCCATGCTTCACAGTAGGGATGGTGTTCTTGGGATGGTATTCATCATTCTTCTTCCTCCAAACACGGTTAGTGGAATTATGACCAAAAAGTTCTATTTTGGTCTCATCTGACCACATGACTCCTCTGGATCATCCAAATGGTCATTGGCAAACTTAAGACGGCCTTGACATGTGCTGGTTTAAGCAGGGGAACCTTCCATGCCATGCACGATTTCAAACCATGTTGTCTTAGTGTGTTACCAACAGTAACCTTGGAAACGGTGGTCCCAGCTCTTTTCAGGTCATTGACCAGCTCCTCCCGTGTAGTTCTGGACTGATTTCTCACCTTTCTTAGGATCATTGAGACCCCACGAGGTGAGATCTTGCATGGAGCCCCAGTCCGAGGGAGATTGACAGTCATGTTTAGCTTCTTCCATTTTCTAATGATTGCTCCAACAGTGGACCTTTTTTCACCAAGCTGCTTGGACATTTCCCCATAGCCCTTTCCAGCCTTGTGGAGGTGTACAATTTTGTCACTAGTGTCTTTGGACAGTTCTATGGTCTTGGCCATGTTAGTAGTTGGATTCTTACTGATTGTATGGGGTGGACAGGTGTCTTTATGCAGCTAACGACCTCAAACAGGTGCATCTAATTTAGGATAATAAATGGAGTGGAGGTGGACATTTTGAAGGCAGACTAACAGGTCTTTGAGGGTCAGAATTCTAGCTGATAGACAGGTGTTCAAATACTTATTTGCAGCTGTATCATGCAAATAAATAGTTTAAAAAAAAATCATACATTGTGATTTCTGGATTTTTGTTTTTAGATTATGTCTCTCATAGTGGACATGGACCTACGATGACAATTTCAGACCCCTCCATGATTTCTAAGTAGGAGAACTTGCAAAATAGCAGGGTGTTCAAATACTTATTTTCCTCACTGTATACACACACACACACTCACACACACACACACACACACTGGGACAGGGGAAGATGACTACACACAAGTGACACACATTAGGGAAGGGAGGGTAATCACATAGGCGAGAAGGCAGACAAAGATGGAAAGACAAGTGACCTGAAACATAGCCGTGAGTTAACAAAATAAAACAGGAAGTCAGGGAAACAAACAAAACATGAACTAAAAGCGGGAAATGGATGTGATAAGCAGGACCACAAAGACAGCTGCCACCATGATTTAGGTGCCACTCAAATCTATAAGCCCAACTTTCCAAATGTTGATGAATGGAAGGGTGTTTAAAGCTTTATATAACTTTACACATATGTGTATTCATCATTTCAACACAAGTTTATTAATTTTATATTTAGGAAAAAGAGAGCACTGGTATCTAGGCCACAGATTGGACCAATAGTCTATCTAGCTGTCTTGATTTACCCTGCAAAGATCTGAGGAGCAGTTAACCATAGTCCTCATAAATCCACCGGAGTTTAAAATTACAACACAAAAAAAGCAGATGGTAACGGACATCTGGCCGGTGACCGGTGGCACCGGAGCAATCTCGGAAGTAGAACATTGTGGATTTAGACTAGCAGATACCCTAAGTTTAGTTATAAGGGTAAAAAAAATAAAGTCAACCTGTTGATCCCTACTTGTTCTGAAGAGATTCATGAACAAATATCTAAAATACAGATATTAATTATTATGAACCCTGTGTGTCTGTGTGTGTGTTTGTGAAATAGTCACGAAATTTTGATTTATTAATTTGTTTACATGTCACGATTTTCGCGTTTATTATGTATACATGTCATAACTTTCAAACGTGACCCTTTCACAAACTGCCTTGACACTGGGCTGCTCTGAGGGATGCAACATCCGGGAAATAAAATGCCACATGCGGGACGGTGACAACAACTCGCGACAGAACACGATCCACGGTCTCTGGGGGACGCAACAATGGGGAAATGAAACGCCACACGCCGGCCACAACAGTGGGATTAACCGCCACACGCGGGATGCAATCCATGGTCTCTAGGGGAAGCAACAACAGGGAAATGAAACGCCACACGCCGCCCACAACAGTGGGACAAACCGCTACACGCAGGATGCGATCCACAGTCTCTGGGGGACGCAACAACAGGGAAATGAAACGCCACACACCGGCCAAAACAATGGGATGGACCGCCACACACTCAATCCCCGGGTGCAGGGACACGAAACAACGGGGAAATAAAATGCCACACGCCGGCCAGAACAACTGGACGGACCGCCACACACGAGATCCCCGGGTGCAGGAACACAATCTGCAGTCTCTGTGGCACGAAACAACGGTGAAATGAAACGTCACACGCCAGCCACAGCAACATTAAAGTTGTGGTTATAAAGAGAAAAACACGGAAAGGGACACAAACCCTATTGTCTCCAGGATGAAAGACCTGTGTTGTTTGACCCATCCACCATCCCGGCCAACCTCCCTGCGCGGATTTTCGGCTTTTCAATACTACTCACTACCATAAACGTTCTGTGATCACAAAATAGGCTTGTTATTGAAATATGTGTTGTTGTCTTTTAACTATCTTGAGAACCGTTTGTCTTATCTACTTCACACTTGGTGGGGTTCATTGCTGGGTACCCAATAAACATAGTGTTTGGAATCTGGAGCAGTTTGGAAAGCAATAAATATTAATAAATATGATCAAACTAAATAACCGCATAATGAAGGTTTTGAAAAATAAATGCTGGCATGATGCTGGCTTCACGTCTTCTGTGTCTACCTTTTACAATAAAAGCCAAGCTTAAATTCACATAGAGCATTTTGCTAAGACAAAACTCAATAAAAGGGCATTTTTTTGCTGACAAAAAAGCCTGGCACTATATCTTAACAGGCAAAACCTATCTTCCTCCATGTCACTCTGACCCGGTCTGGTTGTGTAACATTAAGGGCTGTGTGCTAACTTCTAACACTATAACATTACTGCCGGCAAGATACCTCCATACTTCCATACTTTAACGTTTATAATGATCAAGCCACTAAGCCTGTTTGGAAAAAATGCCTCAGCTGAAGTGATAAATTCATTAACAATAATAATAGCGAAACGAGAAAGAATCGCTGTCATTAAACACTGTTTGTGGGTGTCAACATACAAAATAGTTGATGAAAAACACTAAAATGTAGTTAAAATAAATCATTGTCAACCACCTTTTCTTAGCTGCTCTGTCACTGCTGAGTTCTTTGTACTCAGTCCGGTTCAGGTAGTAGGTAATTATTCAAATAAAAGATATTATGTCTATATAACAGTAAGAATATTTGATAATTTCTTGTATTTTGATGTAAATGTCATTATATCATTGTTGTGAGGAAACAGTGTGAAACTCACTGCAGCCAGTTTGTCAAAGCGAGCAAAGAGCTCATTGAGCAGTTTGACCAGCTCCTGAGCGCTGCAGGACGATGATAGCTGTGTGAAGCCTACGATGTCTGCAAACAAAATACTGGACAACAAGAGACAGATACAAGATGGAACATTAGTACTGATATCCTGCTGTTCAGTCACATAAACAGTAACCTTCTTGCACAGTGATATTATTATAGAGCTGCAAAGATTAAATCGATTAATCAATTAAATTAAATCAATCAGCAATTATTTTTGATAATTGTTTCATTGATTCAAATGATTTTTTATGAAAATTGAAATTTTCTTTAAATCCAGCTTCTTAAATGTGAATATTTTCTAGTTTCATCTTAAATGTTGACTGGCTGCACTCCATTTGGCTATGTCAGCATACTTGTTACATAGCGGCCAGGGTGGGGAACCTTACTGAAATCGAGTGCAGCTAACACAGGAGGCAGCAGGAATGATGTTGAATATTTATCGGATAATAATCAAACAGCATCAGGTGGTGGAAACAAGATAAACTTTGATTTAATCTTTTCACTTCAGCTTCAGGTGTTGACACTACAGAGCTTTTTAATTCAGCTTAAACAAGCCATGTCAAATATTTGTGTGCCTAACTACTCATTCCAGGGGAAGGATCTAATTGCTAGTGTTATGGGCCCCATTCAGACCTAGCATTAACATCCATCCGGAGTGATCAAATCACAAGTGGACAGCTCTAAGTACAGGCGTGAAGCACCCAGGACGCATTGCAATCTGATCACTCAGATCACATTCCGAGGTAGTCTATGGCAACATCCTTTTAGCAATGTGTAGGGGAATGTGTCCTGGACCAAACTGAAGGAACGCCTACTGCCTACTGACATCCTTCGCTTATGCAGAAATACATACTCATTCGCAGGCTGTATCCACAAGTCTGGTAGATGTATGTATGCTATTTTGGCGGTTGTTGTATTTTTTCATGTTGTAGAAAGTACTGACACTGTGTTTTGGATGTTATTATCATACTATTGGTGATGTGTCAGTTGTTTTGTTCCGGTGCTCTGTATAGATCTGACACCCGCCCTCATGCTCTTATCCCCGGCTGTCTAAAGCTCTGTGAGCCACTGTTGCCTGGCAAAGGTGGCCGTGTCTGCAGTATGGAGTCCCTGGGCACCGTAGAAAATAACCTAAAATTTACAAACCCACATACTTTTACCCACATACTGGCGTCAGAGAAAAGTATGCCCATCAGCCGACAGAAATAGACTGTAGTAAGCACTTTTATACACACGTTTCTGTAATAATGTACGATTCAGGTGAGTGCAGTTATCTAAACACACAGATTTGTCATTGAAATATATATTTCTGTTTATACAAACAGAAATCATGCACGTTTATTTGAATATAAAGCGGGAAAATGAGATCCAACGCATTTGGAGACACATTCTAATGACAGGTGTGAACTGACAAATTTAGAGCTGTCAACTTGTGATCGGATGAACAAAGATGCATGTTTATGTCAGGTCTGAACAACATATGAGACTGTAAGGGTTTGCATTCATGCTTTATTGGATGATGAAGCTTCATTCTTTCTGTTAATACTGGCCATAAAAACATCCACAACCCTCTCTCTATGCAAAAATACATTACAAACTTTATCTTGGAAAGCACATCAAGAATAAATCTCCAGTATGAACAGGAGGAATGATTACAGTGTTTATATAGGCACCTGACTACTGTTTTAAGACAGACTTGAAAAATCGTATCCCTATCTTTTAAGTAGCTGAATTATCTCGACACCAACATCTTGTTATCTTGTTTATCATTAACAGCTCTTTAGGCCTTGGCGTGATCACTGCTGTGTCAAGATAGCAATACGCCAAGATTGCACCTGAACACACCTCCCTGTAAGACCAGCGTGTGCATAGGCGCACAGATGGGCGCAGGAGAATTTTCTATTTAAACAACGCGGGCGCTGGACGGGAAATTGACAACTGTGTCGGCCTTAAACTAGCAATGACACTTGTGTCGGGCTTTGCGCTGCGCCGGGTGCAAGATAGGGCCCTTCATGTTTAGGGATGTTGTGACTGCTGAGCTACCAAATCTACAACACAAAAAAAAAGTTTCCTCAGAGGGCGTTGCCATTTATCAGACTTCTGATAACAGAAAACTACTTAGTGCTCGGTTCACTTAACATTAATGGCTTTGATTTAAGAATTTATGTTGTCTCTGACTTTGCTGGGGAGCCTCTGGAACACTCTCAAGGATCTTGTACATGGCTAGACACCACTTTGAGAATACTCTTGCAGCATAAACAATCAAAAGAATCAACTAGACAAAATGAATGTTAAATATAGATGTAAGGCTAAAAACTAAATTGTTCAGGTCAGACATACAGCACCTTCAATGTCAAAAGCCTACAGAGATACTCAGTTACCTGACGTTTTCGTGCCTGTACATATACATGGTGTTGAACTGCTGCATCTCTTTCTGACTGGGCTCCTTCTTCATGTCCTGAAGCATCTCATCTGCTATGTGCTTTGGAAGGATGGAGAGTAGCAGACGTTCCTGTAGATGACAAAGAAAGATACACAGGGACATCATCAGTGTTTTTTTTACTATAAAAAGCATTCTTCATTCTATGTAACAGAATATTCAAGTTTTTCCCTGGGTTTGTTATGCAATGACACCAACGTCATACCTGTGGTGGAATTTGCAGAAACACCAAGTTGTGGTATGATGAGACTAAAGGGACAGCTTAGACAGCAACAGGTCATTCATAGGTCACAGGTCAGGGGACGAGAATATTCAGCCAGTCTCTCATAACCAAACTTGTTTATGTATAATTATGTTTGTCTCTCTATAGTGTAGACAGCTGCATGATAAGGAAATGTTTTGGTCTCAGGACTGTCTCCTTTTGGATGTCGGTGGGCCAGCCAGACTTTAGCATACTTCCCAGAGAGAGCAATAGGCTGAACTAGGCTTTAGCATATACTGTGTTGCTCTTACTTTCCACATCTTTTCTAGCTCCTCTTTCAGCCCTTGGTATTTCTCAAGCTAACTACCCCCCTGCTTGTAAAAAAAAAAAAAAAAAACCCCCCTGACTCTGAATTCTATACTCACATAGAATTGGATAGGTCACATAGGGTTGAGTTGGCATGGCTTCCCCCTTTCGAGCGCTGCCCATATTGATACATTTTTCACAGATGCATTTTTTGAATTTCAAGGGTAGAGGCACTTCAGCCAAAACTTTGGGGTTTAGTTACTCCTTAAACTCACACATATAAACACGAGAATGTTGTATTATTTTCTTTCTGACCTGTTGCTGACTCTGCTCCTCCAGGTTGAGTTTGACTTCCAGTGACTGTCTCGCCTCCAGAAAGGCCTTCCGATGCTTCCGGTCAGCCATGTAGTACGACATGACGCCCACAGTGATGGCACAAACATAAATCACTACGTTGGCCAGCAGCTTGAAAACACAAAAAAGAATGCACAAGTTAGGGCTCCATAATTCATAAACACATGCACAATGTTTAATAAACATGCAGAATAAGAACATAACAGGACACTACATAATGTTTTCCAGGAGTCTAGCTTTAAAAGTGATGTATTAATAATAATAATAATAACAACAACAACAACAACTAAAGCTGCAAGCAGCAATGAACGGGCCCTCACACTCCGCACACGTCGGGGGTGACGGCGGCTCCCAGTCGATGCGGCCGTGTATTTCCGTTAACGTTGAACACTGCACACAAGATTTTGATTTAAAAGGTAACTACCGTTTTTTTTCAACATGGAACCTATCTATGTTTTTTCATGTATGTGACTGATGGGAACAACAATCTTTGAAATTGGTCCAGTATTAATTGTGAACGCTGTAACCGGCAGCCACAAACCGGGCTGCAATGTAACCCTAAGGGGCAAATGTTCAGCGTCATTTTGGTCCACTAATAGTGCTGTTTTTTGCTGTTTAAATGCTCAGATTACAGGTGAAACTCAAAGAATTAGCATATGGTGCAAAAGTTCATTCATTTCAGTAATTCAACTTAAAAGGTGAAACTAATATATTATATAGACTCATTACTTCCAAAATGAGATATTTCAAGCCTTTATTTGATATAATTTTGATGATTATGGCGTACAGCTTATGAAAACCCCAAATTCAAAATCTCAGAAAATTAGCATATTACATGAAATCAATAAAAAAAGGATTTTAAATACAGAAATGTCAGCCCTCTGAAAAGTATAATCATGCATATGTACTCAGTACTTTGTTTGGGCCCCTTTTGCATGAATTACCGCCTCAATGCGGCGTGGCATGGATGCTATCAGCCTGTGGCACTGCTGAGGTGTTATGGAAGACCAGGATGCTACAATAGCTCTTCTGCATTGTTGGGTCTCATGTCTTTCATCTTTCTCTTGTCAATGCCCCATAGATTCTCTATGGGGTTCAGGTCAGGAGAGTTTGCGGGCCAATCAAGCACAGTAATCCCATAGTCATTGAACCAGGTTTTGTTACTTTTGGCCGTGTGGGCAGGTGCCAAGTCCTGCTGAAAAATGAAGTCAGCATCTCCATAAAGCTTGTCTGCTGAAGGAAGCATAAAGTACTCTAAAATGCCCTGGTAGACGGCTGCGCTGACTCTGGACTTAATAAAGCACAGTGGACCAACACCAGCAGATGACATGGCTCCCCAAACCAACACAGACTGTGGAAACTTCACACTGGACTTCAAGCATCTTGGATTGTGTGTCTCTCCATTCTTCCTCCAGACTCTGGGACCTTGGTTTCCAAAAGAGATTCAAAATTTGCTCTCATCAGAAAAGAGGACTTTGGACCACTGAGAAACAGACCAGTTCTTTTTTTCTTTAGCCCAGGTAAGACACTTCTGACGTTTGTTGTTCAGGAGCGGCTTGACAAGAGGAATACGACATTTGAAGCCCATGTCCAGGACCCGTCTGTGTGTGGTGGCTCTTGATGCAGTAACTCCAGCCTCAGTACACTCCTTGTGAAGCTCCCCCCACACATTTGAATGGCCTTTTCCTGACAATCCTCTCCAGGCTACGGTCATCCCTGCTGCTTGTGCACCTTTTTCTTCCACACTTTTCCCTTCCATTTAACTTTCTATTAATGTGCCTTGATACTGCACTTTGAGAACATCCAACTTCCTTTGCAATTACCTTTTGAGGCTTTCCCTCCTTGTGGAGGGTGTCAATGATGGTTTTCTGCACAACTGTCAGGTCAGCAGTCTTCCCCATGATTGTGAATTCCACTGAACCAGACTGAGAGACCAATTAAAGGCTCAGGAACCCTTTGCAGGTGTTTTGGATTAATTATCTGATTAGAGTGTGATACTTTGAGCCTACAATACTGAACTTTTGCACCATATGCTAATTTTTTGAGTTTCACCTGTATTATTAAGTGTCTTGTCAACATTATGGAAAGGAGCCCTACAAAGATTTAAAACCTCTTTAAGACCTGTTTAACAAGAAACAGCTCTGAGGTTGCTAGCGCTAAACCCACCAGACTCCATTTTAAAAAAACAATACTTTTAGGATGTATAGAGGTAACATATTTTCACACATAAATTGGTAAACTATGTGTTTATTTTAACTAAAACTAGATTGTGATGGTTGGAAAAGTCATTTAGACACAAAAACATAGGAAAATAGGGTCCAGGTTGAAAAAAACAGTAGATACCCCTTAATTACCTCCATATAGTCACATAGAATTGGAAATTAAATATTTCAAATTGTGCACCACTTTCTGTGTTCACTATGTGGCGCCAGAAAACACACTATACGTCATTTGGCTGCATGTTTAAACCACATCATGTAAATTTCAAGTAAATCAAATGATTTTCAGCAGGGCTTAATTCCTGTTGCCAAGTAGGTGGCGCTATGACTATAACTCATTATTAACTTATACATGCTCTTGGGCCTGTTCTCTATTTAAGCGTTAACGATTTGGGGCAGAGTGGACAATGTACACTCAAGTTCAGTGTTTCCCACACAGACTAATTTATGGCAGTGTAACACACAATCAACACCAGCAGCCACACATTGCGTTTCATTACTATAATTATTTTTTTAACACTATTTCAAACACGCATTCTTTCTGCTGCATTTCTTTTCCCAGCTCTCCTCAGCTCTCACACACACACACACACACACACACACACACACACACACACACACACACACACACACACACACACACACACACACACACACACACACACACACACACACACACACACACACACACACACACACACACACACACACACACACACACACACACACACACACACACACACACACACACACACACACACACACACACACACACACACACACACCCATGAAAACAGTGTTGTAAACTTAGCAACTTGTCCAGCAAGCATGCAAGGTATTTATGTCCTGTGGCCGCCAAAACAGTCACCTCTCTGGATCGGTTTTGTGAGGAGCAGAGAAGCAGCCCCTCCCATCATTCCTCATGTGCAGCAGCACTGCACACAGTGCGGCAGACAGGTAGAAAGGGGAGAAGGGACAGGGTGAGCTAAGCTGGCCTGGCCCTGGGAAAGCCAGCCTCCTTTCCTGGAAGTTCTTTATTGATCTTTTGCCCTCCTTTTGTAGAATATCTTTTTACTTCAAAAGGTAGGCCACCTAAGTAATAATTATATTTCTTTCTATCTACCTTGCTGACACAACCACTAAGCTTTAGGTTAATGATTGCGTAATGACAATCATCCCTTACCAAAAATTGGTTTCTAATCTGTGGGAAACACTGAAGAAATAAACAACTACCTGTTTTGCAGCGTTATGGTAATTTGAGATCTATCCTCGTCAACACTTTTGGACACAAGTGCAAAGGTTTCGCGATTTAGCATCACCAAGGGCTGTAGATCATACTGACCAGTTTTGAAGTCAATAGGGTTAAATCTGTAAGAGGAGTTTGTAAAGTAACCTGCAATTAGTCAAAATCATCCATAATTTACACATTCATTTTAATAGAGCTAATGTCCTGTTGGGTTTAGGGTATGTCTAAACTTACTTTTTTGTAAGTTTAGACATGATGCAAAGGCTTTCCAAATTTTATAGGTAAGGTCTAGGTAAAACACACTGCAGGGACTACTTCTTTGAAATCTTGTTGGGGGCGCAATTGAGCCAATTTACCATCAGACCCATGTAAATCACTTCAAGCCTGGACTAACATCTTGTAGTAAAGATTTGGGGTAGATCGGACAATGTCTGTTGGAGTTACAACTTTCTGTTTCATGGTAACATTGAAGTTCACAGTGCATCCACGGTGATGCCTTTACACAAAAAAAAAAAATCACAATCTTCAAATTGAAGCATCATCAAGGTCTAGTTATAAGTGTTATAAGTTATTGGTATTATACAGTGAGGAAAATAAGTATTTGAACACCCTGCTATTTTGCAAGTTCTCCCACTTAGAAATCATGGAGGGGTCTGAAATTGTCATTGTAGGTGCATGTCCACTGTGAGAGACATAATCTTTAAAAAAAAAAAACAAGAAATCACAATGTATGACTTTTTATTTGTATGATACAGCTGCAAATAAGTATTTGAACACCTGTCTATCAGCTAGAATTCTGACCCTCAAAGACCTATTAGTCTGCCTTCAAAATGTCCACCTCCACTCCATTTATTATCCTAAATTAGATAAGCACCTGTTTGAGGTTGTTAGCTGCATAAAGTCCACCCCATACAATCAGTAAGAATCCCACTACTAACATGGCCAAGACCAAAGAGCTGTCCAAAGACACTAGAGACAAAATTGTGCATCGCCACAAGGCTGAAAAGGGCTACGGGGAAATTGCCAAGCAGCTTGGTGAAAAAAGGTCCACTGTTGGAGCAATCATTAGAAAATGGAAGAAGCTAAACATGACTGTCAATCTCCCTCGGACTGGGGCTCCATGAAAGATCTCACCTTGTGGGGTCTCAATGATCCTAAGAAAGGTGAGAAATCAGCCCAGAACTACACAGGAGGAGCTGGTCAATAACCTAAAAAGAGCTCGGGACCACTGTTGCCAAGGTTACTGTTGGTAATACACTAAGACGTCATGGTTTGAAATCATGCATGGCACGGAAGGTTCCCCTGCTTAAACCAGCACATGTCAAGGCCGTCTTAAGTTTGCCAATGACCATTTGGATGATCCAGAGGAGTCATGGGAGAAAGTCATGTGGTCAGATGAGACCAAAATAGAACTTTTTGGTCATAATTCCACTAACCGTGTTTGGAGGAAGAAGAATGATGAGTACCATCCCAAGAACACCATCCCTACTGTGAAGCATGGGGGTGGTAGCATCATGCTTTGGGGGGGGGGGGGTTCTGCACATGGGACAGGGTGACTGCACTGTATTAAGGAGAGGATGACAGGGGCCATGTATTGCGAGATTTTGGGGAACAACCTCCTTCCCTCAGTTAGAGCATTGAAGATGGGTCGAGGCTGGGTCTTCCAACATGACAATGACCCAAAGCACACAGCCAGGATAACCAAGGAGTGGCTCTGTAAGAAGCATATCAAGGTTCTGGCGTGGCTTAGCCAGTCTCCAGACCTAAACCCAATAGAGAATCTTTGGAGGGAGCTCAAACTCCGTGTTTCTCAACGACAGCCCAGAAACCTGACTGATCTATAGAAGATATGTGTGGAGGAGTGAGCCAAAATTCCTTCTGCAGTGTGTGCAAACCTGGTGAAACAGGAAACGTTTGACCTCTAATTGTAAACAAAGGCTACTGTACCAAATATTAACATTGATTTTCTCAGGTGTTCAAATACTTATTTGCAGCTGTACCATACAAATAGTTTAAAAAAAAATCATACATTGTGATTTCTGGATTTCTTTTTTTTAGATTATGTCTCTCACAGTGGACATGCACCTACGATGACAATTTCAGACCCCTCCATGATTTCTAAGTGGGAGAACTTGCAAAATAGCAGGTGTTCAAATACTTATTTTCCTCACTGTATGTTTAAATCAATTATTGACATTTCCCCCCGTTTTGTGATGATAAAATATATCCAAATCCCTAAAATTCTTTATGAGTTCCTAAATTTTTCAACTTCAACTTCAAAAGAGCCCACGTGCTCCTGGGTAAAAAAAAAAATTAATGTTGAGCCCTGACTATTATAGTACATGACTCAAGTCCTTACAGAGGAATCACTATTTCAATTGAGGATTTTGTTGCGTAGATTTTTTCACTGAAATGAATGAAGTCATAAAATATGACAGACATTCAAAGCTTCATTGGAAAACCTTAATAAAAGCATTTGAATGTAAAAAGAACAATGTCATTCAGTGCAGCAGACCTACTAAGGCATTGCATAACCCTCATTTTCTTACCACCTTTCCTGTCCTTCTATATCAAGTAAAGGCAAAATGCTTACTACGAGTTATAATATGTACAATACAATTCCCTAGCATACTTTGTAGCCCTAAATGTGAAACAGAAGCTGTAGTTGGCTTTTGGCCAACTGCATCTATGAACCTACTTTTGTGTCCTAAAGACTTCTGTAAGTGAAGTACTGGCTACAAGAGAATACATACAAGTAAATGCATTTCATGACAACCAAACCCTTGTCCATCCTAGGGTTGGGCATCGAGAACCGATTCCCACTTGGAATAATTTCAAAAATTACAATTCCAGCAGAATCATTTCTATATTGGAACTTATTGGCACATTAAGCAGCAGTCTAGTGTGGCTTTACTTTACATTGAAAAAGCCCTGTAAAACAGCAAACACCAATGAATCAAAATTAAACTTTCCTCTTATTTGTAAAAAATAGGCATGTGACCCGTTTCAACTCCACCCCTTAAAGAATCAGAATCGATAAGAACCGGAATTGAATGGAAGAACCAGAATTGGAATCAGAATCGTTAAAATCCAAACGATGCCCAACCCTACTCCCTCTACACTACCTCCATTCCAAATCTTACCTGTCTACCAAGTGCTGCCCCCTGGATGTCCTCCTGCTGCTGCTGGGCGATCGTGACGCCCAGAACCAGGGTGTGGACCCCGCAGGATACAGTAGTGATGAGTACGATTGGTGTTAGCCTCAAAGGCAGAGTCAGAAAAAATGAGAAGCTGAAGAAAGCCTGCCAGCCCACCGTGTCACTAGCCTGGTGAAAGCGAGCATAGTTCAGACCCAGGTAGCAGAATATCTGAGCTGCTATGAGCACCCACAAGGCATAGGGCACCACCCGTCTCGAGATGCGGTCTGGCAGCAGCCCAAAGCGGCACAGCAAGTAGAGGACAATATCTGCTGCCAGTCCCATTGATGCCACTAAAACAGAAGCCAGCTTGTCAGTGGTGTAGACCACCGTACACATGACGATGATGTAGCTGTCGAAAAGGGCGGCAAACACGACGAGCACTAGCAGGGTTTCGTGTCTCTGCCGTCTGAAGTAGGTCTGGTAGAGGTTCTCCAGAGAGTCAGGCGCAAAGGTGAGGCGCATGAACCGCGGCAAGCAGAGGCAGCATCCTGAGCTCCGAACCGTGACCTCATTTGTTCGCCCAACTGCCTGCCCAGGGTCAGAGGGCAGCGTCACCGAGCAGTCTGCTGAATACTCCGCTGAGTATTCGGGCTCGGAAAAGGCTCGGTTCCTAGGCATGGCAAACACTCAGAGCTTCTGCTTCCTGCCTTTTCCTTTTAAAAAAATAAATAAATAAAAATGAAAAGCAGTTTGTTGTCCTACAGGAGTAGACCAAACCCTAAGAACTCTCAGGTATACATCATCTGCTTGTTTGTCTTCTGCTGAGTAACCACATTTTTCCCTTGAGAGCCCACATGGCATGAACCACAGTTGTGTGTTGATTGTCAAGACCTGTACAGTGGAGAGATATCTTCTTGCATAGCTGCATCTGTGGTCACTCCATCTAATGCTGTCTTTTCACTCAGTGTGTTATGTGCACAGATTGAGCACGCCTACTCTTTTTTTTTTTTTTACGTAATCCAAAGAGTGCACACCTCTTGTTCCTCATTCAGCTTTACAAATGTGACAAATGTTTCAGCAGCTCCTCTCCACCGTTGTACTCCACAGCCGTGTACCATATCAAAGTTATTAACATTGGATCACATAAGGAGATGTTAGTATGACTCCCTCTGCTTCCATCATTTCGCTGGACTGGACAGTTTTTTGCATTTTGGCCTTCCTTAGTCCCTCCTCACATGGACTGAATAAAGAGGGACACATGGGTAAGAAATTCACCAATGACTTAATGTCAACACACAGAGGCATTTGTTTTGCATTCAACAAAACCTGATGATCAGGGTAGGTGCAGTACATTCTCTAATTCCTGTACCTGGCAGACTGGCCGCTGTCTACTATGCGACGACAAAGTCACGTCAACATCCATGTCTAAATCTAGCTTTTTATTACAGGGTTTCTATTCCCTGCAGGGGACTGGCAGAATTAAATAATTTCAAGCTGAATATTTTAAATTGGTATGCCACATGTATGCCGAATTGAAAAACGACTCGTTGAATCGGCAACAGGGTGTCTACATCCAGGATACAGGCTCTCTGCTGTGGGCCTACCTAGCTACATGTTGCGCTCTGTCTAATACACAGGTTATGAAAACGCATTGTAAACACTATAAACTCAAGCTGTGCAAAGACATGTACACTGTCACAATAACCACGAATTTCAAAGCTGTAAGTCGTCTGAGCGCTTAGGTGATACAAGACCAATGTCACTGACTTAGTCATCCAACAAACCTGTTTAAATGGTTTCTTTAGCTTCTCAAAGCTTAACTATATTTGACTGATGGTTAACTGAACCTCTTTAGCCTAACGTAGTCTAGTTACAATGCATCGTGTGTAATTTCCATTCACGTGTTGACGTTATGCAGTAAACTCATAATGTGCCCCTGTTCTTCTAGATGCTCTGAAAATCATACACATTATAGATAACGTTACTGATGCGTCCGCTTACCGTGTGTAAAGCCTCATTTCGTATCCTTTGAGTGCTAGCGCTATTCATAGGCAGATGTGGGTGCCCTTAGTCTGCCGTAATACAGCCGCCGAGTAAATTAAATCTCTGTCTAGATATTTAAAAAAAAAAAAAAGCTCATGGAAAGTAGCCTCGACGAGTACACTACATGATACACTAACGTTAACCCCCGCTTCAGCTCGGGTGTTTTCCGAAAAAAGAAAAAAAAAACATCTTCACCATCAGTCTAAACGCATTAAAATAAAAACTTCCGGTCACTTTCAGAATAATAGCGTTCTTATTTTGTGAAAATGCACTTTCAACCTTTTTTGGAGTAACGGTAAAATAAAGGGTTTAAAGATTAAAAATTAAACTAAAGATTAAATTAATTTGTAAGTGAATATGTAAATATGAATAACCGTTTGTTGTAAAATGCTATTTTTTTGCATAATATAGCAAGATGGATACTGTAGGCTAGTTTGATAAACACACAGTGACCCAATCGGTTTTCATCCCAAACATTTTTAAACAAATACATTCTGAAAATCTTAAATCATGCTTTCCCTGCAGAACCTGTTTGCATGAAATATTATGGTATGCTGTTATCAAATCATATTCATAATTCGTATTATTTGCCACATGTATGACAACCTAGAAAGGTTCTATGTGAAAATGTATTTTAGCTCCATCAGCGTGTGAATGTGTATAAATGTTTATCTGATGAGCAGATGGCACCTGTTATGAAAGCCTCGGCCACAGTGTGTGAATGTGTGTGAATGGTTCCTGTACAACGTAAAAGCACTTTGAGTTGTTGTTAAGTCTAGAACACTATATAAATACTATCAATTTAACACTATTTAACATAAACCTTTATTCTTGATCTTGGAAATGACAACACAAATAAAAAAAACTTCTCAAGGTATGCTTAGTAGCCTTTACAGAGCATTCAACCTAATTTCATGGCCTTCAGCAGTGAATGGAGTTTGCTCCGTTGAAAAGTAGACAATGTGATGACAAATAAGTAAACTCCATTAATGAAGACCTTGAGGTAAAATTGAAAGTTATGGCCATAGTTAGTAAAGTACCTTGATTTGGGTTTTTATGTCATCTTAGCAAAGTCTATGTAAGCTACCATTGAGTATGCATCATGAGCTTCAGCTTTATTAATAGCTTGTATGAAGTCTGTTTCATATTCTTTCAATGACAAATTATGATCACTGTAAAGCTAAAGTTAATGCGCACAATTGTTACTTGACAAAAAGCTGTGAAAAAGATCAAAATCTCAAACACCAAATTGTGCTTCAGCAGACAGACAAATTTAATATCTCATTAAAATCAGATTTAACAAATACTTTTTAAAATATTCTTTAGTCCACTAACTGTCATGCTTTTATTTTGAAGGTACATGTTTAAACCTTGTATTGACTCTGGCATTGACTGGCTAACTTGACTTGGCCACCTCTGGCCACATTTTCTCCACATGTATCCCCGCCCCCTTAAATCATCGCAGCCTTTTTAACTGCCATCCTCCCAGAGATTCAGGACAAAAACGTTTTGGAAGCAAGATGCTCAGACTATAGTATGGGTCTGAGTAGGAAAGTTAATTATTAATAATATATGCATAGCCTACTGTTATGTGCTCCCCGCCCTTTGTTTTTTTCTCTCTCTCCCCTTTCAGGTTTGTCTCAGGTGTTCCTGATTGTCTGGAGGGTGGCCCCGCCCCCTGAATACAAGATGCTTTTGTTATTCATTGCTTCGAGGGTTTAGGTCTGGTAGTCTGGGGCCTATTGCACGAAAGTAGAATAAAGATATCCAGGATAAATGAAAAAGCGCAGCTTGACTTAGTGTGACCTGCTCATCGCGGCTTATTAGGTTGCACGTTTGCCGAGCCAGGATGAACAGGTGAAGCTAAGTCAAGCCAGGTGTAGATAAAAGATTTATTGATGCAGAGATGGAGAAGACGCATGCGCCATATGTTTCATCCAATGAGCAGCAGCTTCTAATGGAAAGTAACGAGGAGGGGAAGAATATGCAAAAAGAGACGGCTCTTATCAAACGGAGAGAAAAAGCCCAACATAGCGGACCCGACTGAATGTGTGAGAGTGTAAAAATATCTACTTAGCCCATAGTCACTCCACATTTTTACAAAGTTGGAGGCTACACTGTGTTTGAATTGCTTTAAATATGCTAGTTTCATGTTTCTGTTTTTATATCATATAAAAACAGAAACATGAAACTAGCATGTGCTGGTTTTACCGTAAAGTGTCTTTGACTAGCCTACCATGTAAAGCACTATATAAATACAATGAATTATTATTTAGCCTTTGCCTTAAAAGTGAGCAGAGGGAATTAATGTTCCTCGGGAAATGGACCCTAATGACTCTAGGCTTAATTTCAAACCCTTATTCACAACGCTAGAACATGTTTTACAACCATATGCACAAATCTCTATAAGCTACATCTAATTCTTTGTACAATTAATGTTCATACAGAACGATCAGAAAGGGACAACAACTAGAAAAAGAAGTAAATGACTTCAATACACGCTGTGAGCATATGTAAAACAATATTCATGTTTTTTTATTCTTCTGACAAGTGACGCACCAAAATAAAAAGATTAAGAACCATTGCGGTGTTCCCGGTGTGATGAATGTAAACTACACTAAATACGTAGGCCTACTGTATATAGGCCATGTTATTGGTCCAGGGATGTGAGACTAAATGAGAAGGTTATGAAACCAATGTAAGCTATAATAAAAAACATTAGGCCTACATATTAAGGAGTAACACAAACTGTCCTTTATTAGAGAAGGATAAGCAACAAGAAAATGAAATCATGAATGTATTGATCTCTGACTAGTCTGCCATTATTATCATCTGGGAATATCGCTACATTAATATCGTCACACTTAATCTCCGGTGCGCGTCCTGTAACCTGAAGCTGAGACCACGGACGCTGCGCTGCTCATCTCTACTTTTACAGAGAGAGTGTGGACACTGACGCGACTCGCAGCCACCGGGCAGCAGCCGCACGCCAGGCAGCCTCGAAACAGTACCATCCCCCCGGGAAAAGTCCCACTCCGCTTCAGGATGCCAGCGCAACCATTTCTAACCATCTAAACTGTAGTAGGGTTTAAATCAAACTCGCGACAAGAATAGTGACAAGTAGGCGAATGCATGTTAATGAAAATAAAGCAGAACACATGCAGAAGACAACGGAATAACTGTTAAAAACTTTTATTTCGGATCAGACGGCAGCTGATTTGACACATGAGACTCCAGGATTAATCTTAGCCTGGCTGTTAGCCTGCTCTGGACCAGGCTAGCCGCAAAGAATAAATCTCCATGGTTACTTGGCTGGGCTTAATTCAATCTGGTTTCGTGCAACCGAGTCAAAGCTAAATTCATCCAGGATAACTTGAATATCCCGGCTTAATCCCTTATCCTAGTTTCGTGCAATAGGCCTCTGGTTTTCATGGCTTTGTTTTGTTAGTTTTTAGGCCTACTTATGGTGCTTTTCCACTGCGTGGTATCTACTCGACTCGCCTCGACTCTACTCGCTTTTTTGGTTTTCCATTACCTCAGTTGAGGTTCCAAGGGAGCTGAGGCGATACCAAAAGGTGACATGGAAACCTGCAGACTACTGGTTGGTCGGATCACTGCGTTTTTAGCAAACAAGAGTGAGGAGTGTGTGTCCAGAACAAACGCGACATTTAAAAAAAAAAAATCTAACCAGACACCGACAGATTATCTACTCTCTGCACTGTTCTAACTTTCCAACTGTTCAATATTAAGGGCTATTAGGGGCTTTTGCATGTCGTTTCCAATATTGCACACTGTGGGGAGAGCCGCCGGGACGATTGAAACGCGGGACGGATGAAACATTCCAGTTTTCTCCGAGTGCGATGATGATAGAAAGACTTCCTTATGTCAACACATAGAGCAAGTTAACCTCCTCCTATCAGCCAAATATCTTCCTGTTATTTCCTTTTATCGCGGAGTTACAGCCGATAAACGAGTTTTGATGGTCAAAAGTAAACTTCATTAGAGGTCACATTTTTGACGATTATTAACGAGGGTTTTTCATTTAAAGGTTTGACTACATGCTTATTCAGTAGACCAGTTAGTGTTCTCCACAATCCCAGACTTTCATATTGCATGATTGTTTACATGAGAAGCAAAACAGGCTGTAATGTCATGTGTCTATGTCGGGACGGATGAAACAGCTGTTTCAACTGTCCCCGACCTGGCTGGAACTCCATGGATTTTAAGTAAATGCACAAATATCTGTGTTTATACAATTATTTATGGAGGTGAGACATGGAAAAGCAGTTTTAGAAAGATGAAAATATATTTGAGCCCACCAGGTAGGGGGGGTTGAGTTTTCCCATGTTATCCTATGGAGACTGACGGGCAGGGGCGCGTTATTTTTATGTCCAGTGGTATAACCCATGTAAAAACCTAGTGAAATGACATTTTCCACAATAGAAGCATGATATAAATGGAAAAACATACTGTTCTAGCTATAAAAATGTCATAATCATCCACAGTGCATGATATTTCAATAACCGCTTCATACGCGCTTCAGGATGACGGCAATCAGTCGTTAACAGACATTCACAAAGACGTATAGCCCTGCAACAATCTATCTAAAATAACACCTTTTGGAAGTACCATCCATGATATACAGTAAAATATTAAAGTTGTGGGAAGTTTATACGGCTTAAACTGTATGTTTCATTCGTCCCCGCATGCTGTTTCATTTGTCCCGTCCAGGAGGGACAGATGAAACATTACGCACGTCCCACTTTTGCTGTAATAACTCCTCAACGGTTTTGTTCAAAGCTGAAAATGCAACTGTATCTGACAGATGACACGTGTAGGTTGCTAGTGACAAAATATCACCTTTCAGTGTGATACGACCGCTTTGTAAATTACGTTTAATTAAAAAGTGTTTCAACTGTCCCGGCTCTCCCCTATCTTCCGTCGTAAACATAACGTTGTAGGCTATTAGAAACATAGATGTATGCGTTTCAGGCACGTCAATAGAAATATTGCTTCTTCTCATAAATTCAAGAAACTTGTTGTAGCTGATTGAGAGACTTGGGATCACGCGTTTCCAGCCCAAGGTAACCAGTTGTTTTAGACCGATTGTTTCACAAACCGTGTGCTGCCTGGTATAATTTATGACGAGTCCTTGCACATGGATAGCGCAGAGGTGTAGCAGGAGGTTATAGTGCACGATTTAATTATGAAGTTACGCTTTAATCAAGGTAACAAGTTGTTTCGGTTTTGTTAAGTTTTTTTCAAAAGTAACATCGGGTTCAATCGGATCTCTGAGGAAGGAGGCTGAGGGTCAAATTGAGAATTAAGAAAAGGTTTATTGTAACAGCATGATGAGGATGATAAGACAAAGACAAAAACAGACAAACATAATAACACTGCAGTTGACAGCGGACTGGATCCATGCTTCCCCATGATGGAGTCACGTGAAACCAGTCTCGAAAATTCCTAAATCACACAGTTTTATCCCCTGCACCTTGGGGCGGTTCCTTTTTACCTGGCCCAGTCAAATCTATTCTCATTGGTCCGCCGTTGTCATGACAGCATGCCGAGGGCATCTTCGCAGTCCAAAGAGAATAAACATGCCGCTAAACTCTGCCCCTTTGGGGGTCGCTTTTGGTTGCAAAGCAAAAGGTTCTGTTGTTTAAATGTGAAACTTTAACATCAACAGTTTAATTAACATTGTATTGTCTTAGCCCAGACTAAGACCCCAGGGGACCGGAGACAGAAGGCCACCTTTTGTTGTTGTAGCAGGAAGCTCCTTTGCATATGTTAAATGCCAGACTTGACCAGATCAATTCTTTACAGTCAGAGAAATAGAGGGGGGAAATGGGGAACAGATGGCCATCTTGACTTCTTCACAGACAAAATACATATTAATCCCATCATAGCTGCATCACACTTAGTTTATAACTTTTTTATAACTCAACAATCCCTCCTTTTTCACACCTTTGGTGTGAAACACTATAAACTATAAATGTCTTGTCTTATATGAACATAAAAATATAACCAAAAATGTAAAGATCAGCTGCAAAAGTTGTAAGAAACAAACATGATTTTACAAACAATTCATTTTCTTTGACTCTGACCTCATCTGACTCCTTATCTTGTAAAAAATTTTATTTTCTTTGACTCAACTGTTGCTGCTATGGCTGATTTTACTCAGTGATTAGTGACTAACTTTAGAAACAAAAACAAACAAATCAGAAGATATTAGAAGTCTTTGACCAGGTGAAAAAACAATGGGAACTTAAATCATTTAACAGGAAGGAGAACAACAACAAAAAAAAAATCTTAATCACTAATCACTTAGTTTATAACTTTTTAAGTTTTTTTCCAGCAGTAATGTGAATGATGTGATGGTGTAGTGGACAGTGCAGTGGACTCCAGTGCTATTATTTTTGCCGAAGAGGGTTTGAACCCAGCGCGACACGAATCATCATAATTTCTTTCACAATTTTCTCGCTGTACAATGTTATTGTAGTGTCGTGCTCAGATATTCTGTTCAATTCAGTATAGTTTATATTGAGGTGCGACATGCAAAGGCCAGTAAAATGTATATGAATTTGTAGCGAATCTGTCGACGTGGGTAGCCGTTGAGGTTTACATGGCATCTGGACAGGCTCGGAAACCAGTAGGTGGAAAAACCAGAAGGCACATAACACCGGCTGCCGCCGCTGAGCAGCCAACGCCCGCTCCGCATGCTGCACGTCGGCGCGGGGGTGCCGTGTCTAACCAGATGCACCAGGTGAGTAGCCTACTGTCAATAGTCAGGGTGTTGGTGTGGATGTTGTGGGGGAGGATGTGACTGACGCTGTGAGTGGAACTGTGGGAGAGGTAGTGAGTGAGGGGGCTGAAGTTGACAGATTTACACTTCCAGGTGTAAGTGTGTCTGGGGGTCTGGCAGGTGAGATCAGGGATGCGCAGGAAGGACAGTCAGGGGAGGCTGGGGTGTTAAGTGACATGCAGGAGGGACAGTCAGGGGAGGTGCAGAATGTTGACATTCAATGTGTACAGTAGAGTGAGCGGGTGGAGGTGGTTGAGATGGAGGAAGGAGAGTCAGCTGTTAGGACTTTACTCGCTGCTAAACACAGACGGAAGGCGACCAAGTCCCCCAGTGTGGCGAAGACATGCAGAGTGAATGATGCGGGGGGAGGACGGTCTGTCTGGAGGACAGTGAGAGTGGAGAATGTGTGTCTGATGAAAGTGAGATCGCCACTTTCAGTAGCAATCAACGTCGACAGCTCTATACTGCTGACAAAATTAAAAGCTTTCTGAGGCAGACATAGAACCAGCATGGGGTAAAAATAGAGGATTTCTTCCAGATAACAGCCGAGGAAGGGTTCAGGCTGAAGAAACTGGTGCTTAAAGCAAAAAAACTAAAGAATGTTGATGATGGAGCATCCAATGGGTTTTCTAATTAATTTATTGTTTTTTGTTCATGCTTTCCACGTCTGCCTTACTATGGATGTTTTTAGAGTGGGGAGTTTAAATGTTAATGGAGCCAGAGATGTACGTAGAAGGGGAAGTATTTATGAAACTTTCCGACTAAAACACATTGATGTTTTGTTTTTGCTAGAGACGCACGCTGACTGCAGCAATGAGGCTGAGTGGAAGAGGGAGGGGGAGGGGGACGTGGTGCTGAGCCATAGGAGCTCAACCAGTGGGGGGGTGGGCATCCTCTTTTCAAAGAGTTTTTCACCAGTCTCTATTAAGGTGGAGCCGGTGGTGGAGGGCAGACTGTTGGTGGTGACAGCAATGTTTGAGCACTTTAAAGTTGTTGTTTTTTTTTTTCATGTGTATGCTCCACCTACAGGCCCTGATAGGGTGGGGTTTTTATGGGTTTTAAACACTGCGTTTATGGAGGACCAGGTCTTTCATATTTAAAAATAAATACAGAAATAAATAAATGCTCAATATATAAATAAGCACACAATTAATTGCCCCAAAAAATACAATGAAGAAATAAATGTAGGTAGAAATTAAATTATACAGTGAGACATAAATGTATATATCTCTTTTAATTAGCTTCTTTATTTATTCACCTTTGTAATAATTACCTTATTTATTTATTGTCCGTTATAATCTTCAACTTTATTTATTCCTTACTTATTTTTTAAATGTATTTATTTCTGTGTGTGTTTAATTTTTTTGTCTGTTTTATTCTTCCGTTGCATTTTCTACCCTATTTATTTTCACCCCTGGTATTTATTTCTGCCTGTCACTTTTACATTTCTTCCTGTCACTTTTACATTTCTTCATGCATTTCTGCCTCATTATGCAAATGAGGAGGGGCGGGTCTTAAGGGGTTAACTTCTGCCCATTGGTTGGTTAGCATTTTACTGCTTCGGTCCAATCTACATGCCACCGGCCACAGTCAAAACAAAGATGGCTACCTACGGTGAAGTTGTCAGTGAGCTGAGGCATTTAGCAACTGTTTTTGAAAACAATGCTAACGTTATAAGTATTGACTTTATAATTTTTCGTTTAGACGCTCTGACAGAACGTGTGTTTCAGTCAGCGGTGTCGTGCCAATGTACTCGTGTATCCCCTGGCCGCGGGAGCGCGCATGCACACAGAGCAGAGTTTCTGCTGCCCTTCGAATTGTTTAACTGCTGCACTTTGAATTAAATGGAACAAATAGCGACGTGGAAGACTCAACAGGGTTTCCATAGTAACAGGGGTCTCAGTTAACTACATAAATACGTGTATTTGTCTGTTACATTAAGGCGACGTGTCAAATGTTTATAGCGTGGTTTAATATCGAGTGATAGGCGTATCTTCCCTGTCCCTGTCTACCATATGAGTTACATAAGAGGTACTCAAATATCAGGCCGTTTTTTCACCTGATATTTTGGGTATCCCCTATGTAACTTTTGATAAACAAACGCAAACCTCTCCAAATTGTGTCAGGTTGTTTATTGTGACCTATTAAACACACAAAATAACACCCATGATGACAGGACAGACCCTTTGCATGTTAGGGATGGGATACATAAAATATCAGGTGAAAAATGATATTGATATTGATATTGATGATAGTCCTTCATGCAGTGTCATCACATAGGTTACACACACACACACACACACACACACACACCGCCGTGAGGAATACTAATCAACCTGTTCGCCGTTAGAAGCGGCGCACAACTTAGGACTTCTTCATCCTGAGACGTCTCCGTTGGTTTTTGTAGTGCAACCTTCTTTGAACAAACTGCGGCTGTTATCATTCTGTCTCTTCTGATGTGCGACAGGAAGCCAGAGAGAGGAGTGGATTTGGAGACAGACAACCCACTCCCGTGTATCCCATCCCTAACATGCAAAGGGTCTGTCCTGTCATCATGGGTGTTATTTTGTGTGTTTAATAGGTCACAATAAACAACCTGACACAATTTGGAGAGGTTTGCAGAAATAAATACCAGGGGTGAAAATAAATAGGGTAGAAAATGCAACGGAAGAATAAAACAGACAAAAAAATTAAACACACACAGAAATTAAATACATTTAAAAAATAAGTAAGGAATAAATAAAGTTGAAGATTATAACGGACAATAAATAAATAAGGTAATTATTACAAAGGTGAATAAATAAAGAAGCTAATTAAAAGAGATATATACATTTATGTCTCACTGTATAATTTAATTTCTACCTACATTTGTTTCTTCATTGTATTTTTTGGGGCAATTAATTGTGTGCTTATTTATTTATTGAGCATTTATTTATTTCTGTATTTATTTTTAAATATGAAAGACCTGGTCCTCCATACTGCGTTAAGTGCTGTTAAGAATGTAGACTTTTTAATTTTAGGAGGGGATTTTAATTGCACGGAAAATGATTGTTTAGACAGGAACCACTCAGAACCTCACGGTCCGTCCCAGAGGGAACTGAGACACATACTGGGTACACATGACCTGGTGGATGTGTTCCTGTTGGTTTTAGTGATCATTCCTTGGTAATGTGCAATGTGTTGATTTCCAATATAAAACCTAAAAGTGCTTTTTGGCATTTCAATTCTACACTGTTGAGCAATGTTAATTTTAAGAGTGTGTTTAGGTTTTTCTGGAGTATGTATGTGACCAGGAAACCAGATTTTACCTCTCTGAGGCAGTGGTGGGATTGTGGGAAGGTAGAGATACGACAGCTCTGTCAGCAATACACTCTCAATGTCACACGGGATATCACCAATCAATGAGAGATTTGGAGATTGAAATTGTGGAATTGCAAAATTTGGTAGATTCCACTGGAATTCGGGGTCATGTTGAAGATTTCCAATTGAAAAAGTCTGCCCTTAAGGCCCTACTAGGCACCAGGGTTCAGGGGGCATTAGTCCGGTCCCGGATATGTTGCTGCCAATGAGCTGCAGGAGGGCAGTTATAACTCTCTTGCCCAAGAAAGGGGATCTGCAAGAGATCGGAAACTGGCGTCCTCTGTCTCTTCTCTGCATGGACCATAAGATCCTGTCCAAGGCTTTGGCCAACAGACTGAGAGGTGTGATGGAGATGGTGACCCATGTGGACCAGACATACTGTGTGCCTGGTAGGTCCGTCCTGGACAATGTGTCCTTAATTAGAGATATTTTGGACGTATCTGGTTCTTTGGGTATTGACGCTGGTCTTATTTCCTTGGACCAGGAAAAGGCTTTTGACCGGGTTGAGCACCTTTATCTCTGGAAGACTCTGGAGAGTTTTGGCCTCAGTCTGTGTCTTATAGCTATGATTAAGGTTTTTTACCATGACATTGAGAGTGTGTTGAAAATTAATGACGGCCTGAGTGCCCCTTTTAAGGTGTGTAGGGCGGTGAGGCAGGGTTCTCCTCTCTCGGGGATGTTGTATTCGCTCTCTATAGAGCCCTTGCTGAATAAGATCAGGGCTAGCATTGCAGGGCTGTCTGTGACGGGTTTTAACAAAAGACATGTTTTATCAGTGTATGCGGACAATGTTATTGTTTTTGTTGGAAATCAGGTAGATGTGAACACATTACAAACTATTGTCAAGGATTTTGGGACGGTGTCAGCCTTTAGGGTGAATTGGGGTAAAAGTGAAGCACTGGCAGTTGGGAGTTGGACGGGGGGTCTGCCCAGCCTTCCAGGAGGTCTGGTGTGGAAGAAAGATGGTCTTAAATATCTGGGTATGTAACTTGGTAACGAGACCACAGTCAACAAGAACTGGGACGGGGTAGTAGAAAAGGTGGAAGGACGACTGAATAAGTGGAAGTGGCTGAAACCTCAACTGTCATTTAGAGGCAGAGCATTAATTATTAATAATAATCTGGTGGCATCTGCTCTGTGGCACCGGTTGGCCTGTATGGAGCCCCCTAAAGGGCTCATTCAAAGGGTACAAGCCTTGTTGGTGGATTTCTTTCGGGATAAGTTACATTGGGTGTCTCAGGGTGTTTTATTTTTACCAAAGGAGGAGGGTGGGCACGGCCTGGTACATATAGAAAGTAGGATGGCGACTTTCAGGGTGCAGTTTGTACGTAAATATCTCATGGGTCCAAAAGACTTGGTCTGGAGAGATGTGACAAGTAGCTTGTTAAGACGGACGGCTGGTCTGGGGTTAGATACCGCTCTGTTTTTAATGGGTTTTAAGTTTATAAAATTGTGTGGGTTATCTGCTTTTTATCAGTTGCTTTTTAGGGTATGGGATTTTTTTCAGTGGAAGAGGGTTGAGCCTACGTGCTCTCTGCACTGGTTGATGGAGGAGCACCTCGTCCATGGGGCCAGGATGGACGTTCAGGACAGCATGACACCGGGCCTCACCACCATGCTGTGCACCGCTGGAGCGGTCACCCTGAGGAGGATAGTGGAGGTGGCAGGGACGGGGCTGACTGATGCATCGGCTGTGGCTTCTCTTCTGGGGCAGAGGTCTCTTCGCCAGACTAGTTTCTGGAGAGGTGGACTGAGAGACTGACGGAGGGAGAACGTTGGATGCTCCTGGATTACTGTGCTGGGGTCGACAGTCCCGATGAGAGCGATCCTTTCCCAGAGTTGGGATTTGTTCCTAAACTGGATGGATTTTCTGGGAATTTTTAAACTGTGACGGACTCTAAGGTTGTGGACTTGTATACTGTCACGGGGGAAGGGTGTGTACAAGTTATGTGTGAAATTCCTGAACAGGTCTAAACTGGACGGTAGAGTGGACACGGTGTGGAGACAGAGACTGGGAGTGGACAGTGGTGTTAAACCTGCCTGGAGGGTTCTGTATAAATCCCCTCTGCCAAAGAGGACTGGGGATTTACAGTGGAGGATTTTACATGGCGCCATTGCTGTAAATGCTTTCGTTTCTGTTCTCAACCCAACCACTTTGAATGGATGTCCATTCTGTGGACAAGTAGATATGGTGTTTCACTGCTTTTCTGAATGCCAGAGACTCAGGCCCCTATTCGAGGTGCTGAAGACTGTTTTTCTAAACTTTGGTGTGACGTGGTCTGCAGTTGCATTCATCTTTGGAGCAGGCTATAGACAGGCTGATGCTTCTAAATGGCAGCTGCTTAATCTGATTGGTGGTGAGGCCAAGATGTCCATCTATAGCAGCAGGAAGCATAGAGTAGAGGACAGGTCGGGACAGGAAGCACTTCCTGTTTTCCTTTCTCTGGTAAAAGCAAGGGTCTGGGTTGATTTTAGATTTTATAAAGCTATGAATGACATCAACGTGTTAAGGAACCGGTGGTGTTATAAAGAAGCATTATGCTCTGTTATAGGAGGAGGTTTGGTATTTAACGGTGTGTTTAGGTAGATATGTCGGTGTCTGTTTTGTAAACTGCCTGTTTGTTGATGTGCAATATTTTCCTATGGCTCTATTTATTATTGAAGAAATACATGTGGTGTTGATTTGGTAAAATAAAGTGTTTTTGAAAAATCAAAATCTCTCTCTCTTCCCATCTCCTCCTAGACAGAGGGATGGATCTCTCTCTCTCTTCCCATCTCCATCTAGACAGAGGGATGGGATCCGGTTGGGGAGAGTTCTAGCCTGACCAGGCTCCTCTCTTTACCGTGTCTCTCTATAGTTATGCTGTAATAGTTTTAGACTACTGGGGGGACTTCCTTTGTCACACCGAGTTCCTCTCTCCTCTATCTTTCTATCTTTCCATTTGTGTGCATCCATGTCTCAGAAATGCTTGTTACTAACCTAGCTCTGGGGAGTCATTCCCCGGAGTCCTTATGTTCTTTTTCGCCCAGCATGTTTCATGGTAGCAGCTGTCGCCATGGTCCCGCTACACATCCTGCGATGCCATGTTACATCCTGCTACGCTCTGCTGTGCCCTGCTACGTCCGGCTGTGCCCTGCTACGTCCTGCTGTGCCTTGTAACGCCGCACAGTGCCCTGCTATGCCATAAACTACTACAAAGAACTACTACAAACTAGGGCTGGTATCAACCAGAAAATCTTGGTCGACTGAAGTCCTGAAATTTTGTAGTATATTTAATCGTTTTTGACTTAATTATTTTGCACTGAAATGACTCATCTGTCGGCTTGATGCGCTGCATCAGCGGCTGAACATAGGAGCTCAGCTTTGCGGCTGAAACACAAATAAACTATTAATTTAAAGCTTTTACTCTTAAACACAAAAGGCACGTCCACTTTAATATATACTGTATATTTAAACATATCTGTGGTCAAGCTCAGTGCCTCGCTGTGTTGCATTAACTTTGAAACTTTCTCTTTGAGTCCCTCACCTTTTGCGCTTAGTCCATGCATGATGGTGTGGCGTGCTGGCGCTGTATATTATCAAGTTCTTATAACCTCAGCATTCCATAACAGTAATGAGCATCATAACCTGATCAATAAAGTCGACAATTCCTTCCGTAATATAATTTTTGCATTTGGAGGATAGAGGCTTAACATCCAGCGGGGTCTGGGTGTGTCTGGGGAACGCTACCGTTATTGCGGGTGGGTGCGCCTGTAGTTATAAAACAATTATTAGACTATTAAATATGCCAACTCTGATAAGTTCATATAGCCTACTCAAAACAGACAGGGCAACCTAACGCAGACAAGATAGCTTACCGTTTTTAAGTGATATTCCATATTTGTAGTCGAGCTGCAATATGCAAACTGTTGCTTGCAAACTTTGCATTCAACTTTTTTCCGTTATATATTTTTGTAAAATGCTGCCACACTGCTGATGTCTTCAACATGGTAGAGGTGGACTGACTGTAAATTAAACACTCCCAATTAAATAAATATTCAGCAAACCACTACAACAAGGCTTTCTAGTTCTTTCTTCAATCTGTCCCCGGTGGGTTGGGCTAATCCAAAAAAGTAAAAATAAGGGGGGTGTTCTGAAGACAGAGTGTTACCTGTGAAACAGGGATGCTCTGAAAACATTCCCATTAGCAATTAGTGCTTTCCACCCATAGACCGAAACGGTCTATGCTTCCACCTGATGAAATTAACACAGCAAAAAATTGACCAATCAGAATTTGGGTCGAGCCAGAACGTATCGACCAATAAATTGACCAGTCGACTGGGAGATTACAGCCCTACTACAACCTACTATTTTTTGTGACAAGTTATTGACACTTTTATTATTATTTTTTAAATTTATTTAGACAGACACTGCCTACCAAGGGCCTGGGTCTGTCCGAGTTTTTCCTCGTCACTATCGCACTGTTGCTTGCTCTGTAGGAAACTACTAGAACTGTTGGGTCCTTGTAAATTCTGGAGTGTGGTCTAGACCTGCTCTATCCGTAATGTGTCTCGAGATAACGCTTGTTATGAATTGATACTATAAATAAAATTGAATTAAAATTGAATTGAATTAACATGTTGAAACCGTACCATGATTGTGAGGCTGGGCCTGGCCCAGACAGTGTGTCATCTACTCCGGCAGACATCAGTGTTGTGCCCTCGGCTGAGTTGTCCAGAGTTAATCTGGTTAAATCTGTCCCTGTGTGTGTGTGTGTGTGTGTGTGTGTGTGTGTGTGTGTGTGTGTGTGTGTGTGTGTGTGTGTGTGTGTGTGTGTGTGTGTGTGGGCGCTGTCCGGTGCTGAAAATGTTGACCCTGCTGTACTTTCCGTAGCTCTGACCCCTGTGGAGGATGATGAGGATGTTGTTGTTCTATCTACAGCAGTGGTACAAGGTAGGTTACACAAGTGGTTCACACTTAGCTCACTTATATGACACTCAATGTGCTAATATTGTGAATTTGACCATGTCACATAGGCCATTGTTTTGGGACATACCTTCATGTACAACTATCCTGCAACACGACATATCAATGTAGGTAGTAGGTGATTCAGCACCAATTAAGCAACATGCATATCGTGTTAATCCTGATAAGCGGGGACGTTTAAAGAGAGAGGTTGAGTACATGCTTGACCATGGTATTGCAGAGCCTAGTTTGAGCTTGTGGAGTTCACCCTGCTTGTTGGTTGATAAATCTGATAAATGTGACCATTTTTGCACAGATTTCTGAAAAGTGAATGCAGTGACAAAACCTGGTTGCTATCCTCTGCCTAGGATGGAGGATTGTGTTGACCGTGTTGGCGGTGCTTCATATGTAACTAAGCTTGATCTACTAAAAGTGTACTGGCAAGTTCCACTAAGTGACCGAGCTAAAGAGATATCCGATTTGTTACACCAGATGATTTTTTGCAGTATACAGTGATGGCTTTCAAGATGCACAATGCACCCGTAATCTTCCAGAGGCTGGTTAATACAGTATTGTCTCGTTTTGCTGGCTGTGACGCTTATTTAGATGATTTGATAACATACTCAAATTCTCTGTAAAGTCATGTTCACCAACTAGAGGAAGTGTTTGGAGGGCTTAGTAAAGCAAACCTGTCGCTCAACCTGGTAAAGTGTGATTTTGGTCAAGCATCTGTGGTCTATCTGGGAAAAATCGTGGGCCCAGGTGAAGTGCGTCCAGTCCAGTCCAGTCCAGTCCAAGGTGGAGTCCATTTTGGCTTTTCCAATTCCTGGTTCCAGATGAGACCTCAGACGTTTCCTCGAGATTGCCGGATTACAGGGGGTTCTGTAAAAACTTTTCAGCCGTAGCTGCATCATTAACTGACCTGCTTAGCCCAAAAGTTCGATTTGTGTGGTCTGATAGATGTGACTATGCTTTTCAACAGATTAAAGCCCTGATGACTGAAGCTCCTGTGTTTGCAGCGCCTAATGTTGATCGGCCATTTAAACTAGCAATTGATGCGAGTCAATTGGGGGCAGGACCTGTTCTGCTCCAAGATAGTGCTGATTAAGTGGAACATCCAGTGTCCTACTTCTCAAAGAAATTCAATCAGCGTGTGTACTCTACACTGGAGAAAGAAGCCTTTGCGATGGTTCTGGCTTTGAACCATTTTAGGGTGTATGTCAGGTTGTCTAATGTTTCCGTCATTGTTTTTACTGATCATAATCCTCTTGTGTTTTCGCAGACAATGCGTAAACACCAATCAAAGACTGATGCGTTGGAGTATCAGTAAACACATCCATGGCAAGGATAATGTTGTCGCGTCTCTAATCATGTTCTATTGTTGGTGATATATATTTAGTAAGTTCTGGGTCCGACGGCCCCTGATGGGTTGACCCAGGCTTCTTCCCTTCTTTTGTTCTTTTCTGGCCAGACCTCCAGATTCCCATAGTTTTGGTTTAATTATCCTTAGTTGTAAATCAACTTTGCATTACTTAATTCATCCTCATTGGGCCGAATTTGTGTTTGTTTGTGGTAGCCGTAACACATACCATCTTCTTCTAAATTAAAGTTACCAGCATGAGAAGGCGAAAAGAAGAATACAATACAAAAAACACAAAACACATTGATAATAATAATAATGCACAGGAAAACACACAGTACATGTGGTCACATGAAGGGATTTTTTGAGGTGACTGGGGCAGGAAGAACGAAGAAAGAACAAAAAGAAGGTCCCTGAGGCAGTCAGTTCGGAGGGGGGTAGGGATAGGGACGGGGTGTGTATGTGGGTTTGTGTGTCCAATTGTGTTTGTGTGTGTGATGAGGTGTGAGGCGGCAGACTGTCTGTGTTGTTGTTACAAAGAGTTCAGTTCAGTTCGGCAGGAGGAGAGGGCAGCTGCAGGTTGTTTTCCTGCTCGGGTGGGGGGGGTGGGACAAAAAAGACAATCAGTTTAAATCCAATTTAGGTTGATTTGGTGGCATTGTCCGAATCAATGTCCGTCAATCTCTCTCATCTTCAGCAACATCCGTGTGCCCAATTCATGTATTGATTCAACAGTTCTTCCACCTTCATTGTCAGCCCGGTGATTGCACGAAGCAGATCCACCGACTGAGCCCCGATGGAATCCACCCTCCTCTGCGCTTCCACAGCCTGGTCTGAGATGTTGCGAGATAGTTCACCGTTCTGATCAGCCCTCAGATGTAAAACCTTCAGCTTCTCTTTCAATATGTTCAAACCCTCTTTGAGTTCCCCAGACAGCCTTGGGGCAAATTTACTGGCTGTTGTCTTACCAATTTTACAATGATTTAGGGAGATTCCAAGTCCCATGACCAGAAATCCAGAATTCCAATAATCCACAAATCTTCTACGTCTTCCACGGTTAGAACATCCAAGCAGACCGCTTGCCAATTCTCCCACGAATTGCGAGCGTAGCCTGCAGCGTATGTTCCACCCGGGAAGGTCGGTTCACCCGGTGAAGCGTGCCTGGGTGAGAAAATCTTGTCAATAGCGCTGAGTGACCAGTTGATCAATTCCATTTCGAAAGTTTCCCAGGAAAACAGCAGGCAGTGAGGAGACAGAAAATAAAGGCTGAATCCCATTTCTTTGTCTTACCCCTACCCCTTACCCCTACCCCTTGGCCCTTGAAACCAAGGGGTAAGGGTTAGGGGTGAAAACATACCCCTATGAAATGGGACACCACTTGGTTACATCACCATATAGTATTGATCACAAACTTCCAAGATGCCATCTCTGTTGATTGTGTGGGTTTGGACAACAGTGTCATATGCATTTCTATATTTTATAGTTATTTTATGTTCACGTTGGTGGTGCAGATGTTCTTATCTGTGTAGTACTTAGGTCTGTTTGCAATACATGTGCATACACATGTATCATGTATACATACATATACACCATGTATACACGGTGTGTTGTATATCTGTTTTAGTTATCACCGTTTTGAATGTCATTGATGTTCAGAAAAACATTTTGTTAACAAAAATCTGTATTTATTGCCGATAAATTAAACATAACAGGCAAAAACATTACATAAAATGATGTTACAGAACCATTATCAACTATTAGAACCATAACTAACATGTCACACACATAAAAAGGCACTCATATGTGTAAAACTAAAAAAATACACACAAGACCACAAAAAAATGTCACACCCCGGTGAGAATGCTGGGCAAAAGTCCTTCCACTGACAAATACGACACAGACCAAGCAGTTTGCAAAATATAACACTTTAATCTAAAACAAGTTAAAAGTTGTAAAACAGCTAAAAACGACAATAATAAAAGTTAAAGCGTATTAAAAGCGATCTCCTTGCTGCTAGTCCCCAGTGTTAGTTACAGTCTGTAGTTAGGTTCATCTCAAGAATGGCAGACTCCGAAAAACGGAGTCACGTGACGCAGGGACAAGCAATGGCAGCTTGAAACGTGTGCTCCTGCTGCTTTCGGTGTTAACATTCGTAATATATCCTAAAATACGTTCAGATATAGGTACTTTTCTTCTATATTCTACGTGGAACTCAGCATGTCGGAGGAAGGCAAAAGTTTGTCTTCTGGCAGTAATATTGAACAAAGAAAACTTCGCTCAGCTGCACAGACGCAGCTCAACATGTGCACAAAGGGAGGATCAGCTAGCAAAGATTCCACAGCTAGCACTGCCACGGAGCCCGACCAGCCTCATATGGCCCAGATTCACGGGATGCGGAGTAAGATATTAGAAGAAACAGCGGATCTGAAAGAAATTCGGCGGTCTCTGAGCTCCGTGGATACAAAGCTCTCCTCCCTAATTTCTCGCATTACAGAAGTGGAGGATCGAGTGAGTAAGCTAGAAGACGAGCAAGCTAACATCAAAGCAAGACCGGCGGCAGCCACTAAAGAGGATATACAACTTCTGACCGACAGGCTGGCTGCAGCTGAAGACAGATCCCGACGCAACAACCTTAGATTCGTTGGAATACCGGAGGGGGCTGAAAAGAATAATATGTCTGCATTCTTGAACGAGTTTATCTCAGAGGCCCTTGGCATCCATCCAACCCCGGGGGGGATCGATATGGACCGCGCTCACAGGATCGGGAAACGTGTCGAAGCGGGGGAATCCTCTCATGGTCGAACAATTGTGGTGCGCTTGCTATGATACAAAGATTGCCAAGCCATTCTGGAAGCAGCACGGGAAAAGAAAAGCCTGATGTGGGATGGCAAACAAGTTATGATTTTACCGGATTACTCGAGGGAGACTCAAAGGAAGCGGGAAGCATTCTCGCGCTGCAAGAAAGCACTCCATGAGCGCAAGATTAAATTCGGCATGCTCTATCCTTCACTTCTCAAGATTTGCATCAGTGGACGTAGTCCACGAGTGTTTGATGACCCTGGAAAAGCAATGGAGTACATCGAGAGTCGCTAAGATACATGTCTGGCACTGTGTCAGTGCGTCATGCGATCCGGGCGCTATGGATATGTTTTGGAAACTTCAAGACCTTGCTGCCCGCCTGCTTCGGAAAGTAACGGTATGTGAGATAGGAGGTGGGTCGATGCCAACTTGTCTTGTCAAGCTATATAATTTACGTTGCACCATGGATCTTATATTGTAATCGAATGGCCAATTATCCTACAGTAAAATTCATTAAGACTGCCTATGACTAGTGGTGGGAGGACATTATGTTACTCATCCTGGAATGTGAATGGACTGGGCTGTCCAATTAAAAGAAAGAAAATACTGGGACATCTGAAAACTAAAAAACAAGATGTAGTATTCTTGCAGGAAACACATTGCTGTCCCCAGGAATCGGTTAAATTATGTAGGGACTGGGTAGGACACGTGTCCTTTAGTGCGGGATCATCTAAAAATCGAGGAGTAGCTATACTAATTAACAAAGGCATACAGTTCAGGCTCAGGAGGGAGGTCAAAGATGAGGAGGGCAGAATGATTATAATACTAGCAGAGATACAAGGACACACTGTGATACTTGCCAATATATATGCGCCCAATGTTGATCACCCTAACTTTTTCTTAGACTTGGAAAGTAAGTTGCATGATATTGGACAGTTTCCTATAATTCTTGGAAGAGACTTCAATATGTGTGGCGCTTTAACTCAGCGTTATTACAAGATGTGGGATTTAAGGAAAAGCTACAAGCCCAGATTAGGCTATACGTGGAGACCAATGTCCCCACAGCTCCCTCTGCCATAGTGGCCTGGGAGGCCATGAAGGCCTTTTTAAGGGGATTTATTATTCAATATTCTTCTCATAAGAAGAAGGCCAATGCCTCTAAACTTACAGATCTAGAAAGGAAAATAAAGAACACTGAAGCTAAATTAAAAAGGAATATATCTGAATCAATTTTAAAAGAATTGACCCACCTTAAATATGAATACAATGTTATAATATCCAAAAGAACGGAATATCTTTTGTTCAGGGCTAGGCAGACTAGTTTTGAATCAGGGGATAAGGCAGGGAAATATTTGGCTAGGTACATTAAGCAAAAAGAGTCAAAATCTGTGGTAGCAACTGTGATGACTGGGAATGGGAGACTGGCAACTAAATCTAGGGAAATAAATGATGCATTTAAAATTTTTTATATAAATCTTTATACATCTGAAAACATTGCAACAGACATAGAGATAGTGTCATTTCTCAACAAACTAAACCTCCCTAAGCTGAGTGTCTCACAACAGGAGGACTTAGATTTGCCTATTAGTTCTCAGGAGATACTAGATGCAATTAAGGCCCTCCCATCAGGTAAATCTCCAGGCCAAGATGGATTTACAGCAGAATTCTTTAAATGTTATGCAGAAGACCTATTACCATTGTTTGAGAATATGCTTGCAGAAGCATTTGAATCAGGCAAATTACCTCACTCCTTAAACCAAGCATACTTAAAAAAAGGAAAGGACCCGACTGATTGTAAAAACTATCGTCCAATATGCTTAATATCTGTTGATTGTAGACTCTTATCTAAAATACTTGCAAATAGACTGGATAAAACCCTTGGGTCACTTATCCACCCTGACCAAGTGGGTTTTATTAGACCGAGAAATTCTTCTGATAATGTGAGATGCCTTATAAATATTATGTGGTCGATGCGGGACTCCAACGATCCAACAGCAACTTGACGCTGAGAAAGCGTTTGATAGGCTGGAATGGAGGTATATGCTTCATACGCTTAAAACGTTTGGATTTGGCCAAACATTTCTCAGATGGATAGAAATTCTGTACAAAGATCTGCAGGCCGCAGTGAGAACAAATGGACTGATCTCCTCTTATTTCACACTTGGTAGAGGTACCCGGCAGGGCTCGGTGTTGTTGCCAGGGCTTTTCTGTCTAGCTTTGGAGCCTCTTGCGACAGCTATTCGCGAGAATCAGAGAATTCGGGGAGTTAAAATTAATAAGTCTACACATAAGCTTCTTATGTATGCGGACGACATCTTGTGGCTTGCCTCGGACCCAGCTAGATCCGTCCCAGCATTACTGGGCGTTATTGAGTCGTTCTCCAGGATATCAGGGTACAAAGTTAACTGGTCTAAGTCGGAGGCCCTTCCTCTGACTTCGTATTGCCCAAAAACTTTATTCCAGGCGGGGCAGTTTCAATGGCCTAGTGAAGGCATAAAATATCTTGGTATTCTCTTTCCTCACCAATTTAATAAAATAATTGAAAAGAATTTGGACCCACTTCTCAATAAAATTTAGATAGATACGGATAGATGGTCACTACTGTTCCTATCATTGTGGGGAAAAGTCAACGTCCTGAAGATGAACTGTATCCCGAGATTGAACTATTTGCTTCAATGTCTTCCTATTGCAATACCCCAAAAGTACTTTAAAAGGTTCGACCAAATTTGCAAAGAGTTCTTATGGAATGGTAAACGTGCGAGGATAAAGTTAGAGAGGCTCCAGGTGCCAATCAATAAGGGTGGCATGGGCCTCCCCAAATTAGCCCTGTACCATTATGACTTTTGCCTTAGACATATAGCCCAGTGGACCCTGCCACCTGAGAGCGCCCCTCCCTGGTTTGAGATTGAACGGAGATTGCTCTCCCCACTCACCCCTATAAATGCGTTGTCTAGCAATATACCCTCCGAATTAAAATCCCACCCCATCATACCCAACCTCTGTAATGTGTGGAAGAAGTTCTCTAAAGCTTTTAATATCAATGTCTATCTTAATTTTGAATCTTGTATTTGGTATAACCCAAAGTTACGTATTAATAAACATTCCCTCCTATGGAAAGACTGGGTTGAAAAAGGAATTATTACAATAGGAAACCTATATATGAGAGGGCTAATATAAAGTCATTTGAAAGGTTGGCTGGTGAATACGATCTGCCCAGAAATGATTTTTGGAAGTATTTACAAATGCGTCATATGTTAGTTACTGTCATAGGGAAAGGAATAGAGCCTCAGCAATCAAACCTTCTCTCCCAGACAACGAAAATAATGGGTTTGGGGCATGAGGCTGCAATCTTTTATGCCAAATTGTCTCAACAGACACTTACCATATCTTATGTAACAATGTTAGCTTGGTCGGCAGATTTAAACATTGATGTCACACATAAATTTGGTATTTGTGAAAACACTAAGAGGGTCTCTAGAGACATTAAAATTTGTTTAATCCAGTTTAAGATTCTCAATCGTTTTTATTGGACTCCGACCCGGCTGTTCAGGCTAAAGCTGAGGGACAATGCAGACTGCTGGAAGTGCTGCAGCTCGGAAGGGTCTCTTCTTCACCTGCTCTGGGAATGTCCCATGATTCAGAACTACTGGCTAAAGATTCATGATCGCATTGAAAACATTACCCGGACTAGTTTGGAGTTCTGTCCGAGGCTTTATGTTTTGAATGATCCACATGTGACATCAAACTGTGGAGCAGCGGACTTTGTTCAGACCAGTGTAATGATTGGAAAACAAATAATAATGAGAAACTGGAAGAACCCAGGTGAGCCCTCTTTCCAAGAGTGGTGCATGGAGTTGGCAAAAGTGGCTTCATATGAAAAAATGTCTTTTAACATCAATGAAAAATATGTGACTAAATGGGGGAAATATGTGCAATACATTGCTACCAGATGAGAATGTGGTGCTTATAGTAAAACTGTACACTTGATCCATGTGTTTTTATTTATTTGAATATTTTCAGTTTGTTTCTGTTATCGTTCTTTATTTTTCTTTAATTTGATTTATTTTAATTTATTTATTTTCTTTTTCTTTTTACTTAAACTGTCATCACTTTGGAATATAAGTTAAGATGGCAATGCAGACTGTAATGTTGACTGTGATATTCAAAACTCAATAAATTACTAATTACAAAAAAAAGAATGGCCGACTCCGCCCAGGGAAGCCTGGGCTCTTCCTTTCTCTCGCCTGTCCTCGTCGCGTGTTCCACCCGGCCGACGCTGAGAAAGAACAAAGGGAGTTCTCAGTCAAACAAGACACAAAAACAGTTCTTTTCCCCACACTCTCACAGAGGTCAGCTGGAAGACTTTCCTTCACTTATCTGCGTTTCTGCGTTGAACTCCTCATTTAGGTGGCTGCAGTCCCCCTGTTGCTTCGGGCTCTAAGGACGTAATCCGGTCTGCACCACCACGAGTTCACCCGCACTTCGGACGGCTTGTCCCACCGGCACTTCTCCAGCCCGTCTGCTGGTCTCAGCTTCCACTGTCCTCCGTGTCACTCTGTCTCTCTTCTGCTCTGCTCTGTTCTGTTCCTCAGCGTCCCCTCTTCTTTCATTTATCCTTTTGGTTTCTTTGGCCTCTGGTTCCCTTGCTCCGTTCTCAGCATCGCCCCGCCACCTCCGCCTGGACACGACCCGAGCTTTGTCGGGGCATGAGCTGGCCCAGCGCTTCAGCTGTTCCCGCCCCTTGGCCCTCCGAGTCCCCCTGCTCCTCAGCGTCACATATTCTCTTTCTGCAGCGTGTTCCCCTCTGGTCTGTTACTCTTCCCTTTTCGCTGGCAAGTTCCCTTACCACACCTGCTCTGCATTAAGCTCAGGTGTTTTTACTTGTTCTGCCTTGAGCTCGTTTAGGTCTCGTTGAGTTTTAAAAAGCTAAAATGTCTGAAGGAGCCAGGTTAGAGAAATATGCATATCTCTGTCCCCCATTCTCCCCCTCTATTTCTCTGACTGTAAAGAATTGATCTGGTCAAGTCTGGCATTTAACATATGCAAAGGAGTTTCCTGCTAGGCAACAAAAGGTGGCCTGGTGTCTCCTGTCCCCTGGGGTCTTAAGGCCTGTTCACACCGGGACGAATTTCGCGCGCGATATTCGCCGACGTTTAACGCGTTGTGACTAAACAAAGGGCGTCAATGAGAGTGTGCACACCGACGCGGCGCCACGTAAAAGCGTCATTTTTTAAAAACGCCTCGGTTCGTTTTTTGGTTTGACGCGCCGCGTCAAAAACTATCCGACCAATGAAATCGGCCCTTTTGCTCACGTGTCTTGTGCTTCTGAAGTTACACTAAAACACAACTTGTCGGCGCTCAAGCACAAAACGGTCTTACCGAGCACACAAACGAAGAAGACATACGCCACCGTCATCACTGCCACAAGACGAGGAAGAGGCAAAGCACGATGTCCAAAATAAATGTTGAGCTGCTGGTCTCGTTGGTTTCGGAACATAAAGAGCTATATGATAAGCAATGTTCTAAATACTGGCTCTCTTCTTCTCTGCTCTTCTTCTGAGTTGCAAGCGAGTATCAGAAGCGCAAAGTTGCGCAGCGCCACCCTATGTACGGGGGTGTTTCTGTTTTACATTAAAAAAGCGCCATCTAGTGACAGATAATGAATTTGCATGTTCATTCGGCTCATCGTCAGCCAAAATCGCTTGGGTGTGAACACAAAAAACACGTCGAAAAACGCTGACGAATAACGCCCGCCGATATTCGTCCCAGTGTGTACGGGCCTTTAGTCTGGGCTAAGACAATACAATGCTAATTAAACTGTTGATGTTAGCGTTTCACATTTACACAACAGAACCTTTTGCTCTGCAACCAAAAGCGACCCCCAAAGGGGCAGAGTTTAGCGGCATGTTTATTCTCATTGGACTGCAAAGATGCCCTCGGCATGCTGTCATGACGACGGGGGACCAATGAGAATAGATTTGACGGTGCAGGGCATAAATGTGTGTGATTTAGGAATTTTCAAGACTGGTTTCACGTGACTCCATCATGGGGAAGCATGGATCCAGTCAGCTGCAGTGTTATTATGTTTGTTTGTATCTGTCTTTGTCTTATCATCTTCATCATTGCAATAAACCTTTTTCTTAATTCCCAATTTGATCCTCAGCCTCCTTCCTCAGAGATCCGATTGAACGCGACGTTGGTTTTGAAAAAACTTAACAGTCTGAATAAAAAGGGAGGAGCTCCAGTCTTGGCAAAGGTGGTATAATTATAACAGTTCATGCAATAAAAAAGCTGTAAATAAAACTTAAGGCATTCACAGCAATTCTCATGCACTTATATTAATTGCACCAAATCCACCTTTGACACAAACACATTAACTACAGCTGTTCTGATATTTCAGACTAATCTGATGCCTGTTGGCCTCACATTTCATCAGTGTCCCATATCAAAACCAACAACAATATACAAGTGCATGAACAGGAATTAATTACAAATGATAACAATACTACAGTACCAATGCAATAATGAATGGGCACAACATGAACATATGAATTAGGAAACTTCTGCTCGTTTTCAGCCCCAAAGTGGACCAGCTGCTGTGTCCTCCTGTGTGATACAGAGCGCGGTATATGTAAAGCACGTAGTAATGTATCATAGACCGTTAATATTAATATGTATATACAGTCTATGCGATGTATACAGTGTATTTATGTGTCTCTATGGTCGATGCGGCAGCCATTGTCGCCTGTGTGTTTACAAGTCCACACTTGGTTTCTAGGGGTATACACCCCTCGGTCTATCCCATAGACTATGCCATAGTCTCTATGGTCTATCCCCTACCCCTAAGTAATGGGACACCACTAGGTCCCGCGTGAACGCGCAAAAACGAGGGGAAGGGGTAAGGGGTAGGGGTAAGACAGAGAAATGAGATTCAGCCAAAGTCTCCAACAACAACAACAAGTAGACAAAAATAGGAGATAGTAGGGGAGAGTAGGAGAGCACAACTGCACTCGAGGAAGTAAAAGAGCTAGTAAGTAAGTAAGTAAGTAAAATTTATTTGTATAGCACTTTTCTCAGATGAAGATCACAAAGTGCTTTACAACAAAAGAAAGCATTAACAACTCTGATACATACAATACATCACAAAAAGAAACGAATAAAAGAAAAGAATAACACGAACACATAAAACCAGCCTAACCACCCTATAATCTAGTTAAAAGCCTCTTTAAAAAGCAGAGTTTTCAACTGAGTTTTAAAATTTTCCACACAATCTAAGCAGCGCATGTAAGGAGGCAAAGCGTTCCACAACCTTGGAGCAACAACTTGAAATGAACGGTCCCCCCTAGTTTTAAAATGTGTAAGGGGGACAACTAATAGTCTCTGGCCTGTTGATCTCAGACTACGTGAGGATGTACGCAGCTGTATCAGGTCAGAAATGTATGGGGGTGCCTGTCCTTGTAGGGCTCTAAAAGTTAGGACCAAAATTTTGAAGTGCATTCTAAATATCACTGGTAACCAATGAAGTGAAGCTAAAACTGGAGTAATATGTGCCCTTTTACTCGTGTGGGTTAAAAGCCTAGCAGCAGAATTTTGGACAGTCTGGTGACGACAAAGATCCTTCTTATTAAGGCAAATAAAAAGACTGTTACAATAGTCTAAGCGAGACGAGATAAAAGCATGAATAATCATCTCCAACTCGGCTTTTGACACCAGAGCTCTTATCTTTGAAATGTTCCATAATTGAAAGAAACTGTTTTTAATAAGTTGTTTCGAGTGTTTCTCCAGAGACATGGCCGCATCAAAAACAACACCTAAGCTCCTGAGACTGGGCTGAACAGACGAACCTAAGTCACCAATGTGTTTCTTAATCTGAGGGATGCTCTGCTCCGGAGCAATAATTAAAGTTTCAGTCTTGGCTGAGTTCAACATTAAAAAGTTGTCATTTAGCCACTGCTTGATCCTACTCAGACAATTCATTAAAGATGACAGTTTAAATAACTCAGTAGGCTTAAAGGAACAGTATAACTGAATGTCATCTGCATACAAGTGATAAGAGACATCCTGAAGCTAGAAAACCGGAGAGCTACTGGAGAGGCAGTCGTCTTCCACAGCGCCTACATGATGAATATAAATATAAATATATAGAAATAAGTAATTACAAATTGTTTAGGATGTGAAATGCAATAAATAAGACCTTATTTTTGCTTTGACACAGCTGCAGCCATCACAGGGTTAAAATTTCATGGTCATGTTTGATAGCTATCAATTCGTCTTCTTATTGGCTTTTTGGACATCTAGAACTGGTCCCAGAAATGTCAATCTTCTTCATGTGGGTCTTCCCTGAACTCTGCAACATGATTGACTTTGACCAAGACTATCACTGGCTTCTATAGACGGATTGGCTGACAAGACCTGTCAATCAAATCCTTAGCCGTCAGAGAATTCGACTGCTTGCAAAGAAACATTGTGGCGGCCTCAGGGGAAAAGAGAGAAGCGATGAAAACCCAGAAATGATAAACTGTTTAGGTTTTTCCCGTTGAATCTCAGCCAGAAACTACAAGATTGAGAGAGGCTAACAGCTCGTTTTGGATAAAATAGCTTGGATATTCTAATTCCTTGGATTGTTGGCAATGTAGAAAAAAAAGGTTTTTGGCAATCTTTCACTGCTGTGAATGAAGACACAAGGAAAAAGGTATGGATGAACGCTCAATTTTAGACACTAGCGGCACAGTATCTTTCTGTGTTTCTTTATTTTCTTTAACTTCATAACAGGATTTTAATGCTATAAATCATCTTATGCATCACGTGTGGGTATTTATATAGCGCTTTTCTAGTCTTAACGACTACTCAAAGTGCTTTTACATCATACAGGAACCATTCACATTCATACACTGTGACCGAGGCTGCCGTACAAGGTGCCACCTGCTCATCAGATAAACACTCACACACATTTATACTCGGGGCAACTCGGGGTTCAGTGTCTTGACCAAGGACACTTCGACATGGGACTGCAGGGCCAGGGATTGAACCACCAACCTTCCAATTGGCAGGCAACCGCGCTACCGCTGACCCACAGCCGCCCCATAGTCCAAAACATAGTGGAAATAAAAAAACAGGAATCACAAGACACGGGAACACAGACAAAAAGGTAGAACGCACGCGCACACACACACACACACACACACACACACACACACACACACACACACACACACACACACACACACACAGAGCAATGATCTGACACTAGACAAAAAAACACATACAAGAGGTAAGAGGTAAAAAAGGGACAGGTGGCACGAGGGCTCAGTTGTTGAGTTATGTTATGTTAACGTATTCGGAGGAAAAGAGTTGACGATAGAAATTAATCATCTTTAGCCGTTCTCGATATATTTATTTTCAGCTGCGGACACATCAGTTTCACTCAACTGGGAAAACATAATTACGTAAACGCGTTCTCTATAGCCTGCACCATAGCGCTCCCCTGTGGTATAAACATATACACAATATACAGTACAGCATCATATTACCTAATATGCAACTGAGGACATAATGAATATATTTTAACACCCCCACTTGTACTCAGGTTACTATACTACTAACTATATATTACTATATCATACAAATATCAATCTCCAAAAAGTGCCCCTGCAAACCTCTTCAGTTTCAACCTACTTATTGATTTGGTCATTACATCAGCAATCATGTTATCAGTAGAACAATCCATCAAAGTCACTCTTCCCTCATTCAAAGTAGACCTGATAAAGTGGTACTTTATGTCTATATGTTTACACCTCTTATACTGGTATAACTACCAGTAACTGCTCTAAGTATAGACACTCCTGATTGAAGACAGTGCCGTATATTCCACCTTATTCCACCGAGGAGAACAAATCAAGGCAGGCAAAAAACAAATTCCAAGAAGTCCGAAGATCAAAGTATTACAAAAAAACAGGGACTGGAACACACCAGCAAGAATATCCACAAACAAAACGATCTGACAAAGGACAAGTGGAAGACAAAGACTAAATACACAGGGTAACGAGGAAACACAAGGCAGGTGACACAAGGGCTGGGAAACAGGTGAACAACATTAGGTAAACACAAGGGCGGGAAAAACAGGAAGTAAAACAAGACTAGACAGAAACCCACACTATCAAAATAAAACAGGAAACAGAACATACAGACACTCAAGAAAAAACAAGACAGGAACTACAACCACACAAGACAAGGGAGGAAACTAGGACATGACAGAAAACCAGTCTACCAACCTAAAACAGAAACCTATGCAATAATCACAGAACAGAAGTAAACAAGAAACAAAAACATACAGGAAAGCAAAACAGAGGGGAGGGATTCTACAGGGTTAGTAAAGCATCCCAGGGAGAGAATGTGTTTCTTTACCTCTTGCAGTGTGACATAATTAAATATCAGTGATCTGACGTCTGGGATGCTTCACGACGCAGAAAGTCTAACATGTCAGAATTTTTTGTCTTTTTCCGCCGAGTGTGACATATTCTAATCTACACCATGTTCCTTGACATTGACCAATAGGAAGAAAGAGCGGTCTCTGACTCTCTGGCACACATATGTAAACATTGCGAAAAAGGAGAGGCGAAGAATGATGAGGCAAATGCAAAGGCAAATGAAAGCGATGAACAAAGTGTAAAATGTGGAGGAGGTAGGGATGGAGGAGGAAGAGGCAGCAGTTAAATCTAAAATCGCTGCTAAACGCAGAAGGAAGGCAAACACCCCCCAGTGAAGCAAAAACATGCAGAGTGAGTGAGGGGATGGTGAGGAAGGTCTGTACAAATGACAGTGAGAGTAAAGAATGTGTGTCAGATGAAAGCAAAGTCCCCAACCTCAGTAGCAGTCAACAAAGAAAGCTCTATACTGCTGAAAAAAAATTAAAGTTAAAAAGACAAAAAAACAGCATGGTATAAAAATAGAGGATTTCTTTCCAGACTTGGCTCTGTTCTGCTCCTCAGAAGCCAAACAGAGCAGGCTGAATTTACAGCCAAAGAGGGTTTTAGACTGAAGAAACTTGTGCTTGAAGCAAAAAAACAAACTAATATTGATGATGTGATATCCAGTGTGTATTTTAATTAATTTATTCGTTTTTATTTTTGCTTTTAACATCTCACTTAATATGGATGTTTTTAAAGGTGAGAGTTTAAATGTTAATGGAGCCAGAGATGTAAATAAAAAGGCAATTATTTATGACATTTTAAGAATGAAACACATTGATTTTTACAGATGCACAATGACAGCAGCTGATTGGAGGAGAGAGTGGGAGAGGGTGCTGAGCAATAAGAGCTCAACCTGTGAGTGGGTGGGCATCCTCTTTTCAAAGAGTTTTTCACCAGTCTCTATTGACTATTGACAGGTGGAGGAGGGCAGACTGATTGGTGAAAAGCAATATTTGAGCACTTTAATATTGTTTTTTTTTTTTTTAAACGTGTATGAGTGTGTTTTTACAGGTTTTAAACAGTACTTTAAGTGCAGTTAATATTGAAGATTTTTTCTTTTTAGGAGGGGATTTCAATTGTACAAAAAATTGATTGTTTAGACAGGAATCACTCAGAAGCTCACAGTGCATCACAGAGAGAACTGAGACACACGCTGGAAACACATGACTTAATGGATGTGTGGAGGACGATGAATAGTGATAAAAGACAGTACACTTGGGCTCACACTAGTGGGAATGTAATATCCCTGACTAGGTTGGATTGTTTCTATTGTTTTAAACATTTTAACATTTTTCAAAAGTGCAAGATGGTTCCTGTGGGTTTTACTGATCATTCCCTGGTTATGTGCAATGGATGCACCGTCTAAGTTTTTCTTTGGTCTTGAGAAGAAGAATGAGCAAGGCAGAGGTATTCATACTCTGCGCTCTGCTTCTGGACAAGAACTCAGGGAGTCGAATGAGATAATGAGGTATGCAGTGGGTTTCTACTCAGAGCTTTACAGCAGTGAGTACAACTGTTTGAATCCTTCTGTGAAGTCCCAGAAGACATGAATGTTGTGCTTGAAGAACCACTGGCATTGCAGGAACCGTTCACAGCCCTGCAGAGTATGGAGTGGGGCAGGGCCCCGGGCATTGTTGGGATTCTAGGGGAGGTTTTCAAGGAGTTTTGGAGGGACTTGGGTGAAGATATTTTCAGTTTTTAATGAGAGTTTTAAAGACATGTTGCTACCAATAAGTTGCAAGAGAGCAGTAATAACTCTCAGAAAGGGGATCTACAAGAGATCAGAAACTGGCGTGCTGTGTCTCTTCTCTGTACAGACTATAAAATCCTGTCCAAAGCATTGGCCAACAAACAATGTGATGGAGATGGTAATCCATGAAGACCAGACATACTGTGTGCCTGGTAGGTCCATCTTGGACAATGTGTCCTAATTAGAGATATTTTGGACGCCACTAGTTCTTTGGGTATTGAAACTGGTCTTATTTCATTGGACCAGGAAAAGGCTTTTGACCGGGTTGAGCACCTTTTATCTCTGGAAAACTGTGGAGAGTTTTGGCCTCAGCCTGTGTCTTTTGGCTATGATCAAGGTTTTGTGCCATGACATTTAGAGTATGTTTAAAATGAATGGTGGTATGAGTGCCCCTTTTAATTTGCATAGGGGGGTGAGGCAGGGCTGTCCTCTTTCAGGCATGTTGTACTCACTTTCTATAGAAAGTTACACTGTCTCTCCTGGTTATGCTGTAATAGTGGTTTTAGACAACTGGGACTTCCTGTGACACACCTAGTTCCTCTCTCCTCTATTTTTCTATCTTTCCAATTATGTGCATCCATGTCCCAGAAATGCTTGTTACTAACCTAGCTCTGGGGAGTCATTCCCCGGAGTCCTTATGTTCTTTTCCCCCAGCATGTTTCCTCGGATCAGGGAGGCTCCAGAATCGAGGTTGCAGCTGTCGCCATGGTCCCGCTACACGCTCTGCGATGCCATGTTCCTCCTGCTACACTCTGCTATGCCAACTACAAAGGACTAACAACTACTATTTTTTTGGGATTGTAACTGCCACTTTTCATTCTAACCCCAACCGGCCCGTCAGACACCGCCTACCAAGAGCCTGGGTCTGACCGAGGTTTCTGCCTAAAAGGAAGTTTTTCCTCGCCACTGTCGCACTGTTGCTTGCTCTGGAGGACACTGTTGGGTCCTTGTGAATTCTGGAGTGTGGTCTAGACCTACTCTATCTGTAAAGTGTCTTGAGATAACTCTTGTTGTGAATTGATACTATAAATAAATTGAAATTGAAATTGAAATTATAGAGCCCATGTTATGTAAGGTCAGGGCTAGCATTGGAGGGTTGTCTTTAAAGGGTTTTAACAAAAGACATATCTTGTCAGTTTATGCAGGCGATATCAGTGTACTTGTAAAAAAAACTAGGAAGATATCAAAATAAAAAACTTTAAAAATATTGTAAAAGATTGTGTAATAATATCAGCCGCAAATGTCAATTTGGGAAAAAAACGAAGCAAGCAGCCAGCAGTTGGGAGTTTGAGGAGGGGTTTGCTTAGTCTTCCAGGAGGATTGGTGTGGAAAAAAAATGGTCTTAAATATCTTGATGTGTTCGTTGGTAATAAAACTATGGTCAACAAGAATTGGGAGGCGGTAGTAGAGAAGGTAGAAGGATATGAAGGTAAATTTGGTGCAAAACGTGAGTGCGTAGATGTGATATGAGCCCTTGTAGAATATGATTTGAGAGCTTGTAAAAAAAAATCTGTACTCATATTTTTTTTTTCTTACTTCAGTCACTTCTCCAGAACAACCACAACTCAGTGATTACAATCTCTCGAATCTTTTGCAATGTGCTCTCTCGCATCACACAGCGGCGAGTCTGCGCCTTCGACTTTTGCAACACTTCTTGCGATAATTTGGTGCAAAACTAATTTGTACCTGTGGACTTAGTCTGTGGAGCTCTGAGCCAACAGGACGGACGGGGACAGCAGGGTTTCTATTGCCAGATGAGGGACAACTTTGTCCGTTTTTTTTATATAGCATGAAAGCTAGTGTTAGCCAACTAGCAGCCAGCCTGCTTCTAAATACTGTAAATACTTTTTAATTATCTCAACACTTTTAACAGTCAAACTGAAACACTGGTAATGAGCTCCAGGTCCTGCAGCCGCGGACGGACCGCCATCAGTGGGGCTCGGCCAGCGTGGAAACATTGCTAGAATTTGTATATATTGTAAAACAGCTAGTTTTACATTGTTCATTGTAATTATTTTCAATTTTGGTAAATAATAAATAGAGCTTAATAGTTTGACATAATTGATACTTATGATATTTCTCTGACTCTGTCTATTGACAGGTCAGGTTTTTTTTGTGTGTTACGTTTCTTCTCTGAAGTTGTTTCACCCAATATTGATGGCGAGCCTCCCCCCAGGAGTCTGGAAGAATTTTGAGTCTGTTAATGTACACAGCATCCGCTGGTGCGGTAGGATAGCTTTTGCACACATTCATTTATGTACACCTGGACTGAAACCTGCACTGGTCTTACCAGCTCAATTATTTTGAGACTGTACTGTATTAGGTTATACAGGGGGTGTATGATTGTGATTTCAATGAATGTTTTCATTTTTTTCATTTTATTAACTTAACCTGAAGTGTAGTGTGACACAGGTTAGAAAGGTGCACCAAATGAATTAGAACTAGAAAAACAAGATTATAGGATCTTTAGTTGCCAAAATTAGTAAATTTTGGTATTCAAGCTGTTGTCCTTGTTACCTGTTGTATGTGGATCCATTTACTATTTCTTTATATAAAAAGCCGGCATTGTTCAACTTCAAAGTGCTATTGTCTGAGTATCTCTGTGCTCCAGTAGTAAAACCTAAAATTCTTCTGGGACCATAGTCATAGCAAGTGAGTATTTGTTACACAAAGTGGCAAGCCAGCCAGGAGCACAGTTGTATACTCTTTACTGTTGCATTTCTGCAGGACAATGAAGTTTCTATGTACCTTGAGAAATATGGGTCGATTTAACCGCAATATCCGTGTAGATGACCCTAAATCAGAATATCACCAACACATGATAGTACATGCACTGGAAACACTAGGGGCCCTATTGCCATTAACGCTACCAAGCTCAGCCCGAACCAATATCGTCTACGAAGTAAGGAGTTTAGAAATTGTATATTCACGTGAGGCTTGCAGTAGGGCTACTAGGACATACAAGGATGAACTACAAGCTATAGCTTGCTTGAGTGGAAAATCTTTGGACCAAATACTTATGGATGAACTGACTAGCCTTGTTGTGCTCTCCACTACGCCCACTCTTCAGGGTTGCCGTAACCATTATCCTGAAATGAGTGCACCTGCTCCATTTTTGTCACAACGTTGCAATAAATGGAATGTAATACCGCATCCGCTGCTCCGATTCTCCGACCAATCTCACGCGCCGTGGTCCCCTCACTCAAAAACAAGACCCCAAGGTATTTAAACTCTTTCACTTGGGGTAAGGACTCACTCCCTACCTAAAGAAAGCACTCCATCGGTTTCCTGCTGAGAACCATGGCCAAGAACCATTTAGAGGTGTTGATCCTCATCCAAGCCACTTCACACTCGGCTGCAAGTGCTGAGTGCTGAAGGTCACAGACCGAAGCAGCAATGAGATCCTGAGCCCACCGAACTGCAACCACTCCCCACCCCGACTACTAACCACTAAGTAGGACCTCGGAGTTGAGTGTTTCAGAAGTACAGTTCCTGGTGTCTGTGTGTCAGTTACCCATACTCTCTCCAGGCGACAGGGCACTGAGAGCTTTGACACAATGGCGCCTGTTGTAGTTTTCAGTATCTGACCTCCTCTTCTCTCCATAACCTGAAGCGAAAGCTTTGCCATCAGGCAGTAAAGGGTCCAGCTGAGAGGTAAGGGTTGGCACAGTGGTGCAAAAAAGTTGCCCCATAAGAAGCCAAGCTGGGCTGTATCCACTCTGGAGGGGTGTGGCTCTGTATGCGAGTAGACCCAGATAGGGGTCAGCTGCTTTATTTTTATTTTTTAATTAATTAAACAATTTTTTTAATTTTTAACAGTCTGAACGGCCCGCTCTGGCTGCTGGTGACATCTCTGAAACCGTACGAGGCTGCTGCTTGATTGGTTGAACGCAAAGGCCGCTAGGGACCAGGCTCAGGCTACAAATGCTCTGAAATCATGGGCCAGCAGCTTGGAGCTTATAGATATTTGGCGTGTAGTTAACCCCACCTGTAAGGATTGTTCCTTTTTCTCAGGTAGACATAAATCTTTTTCCAGAATACATTTTCTTTTTGCATCCTCTCAATTATTTCGTTCACTCGATAATGCCATTGGAAGTAACACCGCTTTATCTGACCATAAAGGCTTCCTTTGTGCTGCCACCCTTGGCCAGTTATCTTAACGTGTAGTTAGATGGTGCTTCAATACTGCTTTACTGAAAAATCAATACTACATCACCAAGAATGCAGAATTCTAGATATTTAGAAATTAATGTTGGCTCTGTAGAAGACCCCAGGATATTGTGGGATGCTATAAAAGGTTTTATTAGGAGCAACACCATACTATTCTGCTCTAATACGTGCAAAGCTACGTCATTGAAACTGCAAAACCTTAAAGCTGAGTTCATCGGATTACCCTCATTGTTACAAAATTATTTTACTGATGGCTTAAGAACAATCACTAGACAAGAAAGAAATAAACAACATTCTGGAACAGAAGTCTGAATTTCTAATTTACACAGCAGGACAGTGCTATTACTTTCAGGGTGATAGACCCAGTTACCTTCTCGCAATGAGGTTAAGATCCAGTTACTTTTTGCAGATATTACTGCTATGAAATCCTCAGATGGTAATATTAGAACTGACGCTGTCGAAAATTAATAAATCCTTTCAAACATTTTATTCCAATCTGTATGAATCTTAGGTTACTTTGAATTAGGGCATATATAATAATATGCCCTACCTTAACCAGGGTTTGTATCTCACCCCCCCTCTCTGACCTTCCTGACTCTAACCCCCATTTTCTCTCCCCCTACCCTAACCAGGGTTTGTATCCCATCCCCCACTTTGACCGTCTTGATCTTAACTCTATCTTTCTCTCCCCTACCCTAACCCGGGTCTGTATCCTTCCCCTACTTTGACCTTCCTGCCCTTAGCCCTGACCCTCATGACCTTGGCCCTGGGTGCCTCTCCCCCTACCCTAGCCAGGGGAGGGTTTGGGGAGAGTTGTGGCCTGGCCAGGCTCCTCTCTTTACACTGTCTCTCCTGGTTATGCTGTAATAGTGGTTTTAGACAGCTGGGACTTCCTGTGACACACCTAGTTCCTCTCTCCTCTATTTTTCTATCTTTCCAATTATGTGCATCCATGTCCCAGAAATGCTTGTTACTAACCTAGCTCTGGGGAGTCATTCCCCGGAGTCCTTATGTTCTTTTCCCCCAGCATGTTTCCTCGGATCAGGGAGGCTCCAGAATCGAGGTTGCAGCTGTCGCCATGGTCCCGCTACACGCTCTGCGATGCCATGTTCCTCCTGCTACACTCTGCTATGCCGACTACAAAGGACTACTAACAACTACTATTTTTTTGGGATTGTAACTGCCACTTTTCATTCTAACCCCAACCGGCCCGTCAGACACCGCCTACCAAGAGCCTGGGTCTGACCGAGGTTTCTGCCTAAAAGGAAGTTTTTCCTCGCCACTGTCGCACTGTTGCTTGCTCTGGAGGACACTGTTGGGTCCTTGTGAATTCTGGAGTGTGGTCTAGACCTACTCTATCTGTAAAGTGTCTTGAGATAACTCTTGTTGTGAATTGATACTATAAAAATAAATTGAAATTGAAATTGAATAAATCCCACTGTGACAGCTGTTTGAATCAGCTTGACTTGCCTCAGCCATTAGCAGAGGAATCAGCGAGCTTAGACAAACTGGTTAATATGGGAGAATTAAAGGTGGAAGTGCAGAACATGCAAAAAGGAAACTCACTGGGATTTATGGCTTTAATGGGATTTACCCTGATTTTTATGTAACGTTTTGGGAACAGCTGGGCCCTTTCCTTCTTGACATGATTATCTCTCTATTGTTAAGGGTGAATTCTCAAGGGATGTTAACACAGCCTTAATTTCCTTACTCTTTAAAAAGGATATGGATCCGACAGTGTTCTAGCTAATGACCTCTGAGCTTGCTTAACGCTGACATAAAAATATTTGCAAAGCTCCTAGCCTGTCGTTCGGAGTCTCAAATGACAAAATTAATTAACTCCGACCTAACATGATTCATAAAAATAGACTAGCAGCAGATAATGTTAGACACCTTCTCCACATTTTTGATGCGGCGGAGGACAGTAAGACCCCAATGTCACTTCTCTCTCTTGACGCAATGACAATTTGACAGACTTGAGTTGTCACTTTGATGGGCAGAGGTGATGGGCTTTGGTAACACTTTTATTGGTATTATTAAAGTTTTGCATTCTAATCCCTCAGCTTGAGTGTTAACCGGACGCACATCCTCTTCTTTATTTCCAGTTTCTAGATCTTCCCGCCGAGGTTGCCCCTTGAGTCCTGCATTGTCATTTCTCTAGATCGATCACAGTGTCACCAATATGCATTTGTAATATACAGCATCATCTCTCATTATTTGCGGACGATGTTTTGGTCTTTTTAGAAAACGTATCGCAATCTCTTTCTCACCTTCTATCATTATGCAAGGAGTATGGAAGCTTTCAAATTAACTTGTCAAAATCTGCACTACGTCATTTAAATGACTCTGCCCGCAACTCAACCATCTCTGCCGACATCCCCATTGTTAAGCAGTTTAAATATTTAGGCATTGAGGTCTTCCCCTGCTTAAATCAGATTGTTAAGCATAGCTATTCTGTTGCTCTAAACGTTTTGAAAGATATGGAAAAGGGGATGGGGGGGTCTCAATGTCGATTCAAGCCCGTATTCTCTGTGGTTACAATGAATGTTATACCCAGGATTAATTTTGTTTGCTACCTCTCTCTCCTCCTGCTGGCTATTGGCACAAATACATTACATGAAGGTGCAATACTAGGCTTTTTAGAATGTCTTTGTAACTCATTCCCTGCCTAAAATACATTTCAATTAAATCATCTCTGTCCACCTTTTAGCTTTAGGTAGCCTATGTATTTTACGAGTAAGACTGGAGTTGAACCCAAATGCAGACCCAAGACACAGAGCCATAATGAAAGATTAGCAGGTTTATTTCAAAGTACTTAAGTCAGTCTGAGTTCCAGAAAGGGAAAAAAAAATCCAGGTTTCCTGAAAGGCAAACAGGTCCAGGGGTTCCAAGCAGAAGTGGTTCCGTCAGAATAGCCAGTGAGCAGTCTGAGGTGAGGTCCAGTGGTAAAGAGCAGGTCTGGTTGATAGTAGGGGTGAAGCAGCAGCAGGAGTCAAGTTCCAGTAGAAGCTGAAGCACAAGGACAAAACGGATTAGGACAGGCAAAATACAGCGAGCAAAGCTAGACTGACTGTGGTCGTCTTGACTATAGCCATTTCTCAATGTCAAGGATCCTTCCTTTGTAGGACTATATACAGTGAGGAAAATAAGTATTTGAACACCCTGCTATTTTGCAAGTTCTCCCACTTAGAAATCATGGAGGGGTCTGAAATTGTCATCGTAGGTGCATGTCCACTGTGAGAGACATAATCTAAAAAAAATAATCCAGAAATCACAATATATGATTATTTTACTATTTATTTGTATGATGCAGCTGCAAATAAGTATTTGAACACCTGAGAAAATCAATGTTAATATTTGGTACAGTAGCCTTTGTTTACAATTAGAGGTCAAACGTTTCCTGTAGTTTTTCACCAGGTTTGCACACACTGCAGAAGTGATTTTGGCCCACTTCGCCACACAGATCTTCTCTAGATCAGTCAGGTTTCTGGGCTGTAGCTGAGAAACACGGAGTTTGAGCTCCCTCCAAAGATTCTCTATTGGGTTTAGGTCTAGAGACTGGCTAGGCCACGCCAGAACCTTGATATGCTTCCTCCAGAGCCACTCCTTGATTATCCTGGCTGTGTGCTTCGGGTCATTGTCATGTTGGATGACCCAGCCTCGACCCATCTTCAGTGCTCTAACTGAGGGAAGGAGGTTGTCCCCGTAGCCCTTTCCAGCCTTGTGGAGGTGTACAATTTTGTCTCTAGTGTCTTTGGACAGCTCTTTGGTCTTGGCCATGTTAGTAGTTGGAATCTTACTGATTGTATGAGGTAGACAGGTGTCTTTATGCATATAACGACCTCAAACAGGTACATCTAATTTAGGATAATAAATGGAGTGGAGGTGGACATTTTGAAGGCAGACTAACAGGTCTTTGAGGGTCAGAATTGTAGCTGATACACAGGTGTTCAAATACTTCTTTGCAGCTGCATCATACAAATAAAAAGATAAAAAATCATAAATTGTGATTTTCTTTTTTAGATTATTTCTCGCACAGTGGACATTCACCTAAGATGACAATTTCAGACCCCTCCATGATTTCTAAGTGGGAGAACTTGCAAAATAGCAGAGTGTTCAAATAATTATTTTCCTCACTGTATACAACATACAATGTGTGTATATATGTATATGTGTGTGTGTGTGTGTGTGTGTCTGGGTCTCCGTAGTAATGTTGTCTTGATGAAAATTATTTATAATTGAAGAGTACATTTATTGAATTTAAATTAAAGAAATGGAAGAAATCAGAGGATCCTTTGCACGTTAAATAGTGGTACACCAGAAATGGTTTAAACCTACTGCTCAGCAGCCACTGGGAGCTTAGGGCACTCATCTATTCAAACTGGAGAAGTAGCCAAATGGCTCAAAATCATGTGAAGTTGTTGTCTACGTGTGGTCTACATGTCACAAATCAACGTGTTGTTTACGTGTTGTTAATGTGTTTGCATGTGAGAAATTATGTGTATTTGAACTGTTTGGCTTTCCATAGCCCGGGAGCGTCCCAGAAGCGGAGCGTACACTTTACGTAACAATCACGTTTATTAGCTACTAGGCTATCTACCTTCCACCCCAAGCACTCTTGCAATTCCATGCCTTCTCTTCTCTAGCGTTGTCCTAAAAAGTATCTGTGGTGTCTTATTATGTTTTTAAATCTCTTGTCATATGTGGTGTCACTGTAATTTGTTTTGCCTTGTTTTGTTTTGTTTTGTTTTGTTTTGCTTTATTTTGTTATAACTCTGTTCCCTGTATCTCGCTTTTTTGTTTGTAAAGCGACCTTGAGTGTTGAGAAAGGCGCTGTTAAATAAAATTTATTATTATTATTATTATTATTATTATTGTTGTAGAGGTGACATGTACGATATTTGGGATACTGTTCACTTCTTGTCTGGCTGTTCGAACAGTCCTCAATACGCGTAAAATACATAGACCTGGAGCATATCTTTAATGGGTGCAGTTTTCAAATTTGACCTCAGCCAATTAAGTAGACTCAAACTCTATTTATGGTTAAATTGTGACCTACAAGCTTTCAAAGTGAGGCACATCAGCATGTTAAACAGACAAAGCGTCCACTTACTATGACTATGCAAATATCTATTTTATTATCAAAATATATCTGAAAATGACTCCCATGTTTGAGGTTCACCTCAAAGTTTTAGTCATGATCCAGTTAGCTGTGAATAAGCTGGGCTGTTAAAGGGTTTGAGCTGAAACATATGTTGCTATGACAACACATATACCATACCATATTGTGAAGAACTGAAAAATGTAGACATGTCAATTCATCAACAATAGAATCTATTTAACTATTATCTAAGAAACATTATCACAGTTTAAATATAAATTCATTCAGAGCTTACTTTCCTTGACAGATTATAATAGTAAAATTGTAAATTCCTCTAAAATCAAATTGAATTAACTTGTCCAATGGACATCAACTACAGATACAGAATGCTAATGACAATTTCATTATAATTGTATAATTCCGTTGTATTAAAACATGTTGTGGTTTGTGTTTTTTACATTTTAGATTATAAAAAGTGAAGTTATTATTCCACTAGTGAGATAGTTTCTTGAAAGAACTTTTAGAACTTGATGGATTAGATTTGGTAATGGAGGACACAAACACTGTGATAAAACAGCTAAAATAATTTAATAGTTGACAGAAAAGCTACAAGGGAGAATAAATTGAAAAGCATTCAAACAACTTTACATTTTTATTTATGAAACAAAAAGACAGTTTAGTGTGAATCAGACATAAACTTTTTTCATCAGCAGTACTCTGTTTGCCCCAGCTGAAGAGATAAATGGCTCCAGAATACTTGCACATGTAGCAGGTATGGATGAAAAGTCATGATTGTTCTTTTGATACACACCAAATAAAGAGGAGTGCACGCAAACATCTCTCGTTCCAGTGAAAAGCTAAGACACCTGCTGATGTAAGAGACTTTGAAACAGGAAATGTCAGACTTTAACATACAGTATGTGTTTATTGCAAAGGTTATTCAGTAAACACAAGCGCATGAGATCAAATCCAAATGTTCTTATTGAAACTCATCCAATAATACAACAGCCATTACATACACTTCTTTCAAGAACGAATTTAACCTTTTATGTGGCAAAACACTTGACCAATGAAGGTCAGACAGCATCGAGCCCTGTGAGGTAACATCATTCCAGCACATCACAAGACTTTGGACCAGACAGTGACAGATGAGGAATGATATGTGGTTTAGTGCGATTGTCTTTTACTCTGAGCAGAACCAAGTCACTGAATACACCAACATACATACACATGTTGAGGCAATGACTGTATATTAATCAAATATGTTGTGTTAGAGTGTGTGTGTGTGGGCAAGGCTGTGGTTAGTGATCAGGGATGGAGTGTGATGCTGGAAGTCTGGCAGGTCTTGTATCCATAAAAAGTCTCAGAATAGGCTTAGTGATCCACCATCTGATGATCACTAATGCACAATTTCACACTGAAATACTATCAAAAATCTCTGACTTTAACATTCCATTGTAAAAACGTTGGATACTTTAACCAAATGTGATGTCAACTTGGAAAGTTCAGAAAAAAACAACAGCATGTGACATGACAGAGAGGTAAATGTGCACATACATTTACAGTCTGATTGGTTAAAAAGAGGATTAAAAATATGTGAATCATTTCATATGTCCTTCACAGTCAGCAGGTGAACTGAAAACCTATGGGCACCTTAGTGGGTGGGGAGGGAACAACAACAAAAATACAATGTGTTTTGAGATTTGAAGCACTTTACATTTTTCCCAATTTGGCTTTTGTGGGAAAAAACCCACTCAATAACTCCACCTTAGATTCAGACAGACAGAGGACTACTACACAGTACTGTGATTGGAAATATATGACTTTTTCACCGGCTGTTTCTGTTTTCTCTGCTCTAGGAGGCCTGCATGCTTACTTTACTGTGAAAATGTATTATTTCTTATAGCCACTCTAATGATGTTGTAATTGTTGCAGATAAAGGTTGGAAAAAAACAACTTTTACTTATCCCCTTCACAATAAATCATTGACTTGAACGGAATGTTAAATATTAACCTAAGTATTGTATTAAAGTCAAAACTCTTAGATCATAACAACACAAATAACAGTAAGCTTCTTCTCTCTGATGTTATGAAAGATTGTATGAAATACAGTACAGGAGCAGGTTGTGAGGGGGGGGGGACAGTGGCATTCACAATTTGGCAACTTGCTGGGGGCTTCAGTCATTGATGAGAGCCAGGATCATGCTGGAAAAATGAGTGGGAAAGATATGTGTTAATACAGAAGTGTCTGTGTACAGCCAAAACTATTATACGCTGATTGCTGAAAGCCTTGAACAGTTCACTATATGTCAGCATCTCTGTAGTTGGTGTTGCTCTCACCTATACAAATAAATGAAGAAGCAGAGCAGGTGGTAACCCAGTTTAATCATGGCCTCCTTCATGTGGGACTTAAGCTGACCTCGGTTGTGGATCTCAGTGGGGTCAAACACGCCCATGTTTCCCATCGGAACCTTAACATACCTGCAGGGACAACAGGGACAAGAAGAGAGTAAACCGAAGAACCTGACTGCACCAGAAAGACCACGTTCATAGTAGATCAGCGAGTCCTGCAATTCGCCATTGAGTTGAGGTCAACAGATCAGAAGCCACGGTGGAGACAGTGAACCAGGTCAAGCAGCACCTATGCCCTCCTAAAACCTAGGGAAAACCCTGAACACTGCAGAGAGCATGTTCTCTAACAAACAACGCAGGAAATAGCAACAGTATGAGCATACCTATAAATGTTCCAGGCTGCTACAGGCAGGTTGAGGAGAAAAATGAACCAGTGCATGGAGACCAACATCAGCATAGTGGAGAGACACTGGCCAACCATCTCTGGAATAACCCACTGGAAACACAAAAAAATCATAGATCAGAACACTAAGGGGACCCGATGGCATCCCTGGTCAAACTCTTTAGGTGTGTGCAGACTGGCAGATGTTTTCCTAGACGTTTACAACCTTTTAGTGCTCCAGTCTGTAGTCCCTACATTTCAGGGAAACCACCATCATCCCTGTAAAGGTTGGGTACCAAACTTTGTACTTTTTAGGGTACGACCATATTATGTTAATACTACCAAGTACCGATTCCCATTAAATCAATCTGTGCCAAATTTCAGTTCTTGAGAGCGCAAAAGGGCGAGCTTCTCCTTTCTATCCTCTGCATGTTGAGAGAACACGGGGCTCACCGACACACACGCTCAGAACTGCGGTGCAGATAGAGCAGGACTTTGTTGTTTCTGCAGTTTGTTCAAATCAAAGTGAGTCACGGCGATGCTAGTCACGCTTTGCCAGACCTTCCTCTACCGTGCCGCTGCTTAGGAGGGTCTGGCGAGTACCCACAGCATTCTGTGTTCTGGGATGGTAGGAAAAAAAATGGCTCTGCTTTAAAGTCATTGCTTTAAACCAATCACAATCATCTTGGGCGATTCTGGTGACACTGCTCACTCAGAGTAACATTAACAATGGTTGTGCTTTTGGATAGGGGTGCGCCAGTCAGATACTCAGGATTGGTATCAATCCGAACTTGGCCAAAATTAACAAAAAAAAGAGAAACCTTTTGACCACAACATGAACAATAAATAAATTAAAAAACAAATGCAATTGTGTACAGGCTAATATTGAACTAACTAAAATGCAAAGGAATGTAAACAACATTCAAAAGACATTTTAGTGCAAACTGCATGACAGAAACCTTTAACAAACTTGGTGACTGTCAACATCAAACGAACTACCGTAATGGAAAACTAACTTAAGTGCAAAGGAATGTAACTGAATAGCCATGTTGCTGAAAGATGCTGTATAAAGTTCCCTTGCAACCTCAGGCTGTTAGTCAGTCAGTCATCATAGTTGTGTTAGCACAACTCACTGTGATTGTGTTAGCACAACTCACTGTGATTTCAACAAAACTGCAGAGCAGACATAGTTTACTCAAATTTACCCTGTCTGCACCTCTGCTTGCATGTATGTCGGAGCTCCGCTCTGTCAATATACAGAGAGAGCAGATAAGCTTGCGCTTACATGCTCTCTGATACCAAAATGTGGTAACAAAAAATAAGTAATTTTTTGATACTCATAGGATGTGGAGCATTTCATTCGGTGCCAGAAAAGTATTGACGTTCGTTGACCAGCCCTAACTGCGATCAGGCGCAGAGAGGCCGCACTGCCCTGCACGCTTCAGCAATTGTTTTGGCATCTGCTCTATTTCTTCCGCAAGCAAATGTGTAAAGTCATTCTGAGGACTGATGAGAGCAAACTTGTTCTTTTTGGGTCTAGGGGCCGCAGACAGTTTGTCCGACGACCCCCATGCACTGAATTCAAGTCACAGTACACTGTGAAGACAGTAAAGCATGGTGGTGCTAAAATTATGTTATGGGGATGTTTCTCATACTGTGATGTTGGGCCTATTTATCGCATACCAGGGATCATGGATCAGTTTCAATGCATCAAAATACTTGAAGAGGTCATGCTGCCTCATGCTGAAGAGGAAATGCCTTTGAAATGACAAAACAATGACTCAAAACACACCAGTAAGCGAGCAAAGTCTTGGTTCCAGATGAATCAGATTGATGTTATGGAGTGGTCGGCCCAGTCCCCGGACCTTAATCCCATAGAACACTTGTGGGGTGACATAAAAAATGCTGTTTCTGAGGGGAACATTCTTAAAACGCTTAACGTGAAAATGCTTAACGTGGTTTAATGTACCTAAACAACGATCAATCATCACCATATTTACCATGGCCATATCTTGTCATGAACTCTTAAACCTGTCAAAAAAACTAAACTGAAATCCAACGATTATAGAAGTTATCTCACGTTAACGTTTTCTCCTTCATTGGTGTCTATGGCGAGGAAAAGGCTTAACGTGGTTTAATGTACCTAAACAATAATCAAGGATTACTAAGTTTGTCTCTCATATTGCTCCTCATAACCACTGAAAACTGTCAAAAAATCTGACCCAAAGTCCTATTATTATGGACGGTAGCTGTGTAAGCGTGTCTGCTTCATTAAGGGATATTCTAAGGAAAAAGCTTAACGTGAAAAAGCTTAACGCGGTTTAATGTACCTAAAAAACGATCAATTATCACCTATTTCTCTCACGTATTGCTCCTCATAACCAGTGAAAACTGTCAAAAAATATAATCCAAAGTCTTATTATTAAGGGATATTGTAAGGAAAAAGCTTAACGTGAAAAAGAAACTTCTCCCCTGGTCTGAGCAGGCAGCCCATTATCCTGCTGCTGCGCGGACAACGGTGGAATAATCCATAAACCAGGTGTCTTAAATCTTCCGCATCCGGGGAGATCTTGCTTATGTATGTCTCATGTCCCTATGTTATAATTATCCGCGTTGGATTTTACTACCTTAGTAATCTTATAATGTCATTTAAAATGCAGTGACTGTGATTAGCCTTGTCCTAGTTGAATTGTTTTCAGCCCAAAAGAAAGCAGTAATGTTTCATGTAGGCCTACATTTATTTTCATTTAGATATGTTGATAATTGTTATTACTTTGGGTCCGATTTTTTGACAGTTTTCACTGGTTATGAGGAGCAATATGTGAGAGAAATAGGGTGATGATTGATCGTTGTTTAGGTACATTAAACCACGTTAAGCTTTTTCACGTTAAGCTTTTTCCTTACAGTATCCCTTAATGAAGCAGATCACGCTTAACGTCAGCTACACAACTGTCACTATAGAACTTGTATACCTTTGGGTCCAATTTTTTGACAGTTTTCAGTGGTTATAAGGATCAATATGAGAGAAAAACTTGGTAATCATTGATTATTGTTTAGGTACACGTTTAGGATCGTGGACCGTGGACCTTTGGGGTCATACTACGCATGACCCCAAAGTCCAGTTTGTGAAAATAATATGAATGAATGGATGGTAACTTTTTTCACATTTTTTCGTTTTAGTCTTAAATTAAATTTAGAAGTGACTTACATAAACTGCTAATACTGTTGTAGCTCATTAAAAAAAAAAAAGTGTTATAAATACAAAATGTTATGAAGTGTAATGTTTTCTCCGCAATGAACAATAAATCCACTCAATGGAGAAGCCATTTGTGTTACTTTTATAGCGGAGACTTCAGGTCCAGTCAAAAGCTTTTAGCTCGTATAACAGGGCTGCATGTGTAAAATATAGCAGCTGTGGATGAGAGGGAGGCTGGCTGCTGAAAACCAACCGCTTTGGCACTCATGATTTTGGCGATTGCTATAAACCTCTTGGTGGGGGGGGGCACCAAAACTTTCTCTATGCAGAAAAAACACTGATTCATCATATAATACAATAAAACATGTAACAAAGCACTACAAAAAGGCATCATAAATCTGTTACAGTAATAATCCAGGATGACATGACTTACTTTGTTTAGCTTGGAGCAGCATGCTCTAGCATTGATGTAGTCACATTCTAGATCAGACAGGGTGATAATCTGAGCTTCAAGTAAAGGTGCCATAAAAAAAAAAAATCTGTGTTGAATAAAGAAAATGTATTTTCATGTCAACGTCCTCATTCCCTGCTTCTATCAGCTCCATTCAACTGGACAAAATAGACGCCTGACAGACAACCTACAAGATGTTGTCTTTAGTGATATATAATAATATAATATATAATCGACTATACTTCAGACATGGCATTGACCATATCCAACTGACATGGACACTTTAAAATTATTCGTTCTGATTATTACTTTTGAACATTTGTTTTACCGATCTGATTCTGCACACTTTTTCAATATGCCAAGATCAGAAAGGGAACCACATTAAGATAAAAAACTGCCACACGAGTTCCGTTAACGTTAGAAACGTTACCGAATTGATATGCAAAGATAACGTTAACGGTAAATTTATAGACAGCAGTTGGAATAACTTTTAAATTATTGTTTTAATATTAGCTTCAAGGGCATCAATTATGGCTCACAAATCTACATTAATTAAATGGTCACATATTTTGGGCGTAAGTGGCCGGTGTTTCGGTTCAACTGGTTTTTGAGTTAACTGGTGATAGAGACAGATGTGGTGTAGGCGTGGCCTTTCAGGACCCATTCTCAACTAACCAGGAAATAAACATGCTGATCTTCTTTAACTGTCTATGTGCTGATCGCTTCGCTTCTTTTCACATTAATTTGTTGGTTTCTTGTGAAACTTGACTATAGAAACGAGTTGCTGAACATGTGGTCCCGACAGACATGCAAACATTAGCCGTTGTCGTTTCGAAATATCACCCGTTGTCTGGCGAGTGTGTCACTTGCAAACCACGGAGACGCAAGATCGACTTGTGATATTTACATTAGTAAACATTTCACCGTTAAAACAACACTGTTAAAACACATTGCTAAATGTGTAGAATTTTGTAATCTCTATCTGTAAAGGCCATTTTATTGAAATGGGGTTTTCCTCATTGAGTTAGAAAACTCAACTGCAGAGCTTCCAGTTTCACTTCTGAACGCTTTTACAGAGGGGTTTGTTCAGATGTCATTCATTGCCTAATTTATGTAACATTTTATACCTAAAAACGTGGCAAAAAATTATTTTATGGCTGTTGACATATTCTGATTAATGCAGTGATAAAAGGATACATCTAAAATAAAAACCCCTCTGTAACCCATTGACTCAAATCTGTCAACAAAATAAAAAGAAGAATTTGGAATCTGACTTCGACTTTGTGTACATTTTTTCTAGGCATAGTTACGTCAAATTACACGTATGTCTGGAATGATTTTCTTTTCTTCATTATGGATATCTGAAATTAACATAATTGGATTGTAGATTTCTGAAATTGTGTTTCCTAATAATTATATTGCAGATATTCAAACATTTAATAACATAGATGGACTTTATTGAACCCACACTGGATCAAACTTCTGCCACTTCAAGTCAAGTCAACTTTATTTGTCAATTCTACAATTTGTGCCAGACATCCAAAACATTTGAAAATACATTTCTCTCCGACCCACGGTGCAATATATGCACTTGTCTTATCTGGATGAATGAGTAAGCATAATGAATATTAAATAATGTTGTGTTGAGCCAGAAGCTTGTAGCCTACAGAAATATAATACATTTCTATTTGAATTGCCTATAGATGTATAGCCTCTCAAATTAATCTGAGGGGATCACATTTTGCCACAGCAGACAGCTGCGTCCAGCTGAGTCCAGCTGAGTGTAAAACCTCATATCTTATGTTAACTTACAGGCTGTTTTGAAGTATAAACAGATACTGCCATTGCATTAACTTGTGATGCCGTTGCAAGAACCAAGACTGACAACATGGGTGGCTGTGTCGATGCCTGCTCACAACTGGCTACTAACGCAGTGTTTTCCAAACGTTTACCGTTATCAGTTATATTTGTAGCCTTATCATTCCGTTATTAATCTGACTTCAAGTTGATTTGAGATGCTTTCATACAGAGATAAGTGAAACTTTCTGAGGTGTTCGCACATGTAATGCTTGTGGAGATAGTTGTGGCAAAGACTCATGCCAGATTAACTTGTGTCACTTCGATCCCGTTGATTGTGTTTTATATTTAATTCTACGGACGTGCATCATTGTTATGGTAATCCAAACTACACATTACTACTCATTCATCACATTTGGACACGAGTCACGACTGTCAAACTCCCATCGTATAGCCATTTGGATAGGCTAGCTAGTGCAGGTGTGGAAAGGTGAAATATCAGGCTTGTGCTCGGGTCTTTGTTGTTAGCTTGTTTGTTATTTATAATAGGTTGGGCACAGTTTAACAACTAATTTAAGCGTGAATGTCACTAAATAATCTAAAAAAATCCGTGTCCGTGGTTTACAGTAGAGACCGTGGTAGAGAAGTTACACTCGCCAGACAAGAGTGATATTTTAATAATAAAAACGGCTCATTTGTTCATGTCTGTCTGATCGGGTCCAAAACTACTGTCCCACCAACCCGTTCCTACCGTAATGTTTCACAAGACCCCGACACATGAATGGGAAAAAGAGGCGAATTGATCGGAATTGTTTACTGCAGCGGTGCAGCCCCGCCTGCAACACATATCACCAGTTAACTCAAAAACCAGTTAAACCGAAACACCGTACCAGTAACAGCGGTGGCAAGCTAAATGTGTTTTTTTTCTTTAATCTCCCACTATGGTTATGTTAATTTAAAGCTTTCCGTTTAACTTTGAGTTTTAATTTAATGTTGTCCTAACCTTAACCACAAATAGTCATCCGTCTACTCTGCTTAATCATAACTTAGTTCACGCTAGCACGTCACTGGCTCTTGTAAGAAGACGGCAGGCTGGCTAGCTAGCTAAGTTAACGTTAGCCTTATTGTACTGACATGAAGAAAGAAATTCATAAGCAGCTTTCTGCCAGCTAACGTTAGCCGCTTTGAATACAGCTCAACACCCACCAGAAATTACATAACTTAAAAGGATACAAAGTAGACCGAGAGGAAAATAAGTGCACAGCAATCCACAAGTGACAGAATGAACACTGCCGCTTCCATTTTTTTTTCTTCCGTCAGAGTCTGGGTGATGTGTTTTCACTTCCGGTCAGTTGTCGATACAGTTATTTTATTGGATTACTGCCACCTAGCGGACTGGAGTGGAGCGAGTATACCCTAGGAACTGGACAGTTAAAAACAAAGTTAAGTGACTGTTCTGATACTGAATTAAGCTGAATTAGTTTGAGTTATTACCAATTTATCAGTAAGATGCTGATTGCTGAAAATGATGTATGTGAATGTCATGCTTGTTATTGAAGTGGCAGCTCCTGGGCTAAACTGCAGTTCCTCGATTGGCCATGAGGCAAGTCAATCCCCATAGAACCCTGATATTAAAAAATCCCAATTTTATTGCAGAAATAAATGTGTTTACAGCAGTTCATCTCTATAGCTAATTTCCCTCCTTCATGATAACTGTATGTCTCTTTTGATGTGTGACAGTCCGAAAAGACTGCAGCTGCACATCTGCACTCTAGTACATCACCGTGACGGACCACGCTAGTAAGCATTGCCGTTATAATGCTGTTTGTTACATATTCCCCCTGTCCCCCCACAGCAAGAGAAGCACAAACCTGCACTTAACACATTGCACTACATTGACTTAATAAAAAGTTAGCAGTAACTCACTGGGAAAGATGTGATGCCATCATAACATATTAGGGGACAGAGTACAATAAATAAATAGAATATAGCATGTTATGCAGATAATTACAGTGTAAAATCCCTTATTTTTTCCAATACATTATACAGTAACTTCAACCACCGGAAAGGTAAAAATGTTTAACGCAAACCTTGTAAGAAAACTTCAGTGGTGGTGAATTTAGAACCACTTAGGCAGAATTTAAAATATAAACAATGTATGCAAAAATGCAGGCTCGCATAGGAATTGGTTTAACATATTGGTTTTTCTCCCAGAGGAAAAGAAAACTAGAAAAGAGTTCTCAAAAATGTCTCATGTATTTCTCCTAGACAACAATGAGGTCTGTGTGAAACCAAAACAAGATTACAGCTAATTTCTCCTGTTTCTTATGTTTTAGTCTAAATCCTTGACGTTCCACTTCCGGGATTGCTCCCTTGCCAACGGAAATTCCCATAGACAGTTAAAGAAGTGGACCAACATATCCCGTTGTTCTGGACGGAGACTAGTGAAGGAAAATAGAATAGAACAAAACACTTTTCCGGTGATGGCTAGGCGTTACTGCGCAGCCTCCAACTGAGCTTGACGACATAGTTGTGACATGGGTAATGTGTCTGAAAGTTGTAAGTCTTCTCGTAGCTGTGCCAAGAGAAATCTCAATCATTTCCAGTCAGCAGAGACGGAGAGCGTAGGTATATGTAAGGAGATAACATAGACACAGGCTAATTACTGCTAACTAACATGGTAGTTAAATGTAGTAATTTAACCTAAACAGCTGATGTAAGTCAAAACTGTCTGCAAGCTTCTCCTGGCAATACGGTGATTTTTCAACTATGCGATGGTAAGTCGCGTGGTTGTGACGCAACCGTTAGCCTTTTTTTACAAAAACATCTGCTACAGAGCCATAACGTGAGCTACAAGGTAATGGAGCTTTTGATACATTGTTGTGTTTCTTTAGAAATAAACAATGCACAAAAAGAGTCTTGAAACGCTTCAGATGTAAAGTTATTGACTGTCAAACTGGCAATGGGATGCTAACTGTAGGTGATGGCTTCGTAGCATTAAAATGGCGCAATGGGAGCTAAGGCTTACCCCCTTGCTAGTGACGGACTTTTCAACAACAAAACAAAGAGAGTTTTAAAGTATGCGGAGAAATACACGGGTGAAAAAGCTGCGACACATTCCGACATTGACCCCAGGAGGATCCAATACTGGAAGAAACAGAAGGATGAACTGACAAGATTAGCTAGCTAACAAGAGCAGAGCACAGCTAGCTAGCTGTATGTAGGACAAAAAAAGTTAGCCTGGAGCTAGAAATGAAGCTACCGTCTAGCTACCGTCTGTAACGTTAATCAGATACTGGTGTAACTACTGCATGTTCTTATTGTATTCTACCAGCAATACCTTAGTTCCTGTATTTTGTTGGAGAAAACCACTTGGCTGTCCACAAGAAGACACTCTAGGCCTAATTAGATTATACCACTTAAAGTATTTATTGTAGTTTTATATTAATCAGAGCAATGCATTCCGTACAGTTCTACGTGCACGGTCCTAATGGAACTTGACTAGTTCAGAGGTCCCAAAAAAGGCGCTTAAACAGAGGCGCGCAGAGGTTATATGGGTTCTCCTTAAGGGAGCCCTATTGGTCAAAAAGCGTCACTGGGCGGTGCATATCGTCTGTCTGCAGGAATGTATCTTTGTTTATATGTGCTTTTGGGTGTCTCTCTGTGAGAGGATACTGTGTTGTGCTGATTGTGGAATCAGCATGACCTCGTACTGACCTTACAACAGAATGTCGCCCCCACCCGTGCCAAGCACAAGATACAACATACTTCTCTCTTATTCAATATCTGACATGGTCTTTGTTTCATTTGCTAATGCATAGCTTAATCACAATACCTGAGTATAATCACATTACCTGAGTATAATCACAACAATTTGAAATAAATACCCGGTACATTTACAGGGTTTATACTAACACAATCAATGGTGGTTTTGATTAGTTCTAACCCAAATTTCTTTGTCGCCCTCTGGCTGGTGATATTTTTGTAAATGTTTCTTAAAAAATGAATGCTATCTCTGTCCACTGGAACGCTATGGCTTTTCATTTAAAACTGTTTATTTAAACAATTATACTTATCAAGAACATGGAATTAGAAATAAAGGTCTGCCTCTAATAGAAGCCTGCTTCAAATAAAAGCCTGGTACCTTCTGAAGTTCAGGTAAATAAAGGCCCCAGCTTTTATTTAAGGAATTAGGTATATTGAGTATATTTTTACCAAATGCCTTAGATGCAGTAACAGTATAATTTGAATAATGGTATGTAGCAGTGTAGTGAGTGTAGGAATGAATAGGGAAGCAATGTATTGTTTCACTTTGGGGATCATTTAAGGGACAGCATCCGATACATGTAAGAGATGTGACTGCTCAAGTCTGGACTTGAGGGCGAAGGCCTGAGAAGGTGCTAAAACCTGACAAAATGGGAGGCCGGAACTTGTTTGTTGTAAAATAAATAAATATGGTAATATAAGGAATATTCCAGTGTGTTCAATAACCCTTCAACCAGAGATGAAGTAGACAACCATGGCTAAACTTAAAATATCATGTTTCTATAGTAGTAGAAAAGGGCAGTGGTCCTGATATATTAAAGATCTTCCCAGAGGTCATGTTAGTCTCAAAGAGTAGGCCAAAGTCATTCTTCAACATTTAAGATATACTGATTTGTGTATTGTTTTTCGTTCAGATGTGTCTGATTTAATATCATTTGATCCAATGTGTACAACCAGAGACTCAATTTGAGGACAGCATGTGGGGTGACATGACATTAAAGCAACACCATGTAATTTTTCCCCGCTTCGGTGCCCCTATTGGTTGGAAACGGAGTTGTCCCATTAGGTCTATATTATGTCAAAGAAAGCTATACCCACATTATAGATTAACAGTTTGAAGTTTGGCATTAGCATCTGCATCTCCTTCTTTTGTATCCAGTGCTGCAAAATCCCATCTGTTTTGTTGACACTGTTGACTGTGACAAGAGTATCATCCTTTGATCATATATCATGTTATGAGCCAAATTGCATTGCAAAAATGATGGAAACATGAGCCTCTGATTTGTGTTTGTGGCTTTTCAAATACAGAACTCAACAAGTAAAGGAGGGATTCAAGTTCCCAGAGCGGACATGCTGCAGCCGTCAGATTAAATATTACAAACAAATCAGCACATAACATTGAATTCCCTTGAAAGTTTAATAATTTATTTACCACTGAAGCACCACAACAACACTGTGTTACAATACAGCATAGTGGGTCACAATAACATTATCAAAATCAACAAATAGACATAGAAAATAACAGCTCCTTTGTGACAAAATTGGTGCATTGGTGCTTAACTCTTTTATTCAGCTACTCAGCAGAAATGGCACAAATGGACAGGTCACTCTTCATTTGATAATGGGGGGGGGAGAGTACTTTAAAATAGTATAATTAATTTTAACAGCTTCAGTGCAGTTTGTTTTTATTAAAGAAACAAAAAGACATTGACAGACAGACAGATTTTCAAATTTATGGGTGAAATAATTGTATGACGCAGGCAGACAACAAACTGATGCTACTTCAAACCGCTACTACAGAGAGACAGAGGCGGCTGTAAGATCTTTGGTTCTATGAGCCTTTTTTGAAGGTCATGTTTACTCTTCATTCATACATTCTATAATCTTTCATCATTCTAATCAACATCATTTCTCCAAATAAAGCTACATCATTACTTACCCAGACCTTTTATAGCTAGTGTGGACTGAATATGTGGCTATGTGGAGTGTATGAGATGACACCGCTGTAATTCTAAGGCTTTTTTCTCTGTGTAAAGCCTGTAATTTTTTCAACAGAAATCAATAGTATGTGCAGCCATACATTAGATGCAACATCATTGACTTTACAAATGTTATTTTAGATTGGACAGCAAGAATCTGTGTTCATAACATTAAAGGGATAATTCCAGTTGAAAAATGGGGTCTAGTTTTTGTAGTTAGTGCATGCATGTTTCATACTTGATTTAGAAAAACTACTATGGCAAACAAGAACACACACAATGAGAACATGCTTTGCTGTGACTGAAAACTGTGTAGGGGTGAGTTGTGGGCAGAGGAGTGAAGTGAGGGGTATATGTCAGGGGAGGGGCTGTGTTATTTTCAGGACTTATTTCACATGTAGACACTTATCACTTACACTTCCAGTGTTTGCCTTAATCTTATATCTCAATGTGACAATTGTGTGAGGTGATGCATGTTGACAGGTCCTTTAAATTGCAAACAGGGGCATACCTGTTCAAAATCCATATGTATGCATGAATGTATGTATGTGTATAAAAAATGTGTAGCATGTATGTGTCCTGTACAGTGGGGCCACAATAAGCCACATTTTGGCATGACTTTGATACCACTGCTAAAGATTACTTTACAAACATTATATATTTTCATCAAATGTGTTCTGCCAGTTGAAATGAGTTTCAGTCACCTCTAGGCAGCGCCAATGTGTGCACTGGAGAAGGCAGGGAATTCAAAAACAAACACGAGGGGTGTCACCAAAGCATTTGGCACTGAAATCTTAAAATTTGTTCATTTAAGAATTATGACCCAGGTATGTACTAAGCTAGACAGTTTACATTTGAAAAAAACAAACAATTGCATGTAAATATTGAAATCTAAAGCAGGGAATCTCTGTCTGCCTTTTGTCCTTTGCATATCTCCAGAATTGTTCATCCAATTTGCTTTTCCTGTCCCAGTATTTTTATGTCTTAAATTGTTTTAACTATTTATTGTCAATCTTATTGTGGCACTCACAATTTCATTGTATGGATCTCCGTGAAATGACGATAAAGGTTTATCTTATCTTACTTATGTGTATGTATTGGTGGAGACCTAATGGTGTGCTTTGTGTCAAATTTAGTGCAGTTTGGACACATAGTATTAATAAAGTCCTAATAAACAAGCAAACAGCTGTGCAGCAATGGGGACTCTGCTGGGCTTCATGGCTCAGCGGACTTTGTCAAGCATGCTGTCTGAAGGGGGCCATCAGTGACTTAAACACCTCTTTGAAAAATGAATATCTCCGCTAAGTGAGAAGAAGAAACTTTATTATTCTTCACAAACAATGTAGGGATATTAAATCTCTGCATTTAACCTATCCTAAGTATTAGAAGCAGTGGACAGCTACATACCACATCCAGGAAGCAACTTGGGGTTCAGTGTCTTTGACATGTGGCCTAGGATTAGAGCCTATATTGAGAGCCTAGGATTGAACCGCGGTTAAGGGGTGACCTACTGTACCTGTGATTCACAGCCACCCTCTGTGTAGCCTAATAACGTTATCGCTGGTAAAAATGCCTAATTAATCATGTTTTTAGGTTACTTTATAACTGCTGTCGTTATGTCAAAGAAAGCAAATAATACGCCTGTTTAAAAAAGAATACCTCCACTGAGTGTATTTCTGGCCACAACTAGCTGCAACTTGGTGTGTTTTTCAGGGGCGGATTTATTAACTTGGGGCCTGCAGTCAAATGCTGTCTTGCTTTACTTTCACCCTTTCTTTAACTGGGAATAAATTCAAATGCAGAGGAACTGGAAGCAGCCCTAAGGAGATGCTACTTTCAAATTGTGCTAGCTTTCTAACTTTACCAATGCTACATTTAAGGCATTTCACTGGATTCATTACGCAGTTACTGCTTGGCATCAACCAGTTTTTCACATCATGAATGGATCCCATCCTATTTAATATGGTTTTTAAACTGTTGCCAGGAGCAAAATATCTAAATATTTCACTTAAAGACAGCAGTGATGAACATCTCAAACACTCTACTGCATTATTTCATGGTTTTCAGCTGCACATAAAGCTATTAAATGTGAGGGCATTCTTATGTTTTGATGTCTTGTTTTGCTTGGCTACATGGGAACATTGTCATTTAGACTTGTGTAGCACCAAATAACTACACTGGCACCCCTCTTGGAGAAGGTTGAATAGGTGAAAAAAGCTGCACGTTGATATTGGACAGCCAACAGCTCCTAATGCTCGGAAAGCAAAATATTATACAACAAACTAAAGACTCATGTGTTCTCCATGAAATTCTCTGTACACAAGCCCAAGTCTGCTTGTGATAAGGTAGTGTCAACCTATGCAATGCAACACTCTAGTTATGGTAGCCAGCATTGGTATCAAAGTCAAGTTTCTTGTATCATGACGACACCATTCTATATGTTGTGTATGCATTGAATCGGTCTGTACCTCTATTCTCCAGCACACCACCCCAAAGTGCCGGTGTGAAAATGGAAATGTAATGTAATGTAAGAGAAAATACAAATTTACGTGTGTGTGTGTGTGTGTGTGTGTGTGTGTGTGTGTGTGTGTGTACTGTATCTGTCTGTCTGTGTCTGAAGGAAGGAGAGAGTGTTTGTGCTGGCTTGTAAGCACTTTTAGCTGCACTTGCAGGACTTGACCTTCATGTTGGAGAGCTGTTCTATTTTGGGGGTCTTTCCAATGTAGTAGAGGATGGTGAGGGGCTCCAAGTCCTGAGAGACGCAACAGGGCGATGCAGATGCTTCAGGGTTAATGGTGTTATACAGGCCTAATACCTAAAACACAAGAATAACAGTTATTCAGAAAATATAAGCATATAAATATAACAATATAAGTAAAGTAGAACAAACCATTGATGTTCAAGTTACTGACCTTACCAACTCTGATCACACAAATTCTTTAACCTTTGACCTTTCCCTCAATTTTTGCAAAGTTATGACAAATTCTTTCAATTATTATTAGAATTTCCTAATTTGGGATCAATAAAAGGACAATTATCTATACAGTACCTTGGAATGCTGGGTATCGGCACTCCACAGATATGGACAGGCCCCGGCACAGAAGTTGGCCTCATAGCCCTTGGGCTCGTGGATCCACCTCCAGCCCAGGTCCTTTCTAAAATCAATGTAGAGTGACCGTAAGCAGCAGTTGTCCTGAACGTTCCTACAAAGAGATGAAGGGTAGAAGGGAATCATGTTGCAGTAGTCTGACACAGTTGGTGTACACAGTTAATTATAGATATTGATAAATATAAATAAATAATATTTAAGTATATCTATTATTTATTTTTAATTAGACAGCATAGATAAACAGGAAAGGGGGGAGAATAAGAGAGGATAACACCCAGCCAAGGGTTGTGGGTTATCAGTTGAATCAGTGCAGGCAACACGGAGTAGCTGCAGCAACGAGTATGAGCTTCCACTTTTTTAGATAGCCTTTGTGCCTCTTAACAGGCATTATATGCAATTAAAATGTCTGTACAACAGGAACAGGGCCCTTAAATAACATCAAGATGCGTTTTCAACTCAGACATTGTTTAAATTCACCTACCCTGGTCCCTGTCTCGAAGCATTATATGCAATTAAAATGTCTGTACAACAGGAACAGGGCCTTTAACATCATTGTTTAAATTCACCTACCCTGGTCCCTGTCTCGATCCTGCCTGTAACTGGTAGCTTGTAGCTGCTAGCTCCTAGCTGCTAGCTCCTAGCCTGGCTTCTGTGATAATCATCCCAACAACAATCCACGGAGCGGTGGTGTGGCTATGTCCAGAGGATATATATATATATATATATATATATATATATATATATATATATATATATATATATATATATATATATATATATATATATATATATATATATATATACACACACACATATATATACATATCTGGTCATTCAAGAAGAAATTAATGTATGTGATGTTAGATGACCAGAGCCACTTATTGGTTTGCCTTCTTCAAAATACTTGGTATTCATGGAAATAATTCTCCTTATACCCTCAAGACATGCTCTGGCTCACAGACACCACTGGGAGAAGAGCCAGTGGCTTTATGGTGGAGTCAGCTGACGGCGGAGTATTGCTGCAACTACCTACCCTCATTGAGTGTAACCTCATCCCGAATAACAGGAAGGGGGGTTTATCTTAGGCAAAGCGAAATTGGCCCCAAAGACTGACCTTACTAATTCTAGCCTTGAGATTGGTGCAGCTGTACTCGTGGAAATAAAACATGTAAAAAACTGTGTCAAAAAAATACACACAAATTGGAGGTTTACAAAATGAAGTTGATTCACAAATGATGAAATATGAGTTGGAGACACAAATACACATTTACAGATCCAAATTGCTTTGCATTCATTTGTGCTTTGTGTTTCCAAAGTCACAAATTAGAGGCACAGATATGACACAGATTTACAAATACAAACATTGCTACATTTATTTGTGTTTCACGAGTTGAAAATTTCTATGGGATTGTTTTAGCACCAAAGTTTTGACAAAACAAAAGGGCACAGTCTATCTGTGTTTGTAGGCATAATGCTCTCTATGGAAAGCTATAGTAATGAAATTCCTGTGTTAGCAGCTCCTTAACACCAGCACCAAGCTATAACCACTAAGTCAGACGCCTGAGAGTGTCTGTATCCTACTGTTATCACTGATGGCCTAATAATCTCTCTCCATCTCTATAGAAATATACATCTCTCGAAAATATCTTCATGCTGCCACCCATTGTGCATTGTGCTTCACGAGTTGCAAATTCATATGGCCATTTGAAGCGCCACACAAAGCAGTTGACGTCAATTCAATGCAAAAAAGCACTATGCAAACAATTTAAACAAACTGTAGTCATGAAGTAAAGCTCATAATAACTGTGGCTGGATTATCCGTCCATACAGTTTATGTGCAAATGATGTGACATGAGAGCATTTGGCTGCTTATCAATACTTTGATATTGCCATTATTCCTGATACCTGAGGCAGATATGAGGTCACCATAAAAGGAAAACTCACAGAGGGGAGAATCTGAACTGATGTTTGGGTAATGAGACTAAGAGTGTAAATTCCTGGTTCGTACTTGGAGCAGTAGGCTGTGTCCAGGGCTCTCTTGGATCGTTGATACGGGTGGTGGGACTGGGACTCCAGCCGGTATGAAGGCAACAGCATGAGAAGAAGGTGTGGCGCCTGACTGCTGTGTCGCCGATTCTTAAACGCCTTCAGGTCAACACCGTGGACAAAGCTATCATCAATACCTGGAAACATAAAAGAGATCAATAGGCTGCATACTACTGTATGTGAATACTTTAGTTAATTAACAGGTCAAACATAAGATTTAATCTGATCACATTTATCAAAGTAAAGAAACTAAACGCATTATTTAGAAGGAAGTGTTTGTCAGAACTTGAAACTTCTCACACTTCAAGATTTGAACAAAACAGTAACAGTAACGTTGTTCTTTGTTGCATTAGCATTTAGCCTGCTGGTCAGATAATAATTAGCCCATTAGCTTGGCCTGTTAGCATCATAGACTGCCAGTTTACTGTCAGCTTTATTAAGCAGACTTAATAACTGTTTGTGTTGGGAAAGGCAACAGAGTTGATAATTCCGCTCATCAGAAAGTGTGAGTGGCCAGGCTAATTAGTTACAGACTTGTACAGCTTGGCGAGCAGAGTAGCCACTCTGTCTAACTACGATCGCAGACAGTTGTAAGATCAAAAAAATGACCATTGATGGTAGTGGATAATTTAGTTGGAAAGTAGCGTGACTGTGTGTTAAATTTGGCTACTGCAGACCCAGGCCTTGTGTGAAATTTGCAGATTTTTGTGACAGGGTTGCAGAAATATCGGTGTTGTAATAAAGTGTTTTTGATTGTTGGTCAGTTTGTAAGCCTGCAAAATATTGATAAGGCCAAAAGATATTGTGCCTGTTAGGTGATGTAGAACGATCTACATTTAAATGATTCTGCCTCAACCATCTCTGCCAACATCCCCATTGTTAAGCAGTTTAAATATTTAGGCATTGAGGTCTTTCCTTACTTAAACCCGATTATTCAGTGTGCCAATGTGCTGGAATAACAGCAATCGGCACAATGACTATTATTACCGATACTTATTATTATTCTTCCGCCAGATTTTTGTCCCGCTACTAGTCCCGGAGCGTTGCCAACGTGTGTAATGATCGGGAATGGTGTGCTATGACTTTTCTAAGAGATTTGCCTGGCGGTTTTCACGAAATCGGCAAAAAACAGCAAAAAATGTCTCATAGACATGAATGGGAAATGTTCGGGAAATCGCTCAACATCGCTCAAAACACCACCACTTTGGGGCCATGCTGTATCGCCATACTATAACGTAGAAAATTGATTAAAAGTTTAAACCGAAGACAAGACTTTGGTGTTTATTGGGCTGAATGGGTGTTCAGATATCAAGCACTGTTTCTCCAGTTTACGTATCTTCCTGTTTTCAGGCCGTCTCAGATTTTCCAATGTGTGTGTATGTGGCGGAATGTTGAGAGCTAGAGTGGAGGACACAGTGGGGATATTAAAAAAAAATCATCTTGGTTCTCTCTCTATAACTTGCACCCACACCAACAATTCTAACTTGTCATGGAGAATTTATACATCAAAACGTAGGTATTCTTGTCTAGTTTCAGCCAATGTGCTCATTTATGCTAAATGAATTATATGTTTCGCTCAGCAAGCTCTCAAATGACAAGAGTTCCAAATTTTCCTCCAGTCACTATGTTAAACATCGTCCACATTTCTGAGCAGAACGTAGAGCGAAGCACTTTTTTGACATCACTGATATGCCCACATTTCTAAGTTTATCCACATACATTTTATATCCATACGTTCACAAAGGCCTTCTGGTGCCCACGAGAACCTTATTTTATTGATATCTAGTATCCATTTGATGATATGATCATTTGTTTGAGAGCTTGTTCAGTATCTGAATAGCTGGTGACAGCAGGTGCCAGGTGCAGTTGTTAACTGATTACAGATCAAAGAGATGACATCACAGAGATGAAAGGCTTCCTATTGGTCCTTAGTAACCAGGCAACCATACTCTGTATGTCTGTCTGTTGACATCTATCTGTCTCCCTCTCTCTCTCAGACACACACACAGACAGACACACACATACAGTGCCTTGCGAAAGTATTCAGCCCCCTTGAACTTTTCAACCTTTTGACACATTTCAGGCTTCAAACATAAAGATATAAAAATGTTATTTTTTGTGAAGAATCACCAACAAGTGGGACACAATTGTGAAGTGGAACGAAATCTATTGGATATTTTCAGTGCAGCAAACTCACTCCAGAAGTTCAGCGAGGATCTCTGAATGATCCAATGTTGTCCTAAATGACTGATGGTGATAAATAGAATCCACCTGTGTGTGATCAAGTCTCTGTATAAATGCACCTGCTCTGTGATAGTCTCAGGGTTCTGTTGAAAGTGCAGAGAGCATCATGAAGACCAAGGAACACACCAGGCAGGTCCGTAATACTGTTGTGGAGAAGTTTAAAGCCGGATTTGGATACAAAAATATTTTCCAAGCTTTAAACATCCCATGGAGCACTGTGCAAGCGATCATTTTGAAATGGAAGGAGTATCAGACCACTGCAAATCTACCAAGACCTGGCCGTCCCTCTAAACTTTCAGCTCAGACAAGGAGAAGACTGATCAGAGATGCAGCCAAGAGGCCCATGATCACTCTGGATGAACTGCAGAGAACTACAGCTGAGGTGGGAGAGTCTGTCCATAGGACAACAATCAGTCGTACACTGCACAAATCTGGCATTTATGGAAGAGTGGCAAGAAGAAAGCCATTTCTCAAAGATATCCATAAAAAGTCTTGTCTAAAGTTTGCCACAAGCCACGTGGGAGACACACCAAACATGTGGAAGAAGGTGCTCTGGTCAGATGAAACCAAAATCGAACTTTTTGGCCACAATGCAAAATGATATGTTTGGCGTAAAAGCAACACAGCTCATCACCCTCAACACACCATCCCCACTGTCAAACATGGTGGTGGCAGCATCATGGTTTGGGCCTGCTTTTCTTCAGCAGGGACAGGGAAGATGGTTAAAATTGAGGGAAGATGGATGCAGCCAAATACAGGACCATTCTGGATGAAAACCTGTTGGAGTCTGCAAAAGACCTGAAACTGGGACGGAGATTTATCTTCCAACAAGACAATGATCCCAAACATACAGCAAAATCCACAAAGGAATGGTTCACAAATAAACGTATCCAGGTGTTAGAATGGCCAAGTCAAAGTCCAGACCTGAATCCAATCGAGAATCTGTGGAAAGAGCTGAAAACTGCTGTTCACAAACGCTCTCCATCCAACCTCACTGAGCTCGAGCTGTTTTGCAAGGAAGAATGGGCAATAATTCCAGTCTCTTGATGAGCAAAACTGATAGAGACATACCCCAAGCGACTTGCAGCTGTAATCGCAGCAAAAGGTGGCTCTACAAAGTATTAACGCAAGGGGGCCCAATAATTTTGCACGCACCACTTTTCAGTTTTTTATTTGCTAAAATAAATATCCAATAGATTTCATTCCACTTCACAATTGTGTCCCACTTGTTGGTGATTCTTCACAAAAAATAAAAATTGTATATATGTTTGAAGCCTGAAATGTGTCAAAAGGTTGAAAACCTCAAGGGGGCCGAATACTTTCGCAAGGCACTGTACGTCCTTTATGTCTTAAATAGGTTTTAAAAAGTTATATCTCTGAAGGGTTAAGACACTTATTTTTTATTAAGTTTTATTGCTATTTGGATGTGCACCACGTCGGAGGCTCACTGATAAAATTTCTGCGGAATTTTCTAGTTAAACATAACTATCCTGTTGCTCTGAACAGCGTTTTAAAGGATATGGAAAAGTAGATAGGTTTCCCCAAGTCGATTCAAGCCCGTAACTCAGTGATCAAAATGAATGTGTTACCCAGGGTCAATTCTGTGAGCTCTATGCTACCTCTCTTCCCATCTTCTGGCTACTGGTGTAAATTACAATCAGCGGTATCTAAATTTATCTGGAAAGGAAAGTGGCCTGCTGACTTAAGATGTGTACTCAACAGAGGAGGAAAGAAAATGGTGGCCTCTTAGTTCCCAACTTTAAACATTATTTCTGGTCCTTTGTGTTAAGACCCCTACTCAATTGGTTTAATCCAGATGTGATTAGAAAGTGCCATGACAGAGCCTTAGTCACTCCATGACGTTCTTTTTGCCAATGTTTCTGATAAACAGTGCCAGCTACGCCCATTATCTCACATCTTATCTTAACTTGGAGATAAGCTGAAACATACTGCCATATAGCTTGTAACTGGCACACTTTTCCCCCATTATTCAATAATACAGCACTCCTGATTGGTGGGAGGCCGATAACAGCCCCATTATGGAAACAAAGGGGAGTTCATCATCTAAAAGACATTTTTGGTGACGTTGGCTTATTAACCTTTTCTGACTTACAAAATGCATTCAGTCTACCACGTTCCTCTTTTTTCTTTTACCTTCAGTTATGGTCGGCACTCAAGGCATACGGTGCCCCCTGGCAGAGAGCTCTGCCCATCCATCCTATCCGGAAGTTATTTACTTTGCAGCCTAAAAACTGTGGTATGGTATCCAGGCTTTATCAGTTTTTAGTGATATCTGGCAACGTTGGCCTTCCTATTGAGAGGATCTGGGCATGTGATTGCCTAGGCCTAAGTAACGATCTCAACTGGCATGATGTATGGTCTAACATCCCAGATGTATCACGCAATCCAGACCATCAGCAGATTCACTACAATTTCATTCTTAGGACATATCTCACCCCTGTGAAAATGCACCACATGAAAATGATTAACAGCTCTATATGCACTCTGCCCAAGGTACATATCTTCTGGGAGTGCGCTCCTGTCCTGGAACAGTATTGCATCTAAAATCTCCACCTTGATTAATGTTACTGTACCCGTTACGGTCAATATTTTGATTTTGAATTACCTGTCAGCCTTTCAGCTTTCTAAAGCTTAACAAATGTGCTGTGTTTGTTGGTCTTATAGATGCTAAGAGGATGATTGCAACCCATTAGAAGCCTCCTCATGACTTATCTGTTCGTGCATGGATCCTTTCTTTTTTGGATGTCACATACATGGAACTCTCTACGGCTCGCGTGGGTGGAGCCGGGGGAAGACTTTAGACACTTGGCACAGCATAGCTGCGTCCTTAAGTTCAATGCTGTAGCCTTTTCTTTTGTTTGTGTGTGTGATTGGACCCTTGTCTCGTCTTTGTCTGTGTGTGTATCTCCCTCCCTCCCGTCTTTTCCTCTCTTTTTTCTCTCTTTTGTGGCCCTGGCACGTGTTCCTATGTCCCAGTGTGTTATTTGTAACTGTTCGTGAATATTATTATTCTGATATTGTTTTCTGAATATAAAAAAATAAAAAAATGTGATCACAAAAAAACTGTCCTAATGTGGTAAGTTGAATATTGTTGTTCCACAATTGGACACTGAATGCTGTTCAATTTGACCTTGGTATGTAATATAATGGCCCTTTTCTTTTATCTCTTATACATTTTTTCCTCTCGCTCTCATTTTCAATGGGAATTGTTGTGTTTCTGTAAATAACATCACAGAGTACGGTTTAGACCTGCTGGTTTATGAAAAGTGCAATGAGATAACTTTTGTTGTGATTTGGCACTATACAAATAAAATTGAATTGAACATTTGAGGTCATGTATACTCTTTTGTTTATTTCAATACAATCTACAATTTGATTTATTTTGATTTTAATCAGCAGGACCCTCCTTCTGTTTCCCTATATACAGTGGTGTGAAAAAGTGTTTGCCCCCTTCCTCATTTCCTGTTCCTTTGCATGTTTGTCACACTTAAGTGTTTCGGAACATCAAACCAATTTAAACAATAGTCAAGGACAACACAAGTAAACACAAAATGCAATTTGTAAATGAAGGTGTTTATTATTAAAAAGGTGAAAAAAAATCCAAACCATCATGGCCCTGTGTGAAAAAGTGATTGCCCCCTAAACCTAATAACTGGTTGTGCCACCCTTAGCAGCAACAACTGCAACCAAGCGTTTGCGATAACGTGCAATAAGGCTTTTACAGCGTCCTGGAGGAATTTTGGCCCACTCATCTTTGCAGAATTGTCCTAATTCAGTTACATTAGAGGGTTTGAGCATGAACGACCTTTTTAAGGTCATACCACAACATCTCTATAGGATTCAGGTCAGGACTTTGGCTGGGCCACTCCAAAGTCTTCATTTTGTTTTTCTTCAGCCATTCGGTGGTGGACTTGCTGGTGTGTTTAGGATCATTGTCTTGCTGCAGAACCCAAGTTCGTTTCAGCTTGAGTACACGAACAGATGGTCGGACATTCTCCTTCAGGATCTCTTGGTAGACAGCAGAATTCATAGTTCCTTTTATCACGGCAAGTCTTCCAGGTCCTGAAGCAGCAAAACAGCCCCAGACCATCACACTACCACCACCATATTTTACTGTTGGTATAATGTTCTTTTTATGAAATGCAGTGTTCCTTCTACGCCAGATATACTTGGACACACACCTTCCAAAGAGTTCCACTTTTGTCTCATCGGTCCACAGAATGTTGTCCCAAAAGTCTTGGGGATCATCAAGATGTGTTCTGGAGAAATTGAGACGAGCTTTGATGTTCTTTTTGCTCAGCAGTGGTTTTCTCCTTGGAACTCTGCCATGCAAGCCATTTTTGCCCAGTCTTTTCCTGATGGTGGAGGCATGAACGCTGACCTTAACTGAGGCAAGTGAGGCCTGCAGTTCTTTGGACGTTGTTGTGGGGTCTTTTGTGACCTCTTGGGATGAGTCGTCGCTGCGCTCTTGGGGTAATTTTGGGCGGCCGGCCACTCCTGGGAAGGTTCACCATTGTTCCATGTCTTCACCATTTGTGGATAATGGCTCTCACTGTGGTTCGCTGGATTCCCAAAGCTTTGGAAATGGCTTTATAACCCTTTCCAGACTGATAGATCTCAATTACTTTCTTTCTCAATTGTTCCTGAATTTCTTTGGGTCTCGGCATGATGTGTAGCTTTTAAGGATCTTCTGGTGGACCTTACTGTGTCAAGCAGCTCCTATTTAAGTGATGCCTTGATTGTGAACAGGTGTGGCAATAATCAGGCCTGGGTGTGGCTAGAGAAATTGAACTCAGGTATGGACAACCACAGTTATACTTTTAACAAGGGGGGCAATCACTTTTTCACACAGGGCCATGATGGTTTGGATTTTTTTTCACCTTTAATAATAAACACCTTCATTTACAAATTGCATTTTGTGTTTACTTGTGTTGTCCTTGACTATTGTTTAAATTGGTTTGATGTTCCGAAACACTTAAGTGTGACAAACATGCAAAGGAACAGGAAATGAGGAAGGGGGCAAACACTTTTTCACACCACTGTAAGCTATATAGCATCCTGGTTATGTGTTACCTGCCATTTACTTCTTTTTTTCCTTGTGTGTGTGTGTGTGTGTGTGTGTGTGTGCGCGCTCGCTCTTCACTTTCTCTCTCAGTTTCCGTTTTGCACTTGTGAAAATTACTAATGACCTCCTAATTGCATTAGCCAAAGGACTTATCTATGTACTGGTGTTATTTGATCTTAGTATTGCATTTGATACCATTGACCATCATATCCTATTACAGAGACTGGAATATTTAATTGGCATTAAAGGAACTGCTCTAAGCTGGTTTAAGTCTTATTTATCCGATCGATCTCAGTTTGTACATGTTAACAATGAATCCTCCAAGCACGCCAACGTTAGTCATGGAGTCCCACAAGAATCTGTGCTTGGTTCAATCCTGTTCACTTTATATATGCTTCCTTTAGGCAATATTATCAGGAAACACTCCATAAACTTTCATTGTTATGCTCATGATACTCAATTATATCTATCAATCAAGCAGGATGAAACTAATCCGTTAGCTAAACTGTAATTTTCTAATGTTAAGCTCAGATAAAACTGAAGTTTTTGTTCTGGGGCCCAAGCACCTCTGTGACGCATTATCCAAAGAGATAGTTACTCTGGATGGCATCACCCAGCACCATTGTGAGGAATCTCCACCTTGATTAATGTTAATCCAGGACATGTCTTTTAATTCTCACATAAAGCAAATTTCAAGGACCGCCTTTTTTACCTACGTAATATTGCAAAAATCAGGAATGTCCTGTCTAAAAATGATGCAGAAAAACTAGTCCATGCATTTGTTACTTCTAGGCTGGATTACGGCAATTCTTAATTATCATGCTGCTCGAAAAAGTCCATAAAGACTCTTCAGCAGATCCAGAATGCTGCAGCACGTGTTCTGACAGGAACCAGGAAAAGAGCTCATAGTACCTTACTACCCCACCAGAGCACTGCGCTCCCAGAATGCAGGGCTACTTGTGGTTCCTAGAGTCTCTAAAAGTAGAATGGGAGCCAGAGCGTTCAGCTATCAGGCTCCTCTCCTGTGGAACCAGGTTCCAGGTTGGGTTCAGGAGGCAGATTTAAGAGGCCACATTTAAGAGTAGGCTTAAGACTTTTCTCTTTGATAAAGCTTATAGTTAGGGCTTAGTTACGTTGCTATACAGGCCTAGACTGCTGGGGGACTTCCCATGATGCACTGAGCACCTCTCTCTTCCTCCTGCTCTCTATCTGTAGGCAACCTCATTCCATTAATGCATGTTACCAACTCAACTTCTTCCCTTTCCCGGAGTCTTGTGCTCTCTCGCCCGCGGAGTCTTGTGCTCTCTAACTCCTCTCCTCTCTCATGCTATTGCTTCCTGTAGGTGTTTCTGGCTCTGGATCTGTGGTTGGAGTCACCTGCTGCCTCCATGTTCCTGCTCGACACCCTCTGCTAAGATTCTCCATGTCTCTCTCTGTCTGTCTGTCTTTCTGTCTATGTCTCTCTGTTTCCATCTTTCTCTCACCTCCAACCGGTCGAGGCAGATGACCGCCCACCCTGAGCCATGGTTCTGCTTGAGGTTTCTGCCTCTTAAAAGGAAGTTTTTCCTTGCATCTGTTGCCTAGTGCTTGCTCTTGGTGGGAACTGTTGGGTTTCTGTAAATAACTTCAGAGTACAGTCTAGACCTGCTCTTTTATGAAAAGCGCAATGAGATAACTGTTGTTGTGATTTAGCGCTATATAAAAAAATTGAAATTGAAATTGAATTGATGTTTGTAGGGCTTTTATAGGAGGTGGGGTAGCCACATATATTGCTGCAAATATGGTATGTGTTTTTATTCCTAATATAGAGCCAGTTAATTTTTTATGTTTTTCATCAACATTATCATTTATGATAAACATTTAACTATTAGCAACATTTATAGGCCTCTCTCTGCTCTGACTGACTCTACAAAGTGTATTTGATCAACTAATAATTAAACTAAACTAACAACTAAAAATGTAAGTTTCTTGTTTTCCTCCTTAATTATTTTAACTTGAGACAATGCAAGAATATTAATAGATTGTAGATTGTTTTATTCAAGATACAATTGTGCACTGTAAAAAGCAACCTATATAATTTACTCAACAATTTGCACTCTGTTTGGGTAGATTTCACCACATGTTTTGAGTGAAGCGTATCTACATTTAACAACTATGATACACTAAAAGAAATTGGGTAAGGTCTACCTAACATTTCTCAATACATTACACAACTGATTATTTATACAAAGTAAGTCCCATTACCTCTTGATTGGAAGAACTTAATACTGAATAATTGTTATTAATAATTGAACAATATTAGTAATTAAAAAATATTGTCAGACACAGTAGATAATTGATCATGTTAATTTATTTTAATCAATCAAATGTTCAAAAAATAAAGAAGAGGAGGCAGAAAAGAGCCCTCTCCACTCTGCATATTCAGTATATATATATTCATATATGGATTACAGTTTCTTTGTTATCCCAAACATAAACATCTTACATTTTAAAAGTTTACAATAAACAGTTTTATGGTAATCCATCATTTTTGATATGGTTGAGGAACATATGCAGATATTTGCAAAGCCTATGGGATTGTTGAAGTCTGCATTTTCCACTCTCAATCTCAACACCGTGTCCCTTTGGTTAAAGGAACTGACAGACTAGTACCAGCCAGAAACACACTGAGTTCAGTCCTTGCTCAACCAATTTGTGTCTTTTGAATAACATTGATCCATGAGATGATATGCATTGTTTGAATGTAGAGAATTTCAATGTGACACTGCATTTTGGGAGATGAATTTTTCTGATTGCATTTTACAGTGAGCCTTATTCAGCACCAACACACAAAATTAATTCACAGTAAGTTCCCAGGAAACAGTCAGTCTGTGCCTGAACACAGTTACAAACAGTTCATCATTAGCTTACTTAGCAGCAGGTTTTACTGGCAGTTTTGCTCTGTCAATACAGTATATATATATAATACTGTATACTCAAGTTTGAGGGCGTAGATCAATCCCATCAACACAAGCCTTGGTTTATTTTCCATACACGTTCAGCACTTGGTTTCCCTCCATCGCAATCAACACGTCTGCTGTATGCTCCTTGGCTTCAGGATTATGGATCACAAGCCCCTTCACCACCATGTTAAAAAAAGAAACAAAAACATGCACTTTTAAGTTAAGGACAATAACAAGCTACTATCCCAATATATTTATTGATCACGTTTTCTTGGTCAAGCCAAGAAAACGTTTCTTCTGCCAGCCAATTCTGTACCTTTGCCTGCATTGTTCGTTGAACAATAAATCCATTTACCTTTTACCTCTGCATCCTGAGTCATGCATTTGAGTTCGCCTTTGTACCCTGACAAGAATGTTGGTTTAAAAACCTGCAAATAGCCCTTACACAGCCTGGACGTGTGTTTGGGGTCATTGTCCTGTTGAAAAATAAATGATGGTCCAACTAAACGCAAACTGGATGGGATGGCAAGCCGCTGGTGGTAGCAATGCTGGTTCAGTATGCCTTCAATTTTGAATAAATCCCCAACAGTGTCACCAGTAAAGCACCACCACACCATCACACCTCCTCCTCAATGCTTCTCGGTGGGAAACAGGCATGTAATCCATCCGGTCACCTTTTCTCTGTCGCGCAAAGACACGGCGGTTGGACCAAAGATCTCAAACTTGAACTCATCAGACCAAAGCCCAGATTTCCACTGGTCTAATGTCCATTCCTTGTGTTTCTTGGCCCAACCATATCTCTTCTGCTTGTTGCCTCTCCTTAGCAGTGGTTTCCTAGCTGCTATTTGACCATGAAGGCCTGATTCGCAGTCTCCTCTTAACAGTTGTTCTAGAGATGTGCCTGCTGCTAGAACTCTATGTGGTATTCATCTGGTCTTTAATCTGAGCTGCTGTTAACTTGCAATTTCTGAGGCTAGTGACTCATAAACTTATCTTCAGCAGCAGAGGGGACTCTTGGTCTTTCTTTCCCGGGGCGGTCCTCATATGAGCCAGTTTCGTTGTAGCACTTGATGGTTTTTGCGACTGCACTTGGGGACACATTCAAAGTTTTAGCAATTTCCCGGACTGACTGACCGTCATTTCTTAAAGTACTGATGGCCTCTCTCTTTACTTAGCTGATTGGTTCTTGCCATAATATGAATTCTAACAGTTATTAAATAGGGCTGTTGGCTGTGTATCAACCTGACTTCTGCACAACACAACTGATGGTCCCAAACCCCATTATTAAGGCAAGCAATTCTACTAATTAACCCTGACAAGGCACACCTGTGAAGTAAAAAAACATTTCAGGTGACTACCTCATGAAGCTCATTGAGAGAACACCAAGGGTTTGCAGCACTATCAAAAGGGTGGCTACTTTGAAGAAACTGGAATAGAAGACATGTTTTAATTTATTTCCCACTTTTTTGTTAAGTACATAATTCCATATGTGTTCATTCACAGTTTTGATGCCTTCAGTGATAATCTACAATGTCAAAAGTAGTCATGAAAATAAAGAAAACGCGTAGAATGAGAAGGTGGTTCCAAACCTTTGGCCTGTACTGTATATACACCATGTGATACCTTGAGTTGATTGATCATTTAATAACATACCTGGCAATCTTGGACGAGATCTTCTTGATGTTCCCCAAGGGAATGAGGCGAGACACACATTGGGACTATGAAGAGATGCATTTAATGACAAACTTATTTCTACAAATTCTTTGCACATTTTAGTGAAAAAGCAATATATATTTACCTGATTTACAGTATTTAGGAGATGATCCATCCTGCTGGTACCAGCAGCTCCTTCTTTGTTATGCATCAATGCAGACCAGTTACGGGTGTTCTTAGTCCACTGAAATACAGTATGAAACATATGAATGATGAAACATTACATTGTCTTGCTTTTTCCCCTCACACAGCCACAATGGTACCCGTCGCCCTCTCAGCGCATCTGCCAAACGCTACTCTCATAACACATTAAATAAAAAATGCTTCCAACCGCTGCCTTTTTAAAGAAATAAAGTTAACTTACAAGATAAATGTAACGTTAGCGTATGCGTCTAACAGATTGGCCAGTTGCTCCACTGCACTCGAGGGTTGAGTTCCCCCTTTTTGTATCCACCCCTATGTCAACTGTACTATTACATTAGAAACCTTCATGCAGCTATGGTTGGCCTAAAATATATTTTCTCAAACATTAGGTGACATTACCTGTAACGTTAGCTAACAGTTAGCTTAAATTTCCCTGTCAAATACCATGGCAGGTAACGTTAGCTAGTTTTAAGTAACGTAACTAACATCTCTTACAAAGACAGACTGCCATTGAGTAACTTGTTAACAGCCTAGAGAAGCAAGCAGACTATACCATCTAAACCAACCATTAAATAAGATTTTTATACACAGCAACCTGTTAAAAGGGAATCTTACCTTAAACCGAACAGCTTGACTCTCCAGTGTCCCGCCAATTAAACGATAGATCTTGGCCAAGAACCAGCACTGACACATGTGCACTTTGCAGGGCTGTAGTACTCGAGTCCGGTCTTGGACTCGAGTCCGGACTCGAGACCATTTTTCTGTGGACTCGGAATTGTCTCGGACTTGATAGTATTTGGACTCGGACTTGTCTCGGACTCACCCACTGGTCTTGCCAAATATGTCTTTATTATGTTGATGATAATATTGGAGGGAAAGTGAAACACAGTTCAGGTGGGGATATTGTTCGGCTTTTTACAAGTTTAGACAGCTAGCTAACGCTACGCCAATGTTTGCTAACATTAGCGCACCAGCGTTAACCTAGCTTACTAGGTAAATATTATGGCTGCCTTCGGAGTTTCCTATATCTGAGTCCACGTTGTCAACGTAAGACCTGTGGCATTAGTGCTCCTTTTGAGCCATCATTTTATTACATGAAATAAGCTTTGCTCTTACGACATAGGTGGGTTTTTGTTACGTTATAAAAAAGCTAACTGGCTATAGTTAGCCCGTTTGTATGCTAGCACATTAGCTAACGTTGCCGAGCCAGCTGTGTGTGTGTGTGTGTGTGTGTGTGTTCCCTAAACAACTTCTTGATGGATTTATTTTAAAATTCTGCAATTTGTCTCAAATAAAACGAACATATGTTAAATTACACTCTGTTCATTGTTGTTTAACCAAACTTTAATGTTTTCTGAAAATACATTTATTTCTTATTAAACCACATCAAAATAACAATAGAATACAATATTTTTTAGGGAAGCCATAAACCAACCATAGGGCTACACTCTGTAATACTGGTCACTTAATTTCTACACTACATCTGGAGTGAAGCTAGTATACCTACTGTAGCAGTAGCAGTTCTAATGCTCAGTACTAGTACCTACTGGAGCATTAGCAGTTCTAATGCTCAGTACTAGTACCTACTGTAGCAGTATTGTCTATGTAGCTATTATGAGTTATTTACATATCCAGAACTCCTTAAAGTTTGACTTTAATTTTGGTTAAAAACTGGTTTTATAACACTATAGTTTTATTGAAGAATTGTTTTTAATTTGCTATGTAGATTTATTTTTAGGTGTCCATACAAACCTCACTATTGTTTTATTTATGAATTACTGGCTAAAGCCTATATCTAGAAGGCAATTTCACTAGGTTCAGTTCGTCTTTAAATGTATTTATTTCAACCAACTTAACGTCAGCTTTATCCTGGAGTGCCAACCACGTGATTTTTTTTTCTGTTTCTGATGGCCACATTCTGCTTTATGATGCATAAGTTTGTGTAGATGACGGGATAACATTTTCCTGGGAATTTTACCTCATATGAGATGAACTAGCACATTGTTCGTATTTATGTTTTCAAGGGATTAGTTGACAATAATTCAATAACAAATAACACCAGACTTATCCTTGTACATTCTTTAAAAGAAATATGAATCAAATAACCTGCAAACCGTGCCTCCAGCTCCTCACTCTTGTTGGGAATAATGTAGTTATTTGATGGTACAAACGTGCAACATGGGCAGTGCAGGCTGATCTTGAATCCACTGTTTCTGTCTGTGAAGAAACAAAAGTCACAACAAGGGGAAACATACAATAAATAATGATGAACGTGCTACAGTGGGAGGAATATGCACTCACCTCTGTGGTTCAGCCATTCACTCACTGCCTCTGTGACATCAAAGGACAGCCACTCTCCTTCTGTTCGCATTTGTACCACCTTGCTGTCTATATATCTTTGTGTTGGGGACGTAAGGTCTCTGTGTCCTAAAATCTATGTACAAAACAGAAGCATGAAAGGTCAAAGTTGTGAAACAGAAATTTTCTTTTCAGAGCTATTTATTTAAAATTCTTATGTTGTATTTGTTTTGACAGTTGAGAACCCTTCATTAAGTTGCTTGCAGTAGCTAATAAGAAATACCCAAAGTTCTACGCAACACAGTTCTCCGACCATGAGAGCATAATGGAAACATATGATTGCATTCCAAAATGACCATTTCTGATCTGCCAGCTCTGTGATTAAGGTTTGATTAGGCAACTGGACAACTTTGTTCATGTTAAAGAAATATTATGGTCAAACATCTGTTAAAATAAACATATATTGATTAGTAGGAGTCAAGATGTGAATATCTGTAGTTTGCACCAATTGATCTAGTAGATGTTGAGATATTACACAGGATAAGTGACCACTTTGACCTGCTAAAGTCAGGGGATTGCCAAAGTCAATAGGATTCATTTTCTATAAACCATTTACAGAATGTACATTTCATTGGTATTCATCTCATAGTTGTGGACACATGTCAGTCTAGACCAAAGGGGTGGACCTTGTGACTCACAAAGGTTTTTATTACAATTACTAAGCTATAACGTTAATTGTCATTCTAACTTCATCACAGCCATGTTTGCTGACTATGGTCTGTGTGTGTGTGTGTGTGTGTGTGTGTGTGTGTGTGTGTGTGTGTGTGTGTGTGTGTGTGGACCGCAGACATCCCGGTTCATATTCCAAAATGCAAAGTTTGTCTCCAAATAAATTATGCTTAAACCTGCATGGCCATTTATCTGGTTTAACATGGCTGTTGTCCAGTGTGAGGTCTCTACGATAACAAAACAAATCGGTATTTGTGAATAAATATGGGGGGTTGGGTTTTGCGCTATGCCTGTTTACTACTTGTGACTCAGTAATGTAAAATTGTGAAACAGAGAGTTAAACATAAGAGGGGGTCCACGGTAAAAAGACGCCCCGTCCTAATGCTGCTGCGGGGGGGAGAGCCGACGCTTTGGATTCTGTCACAGAGGGAGCCGTGGAGGCGGATCAGGACTGAAACAACTGCATGATGAACATGGACTGTTGGTTTGTCTTATTTTCTTAATGTGTCCTGATTGTATTGCACTGATATGTCTGATATGATTACAGGAACTGTGTTTCTGAATGCTATGTTGACCTAGTTTATTATGGCCTAATCTCCACACGTTAGCTGGGCCACTCTCAGACCAGAGTTTCCCTTACAATGTGCTTGCTGTTTTGTGCTTTGTGTTTCTTGTTTCTGTTGAGGAAAATGTGTTTATTTTAATGTTAATCTAATAAGGAACCAGACCTACTTTGAGTGTTAGCCGTCTGACTATGTTTCCCCCACTTCTCTCCTCCCTTTTGTGTCACTGTGTTGTATGTTCTTGTTCTGTGTTTTACATGTTTTGTGTAATGAGGGACTTAGCTTTGGATACACTATTGTTAGGATTTAACGAAATGAAAGGCAGTTGAAATTTCCACATATTCATACTTTGCACGTGAGCTGCAACTAGCTGGCGGGCAAGAACATCAGTCTCCCAGCAACGAAACCTAAGATAATCATCTTGCCAGGACGTTGCCAGTTTTACTTTACGAAAGTTGTGCAATTGTATTGACACTAACCGTAAACGTAACTAACAGACTCAGACACGCACACATACTGTACAGACGCAAAGACATACACAGAGACACACGCACACACTGCAGACATGCACACAACGCGTACACGCGTACATACACACACACACACACACAGTTAAAATCATACGTTGGACGCTTTATTAGTCTTTTTACTTGGGTTTAGTTAATGATCAGGATATCATAGCATAGGCAGGGTGTAGCGCTATGTATTCAGGTGAAGACTTCATCACACGATGGAACAGATTAGCAAACGTTAGCGGGTAGCTATGCCAGTAACACTCACCTTTGCTTTGATTATGAAGATATTCCTGTTTTTCACCTCCCATACAACAGCGTTGTTAACCCATCCACTCTTGAAAAAAAGAAATCTGTACTTTTGTAGGCTCTCATTTCTACATCTGAGTATGTTAATCTTGTCATGATATCTAGATTTAACGATTGGTCTAAAATAATGGTCTAATATAAATATATAAATATAAATAGTTGATTGATTGTAGTATTGGAACTCTGCAAGGCTGCAATTCCTCTGGCTGGCCACTGTCCATCGCCATTTTCTCTGGGTATCTTTCCCGCAAGGTATCCATGGTGATCATGGGACTGCAAAGTATGAATACTCTCATTTAGAACGCAGCTTAATTGATAATGGGTGATCTTTCATTTTTAGTTTTTGGAATTGTGGTGGACTGCATGCTCTTCATAAAAAGTACCAGCACTCTGGCCTTACTAAAAAAAAGAAATGTTGACATTGCATTATTACAGGAGACACATTTTCTGCAGGCTGATACTGGCCGTTTAGCCAATAGAGTCTATCACACAATTGCATCCTCATCCGCTACTTTGCAAACAAATGGAGTAGCCATTGTTGTCAAACGGAACATACCACATAAAGTGATGGTCAGATGATATAGGCAGGATTGTTATCTTCACAACAGAGTAGGGTGCTAGGAAAATTGCACTTGTGTCATCAAATGCCGTATGTTTTGATGGCAATTTCTATAATACACTCACTAATCAAATGCTTGAGTTAACAGACAGTTCTTTTATTGTTGGTGCTGATTTCGATGCTGTGTGGGACCTAAATATTGATCGGTTGATCGCAGGGGCCATTAGGGACCAGGCTCAGGCTACAAATGCTCTGAAATCATGGGCCAGCAGCTTGGAGCTTATAGATATTTGGCGTGTAGTTAACCGCACCTGTAAGGATTATTCCTTTTTCTCATCTTTGTCCAGAATAGATTTTCTTTTTGCATCCTCTCAATTATTTCAGCCAATTGATAAAGTTATGTTGCTTCCAGTGGCATTATCTGACCATAAAGGGGTCTTTCATTAGTCAAGAAAGAAATAAACAACATTCTGAAACAGAAGTCTGAATTTCTAATTCACAGAACAAGACAGCGCTATTACTTTTAGGGTGCTAGACCTAGTCACCTTCTTGCTATGAGGTAATATTAGAACTGACCCTGTTGAAAATAATTTCGTAATTTTGTCGCATTCATAATACACAGCATCATGTCTCATTATTTGCGGACAATGTTTTGGTCTTTTTAGAGAACTCCTCAGTCTCTTCCTCACCTTCTATCTTTATGCAAGGAGTATGGAAGCTTATCAGTTTTTACAATTAGCTGCACTATTTAATTTAAATGATTCTGCCCACTTAACTATCTCTGCCGACATCCCCATTGTTAAGCAGTTTAAATATTCTTCTACCTGCATCTATGTCGTTGGTGACATGAATGCTGATGTAACTGATGCCAACTCTTTATTTGGTAATCATTTAATGCAGTTTTGTACAGACAGTGGACTGGTTTTATCTAGCAAGGCACTATTGCCAAATGAGAGTTATACTTATATCAGTGAGGCTTGGCACTCTACTTCCTGGCTAGACCACTGCCTTTGTACAGTGGATGCCCATAACTCTATTGACATGATGAAGATTGATTATGATCTGGCTACTACAGACCATATACCTTTACTTATGGTGTTGAACACAGACAACTTACCTGTGTTGTTGCCTGTGGATAATGGCATTAATGTAGAAAAAATAAGTTGGTCAAAATTGTCTGAGAAAGATCTCAATAAATATATCAATCTTTCTGATGCCTTGCTGGGTGAAAGCTGTATTAAAATAAATGAAAACACCATGAGGTCAGATTCACTGGCATGGAAGCTGCAACAAAAATAATGTTAATGACTTCTGGAAAGAAATTAAACTGTTAATAATTGTAAAACATCTCTTCCTTCTAATATGGTGTGAGTGGTTCTAATGAAATTTCACAGTTGTGGCGAAAACAATATTATGAACTGTTAAACTGTGTAAAAAGTAATTTGTTTGTAGTGAATAATGTAAAGTTTAATGATGATGTTGCTGTCACTTCTGTTGAAGTCCATGAAGCAATACTGAAGTTAAGAGATAATAAGGCCTGTGGCCTGGATGATATTACAGCTGAACATCTTAAATTCACCAGTAAGAAACTGTGTCCTCTGGTGGCTATGTGCTACACAGGTTTCCTTGTTCATGGAGAGTTACCTGATTCTATGCTCTCTGTTGTGCTGGTACCAGTTATTAAAGATAAAGTTGGGAAGCTGAACTGCTCAGATAATTGCAGGCCAATAGCTCTGGCCAGTGTTATGTCCAAAGTGCTGGAGACAGTTATATTGTGTAGACTTGAGAGGTATGTCCTGTCTATTGATAACCAATTTGGTTTTAAACCAAATTGTTATCAATTAATCATGAGAAATAATTTTTTTAAATTGTGTAAAAGTGGGGTCCCTGGTTTTATAATTACAATCTTGCTGTATTGGTACTCGCGTCAGACGATGAGAGTAAGATGGGGGAATGTAATGTCTGTTCCCTTCCAAGTGACCAATGGTGTTCGCCAGGGAGGAATTCTGTCTCCTTTTCTTTTTAATATGTATGTGAATGAGTTGTCTTTGATTTAAAAGCATGTGGTACAGGCTGCAGGGTTGGTGACTTACTAATTCATCACTTAATGTACGCAGATGATTTGGTCATCTTCAGCCCATATAGTGCTGGTCTCCAACAGCTTCTGAGAGTATGCACACAGTATGGTGTTGATTTTGATATAAAATACAATGCTAAAAAGAGTAATATCAGAAGTAGAGAAGACAGACAGAGAAGGCAACCTTCCCTGACTTCTATCTGTTTGGCACTGCACTTATGGTGTGCAGTGAGATTACGTATTTGGGCCATATTATTGCAAATGACCTTTCTGATGATAAGGATATCTATAGGCAGCGTCGGAAGCTGTATGTTCAAGCGAACATGCTGGGTCGTAAGTTTAGCATGTGCTCTGTAGCTGTGAAAATCTCACTCTTTAGAGCGTATTGTACACCTTTGTATACAGCCTACCTGTGGTGTCGTTATAAGCAAGGCAGCATTAGAAAACTCATAGTGGCTTATAATGACAGCATGAGGCTGCTGCTGAATGCTCCAACAAGCTCCAGTGCAAGCAATATGTTTGTCAGCGTTGGGGTACCTATCTACTCTGCTGTTTTACGTAACCTGATGTATAGATTTATGTGTAGGGTATCTGAGTCAGAAAATGACATAATCACTGTTTTGGCTAAGCCTTTACGCAGTTCTGTCAGATTTTCCTCCAGACTGTGGAACCATTGGCGAACATGTCTGTATATTAGACACTGAATATTGTGGAAGGCTTTGTTTTTTGTATTTTGTATTTTTGTGTTTGTGTATGTTCTTATTGTGATATGGATCCCCCTGGGTCTGAAATAAAGTTTATTACAAACAGTGCCAGCTACGCTTTGGCCCCATTATCTCACATCTTATCAAGACTTGTAGATTGGCTGAAAGTTACTGCCATATAGCTTGTAACTGCCACACTTTTCCACCATTATTCAATAATACAGCACTCCTGATTGGTGGGAGGCCAATAACAGCTCCACAATGGGAACAAAGGGGAGTTTGTTTATTGTTATTTTTAGCGAGGTTGGCTTGTTACCATTCTCTGATTTGCAGAACGCATTCAATGAACTGGTAGGATTCATCCAACTTCTGCAAAACTGCAGCGGACTCTAAGTGAACCCTGAGTTGCTTATAAAAAAGGAAGATAGGAGAGAAGAGGACTCTCTTTTCTTTTGGTCCTGTAATGCCAATTTATTCAGTCTTTTGCTGAATCATTTTAGTTTTGTAACCTTTGTATTTTTTTTATGAGTACAACAAATTGTAAATGGTGTTTTTATGCTATTTACTTTTATGTAAATGAGTACATTTACTACATGTCAATCCTCTAACTAAAAGGTGAACTTCACTGAGGTGATTTAGATCAGCCTGCGTTAACTCAATAGATCAAAATCTTAATTGAATTGATTAAGAACTAATTTGAACTAAACCAAACTAAAAGGGTTGCAACCTGATACTAGAACCTGATATTAAAACCTGATACTAAAATCTGATATTAAGTCAAAAGTCAGAGGTTAATTCAAAAGGTTAAAACCTTACTTAACAAAAAGGGGTTAAGGTCATTTGAAATTGTGTTAATTGTTGTCCAGTGTCTTGTGTGTACGTTCTTCAATAATAAGCCGGCAGTTTAAACTTATTCCCTGGTCTGTGGTCTTTTTACTTTTCCAACATACTGTAATGCATCTTTTGCTCCAGTAGACGAACTTAGTTGAATAATTCTGGTCCATAGAATATAATTAAGTACGGGTTTTTGTTATTACTCTGTAATTACCACACAAAGGTGTTACAAACATGGCGAGCCAGCCAGGAGCAAAGTAAGGCATCACATTACGTGTTCGAACTGTATTTTGACCCAGACCCTGAAAATAAAAAAAATAAAAAAATCCGGCCAAGACATGGACATTGTGAAGGAACAAAGTGTCAAAATTCCAAACTCAGTCATTGTGACTGGGCTTTCTGACCCTAATCTTGAAGAAGAGCTAGTCGACTTTCTGAAGAGGTATGGGCGCATACTGAGAACCTTAAGATTGATGATCCACAGTCGGTGTACCACAGTGATGTTATTGCGGAATATGAGAGTGGAGCTGCTCGGGCAGCACTTGAACCCTTGCTGCCCTATACGCTCAAAAGTCAAACTGCATCTTGCGAAATCAGAGCCCTTTCAACTGAGTACGTCGAAACCGTCACCAGTAGCGCCACCAACAGTTTGTTCACCGAACTGCAAGAAGTAGCTAAATTAGCAGGCAAGTCATTTGAAACTGTTTTGCATGAATATATCACCAAATGCAGTCAATCAATAGCAGGTGATCCCAGACAAAATGATACTGAGCTTAACGAAACAGATCAAACTGAACCACACCTACAATGCTTCCTCAATCACAAATGAAGCTCCTATGGAAACTGAGCCTGTCAAACCAAAACAAAACAAAACAGGCCTTCAAGCCTCTAACATTGCTCAAAACCTCATAACTCATCCGGATGTGCAAAAAGTTGTTGTTGAGCACATAGTCCGAAGTGAAGCCCCTGTATTCAAAGAATCACACTCTTTTCGCTTGAGGCAATTCTCTGGCAAACTACCTTGCCCCAGTAATGAGGTAGACTTTGAAACATGGCGCACCAGTGTCGAACTTCTCCTTCAATACCCAGATTTGTCTGATTTGCAGCGCTCTCGTAAGGTCTTGGACAGTCTTGTACCACCTGCAGCAAATGTAGTCAAACCTTTAGGCCCCAAAGCTAAGCCCTCTGCTTACATTGAGCTTCTCAATTCAGCTTTTGGCACTGTAGAGGATGGTGATGAGCTTTTTGCTAAGTTCCTTAACACACTCCAAGACGCTGGTGAAAAGCCCTCCCAATATCTTCACAGACTACAGACAGCTCTTGCTAAGGCCCAGAAACGAGGCGGAGTTTCAGCTAGTGAGACAGACCAACACCTGTTACGTCAGTTTTGTCGTGGGTGCTGGGATAATGTCCTTCTAGCTGACCTTCAGCTAGAAAGAAAAAAAAGTAATCCACCTCCATTCGCAGAGTTACTCTTACAGCTACGAATAGAAGAAGACAAGCATACTGCCAAAGAAAGCAGGATGAAGAAGCACTTTGCTGCTACCAGACCTAAAGTCACTTCACATGCAATGGCTGCAAACAATAATCTTGACCCCACACTGCAAACCGATCTCACTGAAATGCGAGCCCAAATGACTGAACTTCAGAATCAGCTCTCAAAAATGAAAACTAAAGAGGCCGAACAACCAGTCGCTCCCCAAAGCAACTTGGTCAAAGAGCTGAAAGCACAAATCACAGAGCTGCAATCCCACCTTGCCAGACTCAAATTCCCAAATGCAGACCGAAAGAAAGCTGACAACCCAAAAGCAAGTAAGACAAAAACAAAACCCAAAGCACTTGAACGAAACCTGTCGACGCCCCCAGTTCCTAAAAACAGACCAAGGCCCTGGTATTGTTTCCAATGCGGTGAGGATGGGCATATTGCATCTGCCTGCTCCAATGAATCAAACTTGTGAAAAAAGCGCGTCTCTAACAAATTAGCCACTGCAAAACTACCAAAAGGTTTAATCGGAGCCAAGTATACTGCTCATGTGCAAATCAATGATCAAAACTGCAGTTGTCTCCTTGATACTGGGTCTCAAGTGACCACAGTGTCCCAATCCTTCTACGAAAAATATCTTTCAAACCTTGAAATCCATCCAATAACCGAACTGCTTGAAATTGAAGCTGCAAACGGTCAAAATGTTCCTTATTCTGGCTTTATTGGTGTCTGTATTACTTTCCCAAAAAGCTGCTTTGGCTCTGAAATCAGTGTGCCAACCTATGCGTTAGTTGTCTCTGACACACGCTCAAACATTCAGTCATCTCTTTTGATTGGCACCAACACACTAGACATTCTTTATGAAAACTATTCCCAGACCGATACCAATACCCAAACCCTACCCTATGGTTGCAGAGTAGTGTTGAGTGTTTTACAACAGAGGCAAAGACAGAAAGAAAACGGTAGCCTTGGGCTAGTTAGATTGTCAGGGAGAGAGCCGGAAGTCATACCTGCGGGTCAAAGTCGAGTCTTAGAGGGGTTAGTGAATGCAAACACTAAAACACCAGACAAGTGGGTTGTAGTTAAGCCACCTCACACTTCCTCCTTACCAGGTGGGGTTCTTGTCACCAACTGTTTACTTACCCTTCCAGACAAACCTTTTGAAAGGATCCCAGTTGTAATGCGCAACGAAAGTGAACATGACATTGTCATTCCTGCAAAAAGTGTCATTGCTGAAATTCACGCAATTCAGGAAGTGGTGTCAGCCACCCAGGTCGAAACCAACTCACAGTCCAGTGAGCCTCCCCCATTAAATCTAAATTTTGCCGATTCACCTGTTCCAAGTGAATGGAAGGACAGAATCACAAAAACTCAGTTTAATGCCCGAGATCTTTGCGCAACATGATACAGACTTTGGGTGTACAAACAAAGTAAAGCACCAAATAAAGTTGAGTGATGAGACTCCTTTTAAACACAGGCCCCGTCCAATCAGGCCACAAGATCTTGATGCAGTAAGGAGACACTTAAAGGAGCTGAGCGAGGCAGGAGTAATCCGCGAGTCCGAAAGCCCCTTTGCATTCGCCCATAGTAGTGGTGAGAAAGAAAAATGGTGATGTACGACTTTGCGTTGATTATCGCAGGCTAAACCTCAACACGATCAAAGACGCGTATGCACTCCCTAATGTACCCACCCTTGAGAAAGAGTCACAGCCCTAAGACCGACAATGCCCATTACTTTGAGCCTAAAGCCCCTTTTGGTGATTGGTGGTCTGAAAGTTGCCAACAAGCATTCGAGGAAATAATAAACAAACTCACCTCAGCACCGGTGTTAGGGTTCGCTAACCCCAAACTTCCTTACGTGTTACACACGGACGCGAGCACGACAGGGCTGGGGGCAGCCCTGTATCAGGAGCAGTAGGGGGAGATGCGCGTAATTGCGTACGCTAGTAGAGGTCTGTCGAGAAGTGAAGCACGTTACCCTGCCCACAAACTTGAGTTTCTAGCCCTTAAATGGGCTGTAATGGAAAAGTTCTGCGATTATTTGTATGGCAGTCCTTTCACAGTTATAACTGACAGTAACCCGCTAACTTACCTTTTAACAACAGCTAAGTTAGACGCAACAAGTTATCGTTGGCTGTCAGCCCTATACTCCTTTGATTTCCAGCTTCAGTATAGGGCAGGCAAACAGAACACGGATGCGGATGGGTTGTCTCGTCGACCCCATCCAGAACCAGTAAACGACCTTGTTTCTCTTAAAGAGCAAGAACGAATTTGTCAGTTTGTTAAACATCACCTACCTGGCAAAGATCCTTTTGTTCATGTCTCTAAAAATACTGTCAGTGCTATCTGTGAAAAACATCTCGTTCTCCAGTCTTTTGACTCTAACAGCAGTGCTCTTACCGGTGCTCTTGTAACATCCTTGTCAATGTCTGCCCAAGCCATTCCAGATAATTTTGATCAGTGCAATGGGTTCCCAGTTATCCCAAGCATTTCTGAAGAAGAACTGAAACAAAATCAAAGAGGGGATCCAGCAATAAATAAAATTATACACCAACTTGAAACAGGTGAAACTTCTCCGCCAACAGTCCGCAAAGAAATTCCACAACTTACTATCCTTCTGCGTGAGCTAAACAAACTTGAATTGCAAAATGAGATTCTTTACAGGAAAAGGCTAATTGGTGAGGAAACACAATATCAGCTCGTTCTTCCCGAAAGCCTCAGAAAAATGGTCTTAAAAAGTCTCCACGATGACATGGGTCACCTTGGTGTGGATCGGACTCTTGACCTTGTGCGGACCAGATTTTTCTGGCCAAAAATGTCTCTTGATATTGAACAAAAAATAAAAACCTGCCAAAGATGTGTTTGCAGAAAATCTCTGCCACAGAAGGCAGCGCCCCTTGTGAATATTCAAGTCACCAGACCCCTCGAGTTACTTTGCATTGACTTTCTAACCATTGAACCAGACAGTAGTAATACTAAAGATGTTCTGGTAATGACAGATTTTTTTATCAAATACGCAGTTGCTGTCCCTACCCCAAATCAACGGGCAAGAACTGTAGCCAAAGCGTTGTGGCAAAACTTTATTATCCACTACGGGTTCCCAGAAAAGATCCATAGTGATCAAGGCACAGACTTTGAGTCAAAAACTATCAAAGAACTCTGTGACTTTGCAGGGATACAGAAAGTCAGAACCACTCCCTATCATCCCAGGGGAAACCCTGTGGAAAGATTTAATAGGACACTTCTGAACATGCTTGGCACGCTTCAGGATGAAGATAACAGACATTGGCATGACTATGTCAGACCACTTGTGCACGCGTATAACTGCACCAAACACGAAAGCACAGGCTATGCGCCGTACGAGTTAATGTTTGGTAGGCAGCCCAAACTACCTATAGACCTCGCCTTTAATGTTCCATTGAACCGGCGTCAGCAACAATCGCATTCACAGTATGTCAAAGCACTCAAAACTCATCTTCAAGAAAGCTATCAGTTGGCTACAAAAAGTGCTGCCAAACTTGCTGAAAGAAACAAAGTCCGATATGACAAACGCGTTACTGAATCAGTCCTTGATGTTGGTGATCGTGTGCTTGTTAAAAATGTCAGGCTCAGAGGAAAAAACAAGTTAGCGGACAAGTGGGAATCCACTGTTTACGTTGTAAGTCGAAAAGACAACTTACCTGTTTATAAAGTTAAGCCTGAACACCAAAATGGTCCCACTCGAACTCTTCACAGAGACCTGCTGTTACCATGCGGGTTTCTACCAGTTCTGTCTGAACCTGCCCCTAAAGCAAAAGAAATGCCCTCCAGGCCTAGCACACGCCAACACCCCATAACTGAGTCAGAACCTGAGGTTGAAAGTGAGTCAGAGGAAGACCATAGTTACTTTCAGTATTACCCACCAGGTCTTCTCAAAGAAGTCTTGAGGACAGTTGAGGAATACAGGGTAGTACATCCCTCAAAAACTTACAAAAATCCTTCTGTCGAGCAACCAAACTCAGAAGTTTTTGTGGTAATTCCTGAAAATGCTCTAGAGGATGTTGAAAACGCTGAAAATTTGCCTAATTATGACACTAAACCCGAAAATGACAAAACACCTGACTGTGAAAAGGGACAGGACAATGAAGCTGAAAAGGAGACTGGGAAAGGAGTTGAATCAGAAATGGGAAACTTACCTCAAAGGGGACACTTACCTGCTCTTGAAAAGGAAGGGATAAGAGGAAAAGAGATAAATGAGGAAACAAATACAAATGAGACTGTGGAAACCGCAGTAAACCAAGATGTTGCTATGGAAAATGATGAACAAACAAATTATGCTGATACAGAGCAAAGTGTCAGAAGATCTCTCAGAAAAAGAATGGCCCCCAAACAGTTAACCTACCCCCAGTTGGGTAACCCTCTCGTTAGTATTGTTCAGTCACTCTTCCAAAGTCTAAGTGAAGCAGTCACAGGTTCTATTGAACTTCATGAAGTAAAAGTAGTCTAAATGATGCATTATGCAAAGGGACTTGCATAGAGTTAAGAGGGAAGGGTGTAACCCAGGTTTACTTTGTTAGCAAAATAAATAAATTGGTTAAAAGGAAATCAATCAATAAATATGTTAATATGGTTAAAAATTCATTAAGAACATCTGTAATATTTTATTTCATTCAGTATGTTATTTCATGGGTTATTTTGTACTTAAAATGCATTTGGACTTTTATTTTGAAGGGCACGTTGCTGCGTAACCCAGGTGACTAGCAACCGCAAATCGGATTGTCAAAGGGTTTTTCTTTGCTGGATGAATGTGTGGTTTTTGCGGAGCGGGCTGCAGATAAAACTTTGAGAGAGTCAGAGAGGAAAGTGAAGAATCTTTACTTGTTAGAAGCCAATTTTGTTGGATTTTTGTGAAGAAGATATTTTACGTACTCGATCTGTCCCTGTGTGGAGACGATTAGTACGTTGGAAATCGGGACTTGGTGAGTGGGAAAAAGAAATTGTTTTTTCTTTTCTTTCTTTAAAAGGGAAAAAAGATATGTGCAACGTATTTATGATTTTGTGAATACGTAAAGCCGAGGTAGTGATTTATGGTCGAACTTGAAGCACATGCTGCAAATAAGCTAAAACCGTATCACTGCACTATGATGTTCGGCAACCATTTTAAGAACCGCAATTGAGACGGGAGTTGGACAATTTTTATTTAAAGCTACCTGGTTATTTATGTTGGTATTTATGCACGTTTTATGTTGTTACGATAGGCCATTTAGAGTGGGTTGGAGAAATATTCAACCGACACCGACTTGGAAAACACAAGGTTGAAACAAGATGGCGAGCCACCCAGTGACCTGCTGAACTGTGCAACTACCTGAGTAATAGCGCCTCTATTGGACGGTGCTCATGACCTTCTGAACTGGTAGGATTCATCCAACTTCTGCAAAACTGCAGCGGACTCTAAGTGAACCCTGAGTTGCTTATAAAAAAGGAAGATAGGAGAGAAGAGGACTCTCTTTTCTTTTGGTCCTGTAATGCCAATTTATTCAGTCTTTTGCTGAATCATTTTAGTTTTGTAACCTTTGTATTTTTTTTTATGAGTACAACAAATTGTAAATGGTGTTTTTATGCTATTTACTTTTATGTAAATGAGTACATTTACTACATGTGAATCCTCTAACTTCAATTCAATTCAATTCAATTTATTTATAGTATCAATTCACAACAAGAGTTATCTCAAGACACTTTACAGATAGAGTAGGTCTAGACCACACTCCAGAATTCACAAGGACCCAACAGTGTAACTAAAAGGTGAACTTCACTGAGGTGATTTAGATCAGCCTGCGTTAACTCAATAGATCAAAATCTTAATTGAATTGATTAAGAACTAATTTGAACTAAACCAAACTAAAAGGGTTGCAACCTGATACTAGAACCTGATATTAAAACCTGATACTAAAATCTGATATTAAGTCAAAAGTCAGAAGTTAATTCAAAAGGTTAAAACCTTACTTAACAAAAAGGGGTTAAGGTCATTTGAAATTGTGTTAATTGTTGTCCAGTGTCTTGTGTGTACGTTCTTCAATAATAAGCCGGCAGTTTAAACTTATTCCCTGGTCTGTGGTCTTTTTACTTTTCCAACATACTGTAATGCATCTTTTGCTCCAGTAGACGAACTTAGTTGAATAATTCTGGTCCATAGAATATAATTAAGTACAGGTTTTTGTTATTACTCTGTAATTACCACACAAAGGTGTTACATATTGTTCACAATAATATCATGGTATAGTATCAAACAAATCATATCATAAAAAGCCAATATACCAACTTTTTGACGAATTTCCTGAACATTTGTTACCAGTTAAAACTTTTTAGATGTGCACTTTGTTTTTGTATTTCTACTTCATACAGAATCTAAATCTCACTCTGAGTTACTGTTTTTTTGTAAATGAAAGTATATGTGGATATTCATTAAATCCTAACAATAGTGCATCCAAAGTTACGTTCCTCAATACACAACACATGTAAAACACATAACAAGAACATACAAGACAGCGACACAAAAAGGAAAAGCAAGAGGGGGGGGGGGCATAGCCAGAAGGGGGGGGACATAGCCAGAAGGCTCAAAGTAGGTCTGTGATCAAGATTATCTATGGGGCAGCAAAATGGAACCATAATTACCTGATTGCAACAATAACTGGTTCCACACTAAATTAACATCAAAATAAACACATTTCTCGTCAACAAAAAGCACAAGATAGCAAGCACTCTAGCCTAGCAGTGGCCCAGCTAACCTTTGGAGAGTAGGCCATATTAAACTAAGTCGACATAGTATTCAAACACACAGTCTCTGTAATCATATCAAATAACAGTGTAATAAAACCAGGACACAATAAGAGAGCAAGACAAACCAATGGTTTTTGTTCATCATGCAGTTGTTTCAGTCCTGATCCTCCTCCACGGCACCCTCCGTAACGGATCCGAAGTGTCGGCTCTCCCCACAGCAGTAGCAGGAGGACGGGGTGCAGCGAGACTTCCCTGATCTTCAGGGTTGCCGGATAAAGCAGAAAAAAATCCAGACCATTGATTCGTGCTGAGTCCATGGCTCGATAGAAAGCCTGGCGTCGCTTGACAGTGTAGTTGCAGAAATCCGGGGAGAAGCAAATTTTCCGGCTCTGCATCTTTGGTTTCTGTCTTCCATATCTGCTAGCGTCACCTCCAGCTCTTGAAAAGCGTGGCCATGGCTGTCAAGAATACTTGCGCTGCTTTCCACAGTAGTTTTCACATCCGATCTGATAGAGCCAAGGCTTGCAGTTAGAGATGCTAGTTGCAAAATGATAGCAGTTATCTTCTCGTCGCTGACTATCCCCATCTGTTGAATCTGAGACTGAATCTGAGAAAAACGTGGTTTGAAGTAGCTTTTCTGTTTCTCCATTAATGCTTCTGCAATGGCATCAGTATCGTTGCTCCTTGTTTGCCATTCTGCTTTAACGGGGCGCTATGCAGTCTTGGCCATTTCGTTGCTGTTTTCTCACAGGTTTTTCAATAGAGCTTCCCGTACAGCTTCGGAATAGATGTTTGGCAGCTCCTATGTTTACTTGTGTCTGACTCCTCGCTCGGTCAATCTGCCTTTTCCTCTCTCTCTGTTCCTCCAACAATGCTTTCCTTAGTTTCTGTTTGTTTTGCTCAGCAATAACGATAGTGTGAAAAACTCCATCGCTACCTTGGTAGCCGGTTCCTGATGGGCGTATGTGTTAGGGTTTTGCTTCGCTTTCCCTTCCTTGTGTTTCCCAGTTTTTCCCCTCCCTGCTGTTTGTGTCAGTCCTCTCTTTGTGGGTGTGTCTTATCCTGGCTCATCACCACCTGCAGTGCATCGCACTTTTGGCTCATCACTGCCTGCAGTGCATCGCACCTGTGACTCATCACCCAGGCTGTTAAATACCCTGGTTCAGCTCTCACTTGTCGCCAGTTTGTCAGTTTACCTCACTTGGTATATTGCTCCGGCCACTCAGTTTATTTCATCTAGTGTTGTTATTGTTTCTAATAACCTGTTCTCCGTCTGCCACAGTTCACTCCGTGTTTGTATTTGCTGCCTGCCTGCCTGCCTGCCTGCCTGTCTGCCTGCCTACCTGTTTGCTCCTGTCCAGCAGCCTGTCTGTCCGCCCTGACCACTCCCTAACATGCCTAATGATGTAACCCAAAAACCTCACTGAACTGGAGTGGAATTTGCATTTCTCTGCCTTGACATAGAGCCTGTTCTCCAGCAGCTGCTGAATAACCTGGCGGACGTGGGCAAAACGTGCTAAACGGGATCTCTGGAAGAAATCTAAATATTGTCCAGGTACACAAAAACAAAACAGTTTAAGAAGTCACGAAGTATATTGTTAACCAGGTTTTGGAATACTGCAGGTGCATTGGTCAATCTGACAGTTTTTTGCCGGGAAACCGGGAAATCCTGGCTGTGAAGGTGGCATGTAATGCACTGAGCAACCTTTCATTGTTTGGACTGATCATAAAAAAAAACGTGCCTATATTCAGACCGCCAAGAGGCTCAACTCTCGCCAGGCACATTGGGCTTTGTTCTTCGACCGGTTTAATTTTCATTGACCTATGGATCCAATTCTAGGAACGACAAACCAGACGCCCTCTACAGGATGTATCACTCATCCACGGATGCTCCCAGTCCTGACACCATCCTTCCTCCCAGTTGTGTGGTGGCGCCCATTTCCTGGGAGATCGAGTCAGTCATCAAGGAGGCTCAAAGAACTCACCCGGACCCAGGTAACGGTCGGTTTGTTCCTGACCCAGTACGTTCTCAGGTCCTGCAGTGGGTCCACAACTCCCGTTTAGCCTGCCACCCTGGCTACCGTAGGACCCTGTCCTTGCTCAACAGACGCTTCTGGTGGCCCTCTATGGATGCTGATACATTTGAGTTTGTGTCGGCCTGCACCGCTTGTGCCCGGGGAAAATCATCTCATCGCCCTCCTTTTGGTGAACTCCGACCATTGCCCGTGCCTCGTTGACTGTGGTCTCACATTGCCCTGGACTTCGTCACCGGTTTACCCCCATCCCAAGGTAACAACACCATACTCACCATTGTAGACCGTTTTCCAAGTCTGTCCACATTGTTGCTCTACCCAAGTTGCCCACAGCCCGTAAGACTGCGGACCTCCTCGTTCACCATGTGTTCCGCCTGCATGGTATACCTCTGGATATCGTCTCGGACAGGGGCCCACAGTTTGTTTCCCAAGGTATGGAGTTAGTTTTGTCAATTCCTGGGCGCCTCTGTCAGTCTCTCCTCTTGTTTCCACCCACGGACTAATGGACAAGCGCAGAGGGCCAACCAAGACCTGGGGACGGCCCTCTGCTGTGTCGCCGCCCTTAATACCAATTCTTGGAGCTCCCACCTAGCTTGGGTTGAGTACGCCCACAACTCCCTGTGTGTCAGTGCTGCTACGGGTCTGTCACCGTTTGAGGGTACTCTGGGTTACCAACCTCCTCTGTTTCCGGCTCTGGAGATTGACCTTGCGGTGCCATCGGTCCAACACCATCTCCGCCACTGTCGCAAGGTCTGGAAGGACACCCGTGCCGCTCTTCTCAGATTTATGCAGCACAACCGCCGCCTGGCAGACCGTCATAGAGTCCTGGCTCCGGAACATACACAATGTCAGAGAGTCTGGTTGGCTACCAAGAACATTTCCCTCAGGTCGGAGTCCAGAAAGCTGTCCCCTTGGTTCATTGGTCCATTAACTGTTGACTGGATTGTATATCCCTCCGTGGCAGGCTCCAATTGCCTCGGTCTATGAAGATTCACTCTACCTTCCATGTGTCCCAGCTGAATCCGTTGGTGTCCAGTCCCTTGTGGGTGTGTCTTGTCCTGGCTCATCACTGCCTGCAGCGCATCACACCTGTGACTCATCATCTTGGCTGTTAAATACCCTGGTTCAACTCTCACTCGTCGCCAGTTCGTCAGTTTACCTCACTTGGTATATTGCTCCGGTTATTGTTTCTAACGACCTGTTCTCCGTCTGCCACAGTTCACTCTGTGTTTATATTCACTGCCGGCCTGTCCGCCCTGACTACCCGGCACACTATTGTCTGGCTCGCCTCTAACCTGGACTTCATCGCAAGCTCCTACCCATTGGCTCACCCTATGCACTCAAATAAACTCTGCCTATTCACTCTACCGTTGGTGACACACAATATTCCAACTTCCTGACGCTGAGTCCGGCGACTCGCCGGCTGAAAGTTGCAAGGGGGATTTTTCCGGCTAGGGGGGAGCAAGACAACCATCATTCAACTTGAAAAAAGTCATTTAACCTCTCCAATGACTCCAAAGATGTTCAGTTAAGGTAAATTAAGCAAAATAATCTGCATAGTTCCCCTTTAATTAACTCTAACGAGTACAAAGTAGTAGAATATTGATGTTGGAACCATATAAACTACTTGATAAAGTTGGGCCAAGGGCTACACTTTAAGCTGCCATCTCTGTCTAGCCGATCACATCACTCTCCAATTGTATGTTCTTTTAATTACTAATAAAATATTGCTCAGTATTTTTTTCATATTAAGAATATAATCACAGATATCCCTTGAAGTATATTGATATTATTTTCGTCCCATATCACCCATCCCTACTATAATCCCACTATACTTAGTTATGTCAGACCAGTGACACTTACCATGACAAGGCAGAAGGGTTTCAAGTCAAAATGAATAGACCATGTAAACATAACTAAAGTTTAAAATGTAGTTGGAAAAACTGCTCAGTAAATAAAGTCCCTGCAACCTGGGAGTATACTGTGTCCATGTTTTCACAGTAACTTGGATCTTTAAAATAAATTAAAAAATATTGTCATATGTATGCTTTAAAATATAAAATTTAAAATTAACAATGTGCAAATGTCATCTTTTAAAAGGTCCCATTATATACACATTTTTAGGTTTATATTTGTATTTTGGAATGATACTGGAACATGTTTGGAAAACATTTATTTTTCTCATATGGTCTTTCTGAATAAACCTGTATTCACCCTTTGTCCGAAATGCTCTGTTATATCGTCCTCTTTCAGTTGGACATGGAAATAATTTTTTACAATGTGGGAACTTTAATATAATTATGACTTTAAAGTGTCAATATTGAAGATTTTTATTTAAATTTAAGTTGCGAGCTATTGCCGAAAGAAGTAACACACTGGTGATTGAGCACATGGCCCACTGACGAAAGTATTGCAATATTTACATATTTTCTGTATTACAAACTGAATGTCTGTGTCAAAAAATCTGTATTAAGTTACTGATAATGCAAATCGAACATTTCCTACTAGTGCAGCTTCACAGCTTCAGCATTTATTGTAACTGGCAAAACGAGTTGACTTTTTGGTTTTTATAGTAGTAGTCACAAGAAATGCAATGTGTTTGTCAGTGAGCTTGACACAGACCACTATCGTTGATCAAAATGCATACAAAACAAGAAAAGGGTCATTTTTGACAGCTGATCAGTTTGAAATATGGCAGGGACTTAGAAGGCGCAGCCACAGTGAGCTGTTAGATGAGCAGCTGCAGGCCACAGACTGCACACCTCCAACGTCTCGTCTAAGTAACCATCTACTTTCACTTTTGCTGTTTACAGACTCATGCTGTGGGTGACATAAAATCAGATCATGGTTGCTCACAAAATTATGTAAAAAAGGCTAATTATAGACCTTTTTCACAGCAGACAATTTGACTTGTCATACTAGGAAAAAAAAATGACTGCTAGCTAAGCTAGCAATCAAACACAACAAAGACTGTCACTTCAATGGCGTTTTGAGCTAACGTTAGCAATCAAACAATCATAGAAAGCTAAAACATTTTGAAATGTTTTCCATCTTCTGTTATTGTTTGTAATAAGAAAAGTTATTTTATGGATTTCACAAATTTCAGTATGACACGTTATGCCGTAAACCGTTTAAATCAGAGCATGTGCAACTCCAATCTGCACTTGACTTGCATCGGGCAGTAACTCCCTCTCCTGAGTGAAATGCAGCCATTATTAATGTTTTTTAATACACCTGTGCTTTTCCTACTGTGACATGTCAACATTTCTACTGTGAAAAAGGTCTTTGCTTGGCTTCTTTATTAAAACAACAATCATTTGTTTTTTATCAAAGTATTCTGCAACCTGTGGTATTAACCGAATAAGCTGTTACCTCTAGTAAATTGTCACCAAATGAACCAGGACACACATTTTAAAGTAAAAATAAAGTCAGCTTGTTAGCTAGCTCTTGATGTCAGCCCATAGGAAAGTGTGTGTACCTGGTAGAGTTCAATGCGCTGCTCAGACACTTGGGCCCCATGGTTTTGAAGACGGAAGATTCTGAGCTCCGCCTTCACCAGGTTGGAGGCGTTCTTTTCCATGGAAGACACATCAAACGTCAGCCGCCTGAAGTAAGGATTGAAGTGTGTAGGAGATATAACATCTACAAAAAAGGTGAGAGAATGGCTGATTTAGGATAAGGTATCGGATACAATATAAACTATTGAGGAAGTATTTTCCTTTGACATTGATGCAGTATGAAACGAGATCGCTGCAGTCGGCAGCAGAGAAACAAGCTACAATGGAAGTTAATGGGATAATTGTCCAGCTTGTATTTACGTTCATAAAGTGCTCGTTTTTCTGCTGACAGACTCAGATTAATATTCTAAGTGTCTGATAACATTATGGAAAGGATTTCTAAGGAGGTCGACCTTTCTGTTAAAGATTGAGATCCTTTTTAAAACATAAAAGTTCGCGAAATTGTGTTCTCTAAACCCACCAGACTCCATGTAAATAATCAGTGATTTTAGCATCAAAAGATACGGCTTTCTAAAACATCTCTGAGCAGCGCTGCTCGATCGGCTCCGTTTGGTCAGACTTTTCCTTTCTTTCATTCCAATGTCGGGTCTGTCAGTCACAGTGAAAACCGTGGACATTTCCGGGGACAGATCCAGCCGGGGACAGGTCACCAAAATCGGGGACTGTCCCCGGAAACCGGGGACGTCTGGTCACCCTAATTTAGGATATGCGTGTGTTTGGCAGACAAAGAGAGGAGAGACCGATGTGAGACCGGTTAATGTGTTTAACTTGACATTGAAGCATTTAGTTAAAGGACAAATGATTAGAAGCTAATTAGGCAATTAGCTTTGGAGCGAGTAGCCACTCTAGAGTTATAGTGAGAGAAACAAAGTGTCTCCCCTGTGCTTTCTAACCATGGTGGGAAATCTGGAGCAAGAAAAGTTACCCCCCCTCCTTGATTTACAGTAATGACGCCATACCTGTTTCTCGTTGACTAACTCGCTTGTGTTGTTCGTTATGTGTTTGACTATGCACGCTTTTGAACACCCGCCCAACTCTACCTCTGATTGGCTTACCATGAAATTTAACTCAACCTCAGCCAATTGTCAGCATTTATGCGCTTGTCTCGTGCACAGCTCACTAACCAAGGAAGAAAAAAAGTCTTTGCCTCTCGGCTCTGAGATCTAGTTGGACTGATGAAAAAAACATCTTCAATTATACTAACGCGACTCATTTTTCGGCAGTAACAGTAACGGCGTTATTAAGATGGGAAGGGTAATTTATTAGATTACCCGTTACTGAAAGAAAGTAACGCAGTTAGTAACGCTGTTCTTTCTAACGCCATTATTCACATCACTGGTACCGAGTCGACCGTTCACTGGGATTTGTTTCCATGCTAATTGAATGTGAGCATGTTTAGCTCAAATGCTAATTAGCTTATAACACTAGTCTTCGGGCATGGGTAAAGAATATAAATTTTTATACCACTAACAAGTCTCAAAATAGCACCACACTTCTACGGTAGCAAATGAAGGTCCATACATGTAAACCGAAGCATTGAGAACTTTGTAAGTGTACAGACAGTTTATTAAAAACATAAAAACTACAACAACCCTGTGTTCCTGTCTCAACCTGCTAGCTCCACTATTACAAAAAATGTCCTGAACTTCACCAAATGAAGTCCGGCAAATGTCAGCTGGAAAGACTCTACAATAAAATAAGTATACCAGTTCACCTCCATGCATACACAGACTAGCTTCCCCAATACAAAAACGCTACCTAAACACTGCTCGGTCCTCCTACCACTCACAGCATTTCTACAACCTTTACAGTGGATATGGGGAACCTCCAGTAAGAGCGTGCGCCCCATGAAGGCTGAGTCCTGCAGTGGCCCAGGTTCGAACCTGACCAGCGGCCCTTTGCCACGTGTCATCCCCCACCTCTCTCCCATGTTTCCACCGTCACTCTGAAATAAAGGGAAAAACTCTTCACAGTGGATAAATGCAACTTTTTTCTCAAAATGTTTCAATCCAAAATCAACACCATTTACAACAACTTCACCACCTTCCCTGCAACTTCAACCACCACACTTGCCTCCTCCCTCCAACCTCTCATTCACTCTCATTTCTCTCTGCTGTCTCCTGTGGAGTTCATTTCACCACAGGTATGAATAGCTCCACCTGCAGCCTTGATCCCATCCCATCAACTTTCATTAAGACCTGTCTACCATCCATTGTCCCGCTCATCACTACAATCATCAATTCCTCTTTCAGTTCAAGATCATCCTTCATCCTGCCACTCGGAAATATCATACTCAACATGGTCTTCACTTTTACTGCTGCGCTGATAATGTCCAGATCTACATTTCCACCAAATCCAACACCACAGCTACATCCTCTACCCTGACCAACTGCCTCACTGGTATTCAAACCTTCCTCCAACTCAACTACAATAAATCTGACTTGATTATCAATGGCCCAAAATTCCTCACAAAGAACACCAATAACTTTGGTTTCCCTGTTAACAAGTCCATCCTGTCTCCATCCCCACACATCCATAACCTTTGACTCATCTCCGACAGCAGCCTCAGTTTTGATATCCATATCAACCAAATAACCAGAACTGCCTTCTTTCTCTGCCTGTCTCTGTCCATCACTCACCTTTTCTGCTGCCGAAACTTTAATTCACACTTTCATCACTTCCAGAATTGACTACTGCAACAGCATCCTCAATAGTTCATCTGCAAATGTAAATGGACTGTATTTAAATAGTACTACTCAAAGCACTTTTACATAGTACAGGAACCATTCACCATTCACACACATTCATACACCTTGGCTGAGGCTGCCATACAAGGTACAACCTGCTCATCAAATAAACATTTACACAATTTGGGGTTTGAGTTTCAGTGTCTTGCCAAGGACACATCGACATGGGACTGCAGGGCCAGAGATCAAACCACCAACCTTGCGATTCGTTGGAAATAAAATAAAAGTCTAGGAAGAAATGGGCGTGGCCTATATCAGGAGATTTAGTTGGATCCAGGGAACACAAGGATGTATGGTCTTTGAATGTGTAACGGTTTGGGAGTTATAGGGCCAAACACATTTTTTTCTGCTAGTGGAATTGGGTCAATTGTTGCGCTTGAGGTCCTTGTAGGGTTATGGCCAGTCCTAAAAAATGGCACCCCTATACCATGTACGGTTTAGGCTGTAGCGGAAGTTTTAGGCAGAGACGGAAAAAAAATGAATTTTTGTTTTTAAAGCTGCAAGCAGCGTTGAATGAGCCCTCGCTAATCTTACAGAAGGTTAGAAAGAAACAGATGAATGAAATTGTCACACCACTGTACGTATTAAAAGCCAGACTAAACACAAGTTTTTTTTTTAATAACTTTTCATCCTTAAGGTCTTTAGATGACACAGACTGGATTTGAGCAACCATTATCTGAACCTCTTTATTTAACAAAAAAGAAAGTATATTCAGACTTGCCTGTTGGGGTTTTTGCTACGTAATCGTTACTGTTAATGGCATTGTTAAGATTGTCACTAACTTCAGTTCATCAGTCCTTCAACATTAACAAATTTCCAGGTTTGAATATCTGACCATGAGATGAAAATAACATGTTCAACATGAGACAATACAGAAGTCACGGTTCAGTTCATCCTTCAATTCAGACATCATGGAGGGAAAAGCAAAACAAAAAATCCAAAGGCAATTTTTTATTATTGTTTATGTCTCAGGCTGTACAACCTAGTGTCATACAGCCTCTCCCCTGAGCTAGCTGCAACAGCCTGAAGTGTGTAAAGTAAGATGTAAACAGTAAAGAATAAGTACCCCACATCATCTCCAGACTCCATCTGGAAGTGGTAAACAAAATAAGACAATCAGTTATAAAACAGAAAATACAGCCTCTGTGTCACGTCTCCCGGCCATTTTTCATCGCAGAAAGCTGCTCCCTGCCTGGCTAAAGTTAATATAGTTAGCCTGAAGAAACAAGACGTCTGTCCCACCTAACTTTACGGGTCAGAGCCGTGACGCTGGAAACGTAACACTAATCTACAACATCAGTATTATCCACCACTCTCTGGCCTGTACTACTGTAACTGACTGGGAAACCCAAGTTTTCCCAAACTTGAGATCTTAATAAAGAGCCTGGCGAGTCCTCTAACTCTTCGCCACCACTCGCCATACTGGCCCTTAGTGCTGCTATCTCTGACTCATAAAAACACATACATAGGCGGAGCTCGGCTACATACGGTGTGCCAATCAGAGTTTCAGAGCTAAGGCGGGGCTACAGATCAGGTGCCCCTGAAGAACCTGCATATCTAACAGTAGTTCCGCATTACATTAATTAATTTGCATGCAAGTTTTATTTATTTTTATACTGAGTATTCTCCGTGTAAATTCATGCACCGAACCGTGACGCCCTTACCGTTTCGGTTCAATATGAATATGTGGACCACCCCTAGTATGTTGTAATGCAAACACTGTCAGTTGAGTGACAGGTATAATGCCGGGAAGAAGGGAAACACATTTTTTTTTTTAAACTTTTAACGGTTGGCTGGGTACCTGCATGGGTTTTTTTGCTGGGGGAGCAAGTAATGTACAGTACAAATGAAAGGGCAGCCATATTATTCTTGATACAAAAAGTATGAGGAAGAGCTTGGTTCTTGAAATGTTACACAGCATTAAAATTTGGGAGGTACTTGGTGTGTGGATCTATTTGTTTCATTGCTATTTCTTTTATTCACAGGGATGTGCATATTTTTTAAATGTGCACTTTCAGCTTGTTATATATCTTGTTATAACATATCCAGCTCTCCTACATGCTATAGTCCATGTGAATGGGAAAGTGTGGTTATAATGCGGACTTGTATCATCCTGAGCTAAGATCTAGTGACGGCTAAAGCATATGATTTATCACATTTCACACCTGTAAATACTGTATGGCAGTGGAATCTCTTATATTTGCTTCATGAGAAAAAGTTACATCCTTAGTGGTTTTGGCGTATCTAAGTGACTAAACCTCAGATACACACTACAGCAGAAGAATGAAGCCTACAAAAGGCTTTACTGTCTGCTTTAACGTCTGTTTGTCCAGCCAACTCTCAAACCTTTCACAGGCCCCTGTGAAATACCCTATCTGCTGGTTTGTTTCAACATGGCTGTCTCCAGATTGTCTAGCTACCTCATTTCTAGCCTTTTAAAGTGTCCCCTTAACATTAAGCACAACTACACAACTCCAGTAGTGTCCATTTATATGTAGTATTCTGCTGGCTTGCTAGTATGGAGGACCAGGTCTACCATATTTAAAAATAAATACAGAAATAAATAAATGCTCAATAAATAAATAAGCATACAATTAATTGCCCCAAAAAATACAATAAACTGTGGTTCAAATATTTACTACCAATAAGCAAATTGCACAAATTCATTGCAAAATTAAACCTGCAACATGGACTTTAAGGGGTTAACTTCTGCCCATCGGTTGGTTAGCATTTTACTGCCTCGGTCGAATCTACATGCCACCGGCCACAGTCACAACAAAGATGGCTACCTACAATGAAGTTGTCAGTGAGCTGAGGCATTTAGCAACTGTTTTTGAAAACAATGATAACGTTATAAGTATTGACTTTATAATTTTTCGTTTAGACGCTCTGACAGAACGTGTGTTTCAGTTAGCGGCACACATGGACACAGATGTTGACAATGTAGTTTTTCAGAATCTGGAGGAAGCGGCCTATCTTCTTAACTACTGCGGTCAAGCCAGCAGACACTGAGATCTCCGTCGTCAAATCAGCCGACGCTTAATTTGTAGTGCGCTCTTTTACCGGCAGATATGGTAAATGCATTCTAACGGCCCAGCTCAACTAGCGAACAATACACATGCGACTACTTCCGGTTTTCAAAATAGGTGTTAATATAAAGTACATTTAAAACAAGATTAATGGATTATATTCACCACAAGTTAAAAATATGTAGCCCTTGTCTGTCCCTTATACAATTCCAATAAATTGTGAAAGAAATGTGTTGTTGGAGTTATTCTTTCTTAATAACATTAATAATTAATATTTTTACTATTTATTTCAGGGGTGACACCCATATTTAAAATCAAGCAATTAATTGTTATAAATTTTGAGATTTTATTAAGTTAAACGTCCCTAATTTCTAGGCTAAAACGACAACAAATATGAAATTGGAGGAGCTCTAAAATGAATTTGCTCCATAGTTCCAGGCAGGGACTGACATATTTGAGTACGGGGCATCATGTACTACAATCATACTGAAACATACATTTTTACTGTATAATTTTTGAGATATTTGGACGCAAAGTCCCATACTTCTGCCGTTCGACAATAAAGAAAAATATGAAACTGGAGAAGCTCTAAAATGAATTTGCTCAATAGTTCCAGGCAGGGACTGACATAGTTGAGTACAAGGCATCGCCTGCTATACTGAAAATCAAACATTTTTACTGTATAATTTTGGAGATTTATGGATGCAAAGTCCCATACTTCTGCTGTTAAAAAATATGAAATTGGAGGAGCTCTAAAATGAATTTGCACCTGCTACACTCATACTGAAAATCATACATTTTTACTGTATAATTTTGGAAATTTATGGATGAGCTTCTCCAGTTTATTTTGTTATTGTCCAACAGCAGAAGTATGGGACTTTGCTTCCAAATATCTAAAACATTATGGAGTAAAAATGTATGATTTTCAGTATGAGTGTAGCAGATGATGCCCTGCACTCAATTATGTCAGTCCCTGCCTGGAACTATGAAGCAAATTAATGCTAGAGCTCCTCCAATTTCATATTTTTTGTCATCCAACAGCAGAAGTATGGGACTTTGCATCCATAAATCTCCAAAATTATACAGTAAAAATGTATGATTTTCAGTATGAGTGTAGCAGGTGATGCCCTGTACTCCGATATGTCAGTCACTGCCTGGAACTATGGAGCAAAGTCATTTTAGATCTTCTCCAGTTTCATATTTTTTTTATCGTCCAACAGCAGAAGTATGGTACTTTGCATCCAAATATTAAAAAAATTATACAGTAAAATTGTTTGATTTTCAGTATGATTGTGACATGATGCCCTGTACTCAACTATATCAGTCCCTGCCTGGAACTATGGAGCAAATTAATTTTAGAGCTCCTCCAATTTCATATTTGTTGTCGTTTTAGCCTAGAAATTAGGGACGTTTAACTTCATAAAATCTCAAAATTTATAACATTTAATTGCTTGATTTTAAATATGGGTGTCGCCCCTGAAATAAATAGTTGTCTAAAAATATTAATTATTAATGTTATTAAGAAAGAATAACTCCAACAACACATTTCTTTCACAATTTATTGGAATTGTATAAGGGACAGACAAGGGCTACATATTTTTAACTTGTGGTGAATATAATCCATTAGTCTTGTTTTAAATGTACTTTATATTAACACCTTATTTTGAAAACCGGAAGTAGTCGCATGTGTATTGTTCGCTAGTTGAGCTGGGCCGTTAGAATGCATTTACCATATCTGCCGGTAAAAGAGCGCACTACAAATTAAGCGTCGGCTGACTTGACGACGGAGATCTGAGTGTCGGCTGGCTTGATCGCAGTAGTTAAGAAGATAGGCCGCTTCCTCCAGATTCAAGTCAATACTTATAACGTTAGCATTGTTTTCAAAAACAGTTTCTAAATGCCTCAGCTCACTGACAACTTCATTGTAGGTAGCCATCTTTGTTGTGACTGTGGCCGGTGGCATGTAGATTCGACCGAGGCAGTAAATGCTAACCAACCAATGGGCAGAAGTTAACCCCTTAAGACCAGCCCCTCCTCATTTGCATAATGAGGCAGAAATGCATGAAGAAATGTAAAATTGACAGGCAGAAATAAATACCAGGGGTGAAAATAAATAGGGTAGAAAATGCAACGGAAGAATAAAACAGACAAAAAATTTTAACACACAGAAATAAATACATTTAAAAAATAAGTAATTAATAAATAAAGTTGAAGATTATAACGGACAATAAATAAATAAGGTAATTATTATAAAGGTGAATAAATAAAGAAGCTAATTAAAAGAGATATATACATTTATGTCTCACTGTATAATTTAATTTCTACCTACATTTATTTGTTTATTGTATTTTTGGGGGCAATTAATTGTATGCTTATTTATTTATTGAGCATTTATTTATTTCTGTATTTATTTTTAAATATGGTAGACCTGGTCCTCCATAAGCTAGCATGTCAGTCACCAACAATTTAATGTATCTCCTAGTTCTGCGCAGAACATTCACAATGTACAAACCTGGCTACTTCATTATGAGGACATCTTTTGTTGAGAGCTGCAACACCTTTGCTCCATTCAGAAGTTTTTAGTGTCGGAACAACTCTAAATCTTCCTAAGACTTATTTTTTTAGCCATCTAGTCCCTGAACTGAGAGTTAAGGGGTGATGGAGTCTATCCCAACACACACCTACAGGAAATTTCAGGTGTGAAGTGCTCCTTACTGCATGTCCACGAAGTTGATATACAAAATTAAAATCAAGCGTTAAGTAACAAGACTATAACGTCACAGGGCTACCCTTCTTTCACAACCCTGACTAGGCCTCCTTGAATGTGGGATGAAGCAGACAAGTTGAAACTGAAATTCTTTCTATTATCTGGTCATGTGTGATGTAATTTATTGAAATTGTGTGGTTTATCAGTAAAGTTTATGACTTGACAACTTCATAATATTAAAGGGTCCAATGCAGGTTGAACATGTATTGAGTAGATTCGGGTGGTACACACCTGTGGTCTGAAAGGGGTCTACGGCCATACAAAACAGTGATATGATGCTGTAATTTGGTAAAATGCTCACAGTGACAAAGTTAAAATGTTGTTGCTGATGCTGATGTTTAGCAGGTAATTTTTTACAATGTTAATTATTTTAGATTAATTTGTTACCATGCTAACAATTGTTTATTATTAGCACTAAAGTACATCAGTTTTGTAGTTATTTGGTCAAAAGACAAAGTATTGGAAAAAAAAATCTAATTTCACCTGATCATATTGTTAGATGGAATGTCAGAAGATCACCAAATTTATTTCAATTTATCAATGGGAAAACAATGTCTGAACCAGATTTCCTGATAATACATCCTTGTTTAGACATTTCAGTCTGAATCACACATTGCGTGACATAGTTTTAACATTTATCTATTAATCGGTCTTTGTAATTTATTAAAATTTAGCCAGGTTCTTTTACCATTCCATATTAATGTCTTTGTTATCCTGTCAAACCATTTAAAATATGACAGAGGAACTTCCAGAAGAAGAGAAAGAATGCAGTAATTCATTGAGAGTCGCCCATCTATTAACATTACAAGAGATTTTATTAAATAATGGATCCAAATTAACTAGATTTTTCAATTGGGGAGGGAATAAGATAATCAGATATACAACACCTTGCTTTGGCCACTGAAATGCACCTGATTGGAAGACTGTTACGGGGCACTGAGATGTTAAAGGTAATGCTTCTGACTTGGACCAATTTACCAAATAACCTGAAAACTTCAAGAAAGAGTCAAAGATCCAGATTAGACAGGGTATTGATCTGCTAGGTTCGGACACAAAAAGTAATATATCATCCGCTTAAAGCATAAGTTTGTGCACTACACCTCCTACCACAACACCTGGGAAGTTAGTCTTCCCCCTTTTGGCTGTTGCCAAGGCTTTATGGCTCAACAAAACAACAAGAAAGAGATAGTAGTCTTGTTCCCCTTCCAAGAGCAAAATATTAAGAAATTAACCTGTTAGTTTGCACCGCAGCCTCTGGGTGCTTATACAGCACCTTAATCTACAAAATACTGCCAAACCCATACATTTCCAAAATATTTAACATACATAGCCCAATTTTACCATAGCAAACGCCTTTTCGGCATTGAGGGAAATAGCAGCTATTGGGGATTGTCTATTAGCTACAGGCCATGCAACATTAATAAGACGCCTGATATTATCTGACGAACTACGCCCGCAAATAAACCCCACCTGATCAGGATGAATTAGAGAAGTAATTGTCTATATCAACGACGTTCCACTTCTGGGATTGCTCTGGTGACCATTGATTAATGAAGTCTTACTTGGAGCATATTCCATATTGAACAAGGGTATTATATCTAGACCATACAGAGGTTTTATGACTAAAAACAAATATTTATTCTTAGTAGAAACACACATGAGTTCTTGAAGAGCACAAAGAAGCTAGTTAAAACTAAATTCTACAAGCTCCTTTAGTAATGTTAGACTGAGTTAAGATATGTGCAGTATATCCAAAATTCCCTAAGTCACAGTAGACAAAATAGACTTTCTTATGTTAAAAGGATATTTAAATAAACAAGAGATGAATATCAATCATAAGCAATACTACACTTTTTTTCTGCACTCTACACATTTCCACGTCTTGGGTACCCTGCTCATCAAACGCAAGACCTGTGAAAATAATTCCGCCTACACTGTCCAGATGTTCAGTTAATGTCATCTGTGTCGCCCAGTTTTCCACAGTAGTATCCCATTTCAGGTGGCTGTTCTATGGATGCAGCGTCTGTGGGAGTATGGTGTGGTGCTATATACCATTTTCCTAGCAGATCTGGTAGTACTCCAGACTTGTTGAATTTAACCATTTTGAGGTAGGCATCGTGGAAGAAAACAAGATCCTAGTGTATCTGCTGGGTGAAAACTTCCTGTGGTGTCCAGACAATAAAATCACACTAAAGGCCGTTTCATGGTGGTGCGTAGAATCAGACCCCTCTGTGTCTATGCCAGACTCTACGCCGTAGCCTGATGTGCACCTCTCAAAAAAATGTAACTACACGTCGCTTAGCCGTGGCTTAATAGCGTTGCATTTCCCCCGACTTATTTCCTGGTTCTCCTTCTCCATAAACATGAAATCAAGGAGAGGGTTAACTTTTCCTGCTACAGATTTCCCACCTTAATCAGAAAACACAGGGGAGATACTTTGTTTCTCTCACTATGACTCTAGAGTGGGGACTTGCTCCAAAGCTAATCACACACACTCTCTTACTTCTCCCTCACTCTATTACCCCCCCTGGAAGTATTCATGGTGAGCTTAGATCATAGCCGTATAGTTTGCCCTTTCTCTTTCCTCATCCACTTGACCCCATCTGACAAAAAATAAATAAAAACTGTACATTAAAATGTATACATGTCCGAATAGTGTTAACAGCCTTTCAACATTTAACTAGAGCTGACCAAAAAAACTTTCATAAATGCCTTTTTTATGATTTGCTTATGATCTACTCCTCTTTGACGTACACTGAATGTGTGTACACTCAGTTAAGAATTGAGTAGAGCGCGGATAACAAATTATTTTGATCAAGGACTGGTCTGTTTGCTTTGGCAGCCTCAAAGAATACTGATGCTGTGACTCTTCCTGTCCTCTGAGCCTGTCTGTGGGCAGCCTCCATGGATTTTTGTTTCTGTGTTACAAACAAAGAGCCCTTGGTCTGCTAGTGGCCTCTGCTTTTGGACAGTGATCTTTCCAGGCTTGCCAGGGGCTGTATATGGGTGTGGATCTCTAAACCCTGGCCAACACCCAAGGTTGTGGCATTGTGGCCTCAGGCTCTCAAAGCTGTGCAAGGGTGCAGTAAGTCGCGCAGTGTCCCGCACATTAGGCACGTGTAAGCCACATAATATCCGCAATTAAGCCACACAACAAATCTGCACAATGAGCTGCATGATGACTTGCACAATAGCCTAATTTTTTGCTGCGCAACTTGCCACATAATAAGCCGCGTAATGAATTATCTCCTGTGATGAGGTCTCCCACCTTTTCATAAAGCTGGTGACAACCCTCATCCTGTAGAGGTTATGCAGATGGGGATGTCCACCTGCCATAGTTTCGCCATACAGGGGGTGGAGTCTGGGGATCTGCAGGTTGGACTATTTCTTGGTCCCCAAGGGGGCCAGCAGATGTAGTCCTATTCTGGATCTCAAGGGGCACAAGCAAGTACCTCACCCCCTGGGACGCAAATTGTTGATGGCTATCCATTAAGACAGGTGTTTGGTGGCCTAGGTTCGATTCCTGCAGCCCTATGCTGCAACCTATGTCCTCAAGGTCTGCTTTATGTCTCTCTTACTTCCACCTCTCCTTCTTCCGCTTTCCTCCAGCCTCTTCTCTGAGAATTTAGGCTGACGGAGTGTGACTACATCTGGCAGCTCCTCTTTGGCCCCCCATGATGTGGTTTTAGGCTATACCTCCCCTCTTGCACAGGGCACCTTGGGGTCCCTGCCCCAGAGGGTAGTGCAGTGTGGGAACAGGTTCTGCCCCTTCCTGGCACGGCGCAGCCTGGTGCCTGGCCCCTGAGTGTGGCTTTGGGCTTGCAGTTGGAAGGGTGCTTGCCACATGTGTAAGTTTACCAGGTGGTTCCCTACTCTGCGACAGCAGCGTGGCCTCCTGTCCTTTGTGCTGACCAAGCTGGAGGCAGGAAAGTCAGTTGCAACACTGCAAGGAATTTTGGCAGTGGTCTAGGCAGTGTGCGGTTGTGCTTGCACACTGCATGAGCATGACTCCTCCCTGATATCCAGGTTTCTCAGAGGCTTCCCAAGGCTGTCGTTCATAAGTCCAGTCCATTAGTCTCTTTTTGGGTTTGACCATGGTCTTTGGAGCACTTCTGCATCCTTACTGATCTGAAATGGCTCTCCCTTCACACTGGGTTACTCTGGCATACCTTTGCCTAAAGATTAAGCAAGAACCCTGACCTGCCTGTTCAAAAATAGCAGTTAAGGCTGCAGGTTCTTGCAGGATGGGGCTGGTTGACCACTCTCAGGAATGCTAGATATGGGTAATGACCCATATCTAGCATTCCTGAGAGTGGTTTAATCAGGGGTTCCACTCACTCTCGTCTCCTGAAGAGCCTTGGATGGTAGAGTGGCCCCATTTCACGTTTTACCTGATTAACACATCATGCGCACACGGGCCCTCAGGAAGACAGTCCAGCGGTTCATTCTGCTTCCGGTCGTCTGGACGTAGCTTTGTCAAAGCCATGGCTGTCCCTCTGGGTTGTTACGCTACCTGCAGGCCTTGACCTGGTTGATGGTTCAGTGTTCTTTGAGAACAGTTTATTAGGGCCCAAGCACCGACAGCGAAATTGAAGGAATTATTATTATTCCTTCTTCCGGCAATTGAATCGCCGTTTTGAGGGGCTTAACATCTTCAAAAACTTACCAAAATTGGAAGTTACATCAATTCTGGTAACAATGTATGTATTTTAAGGGTTTTGGGAATAGGCACACAAAAATGGCTCGCTAGCACCCCCTACAAAACAATTTAGCCCCAGCAGAACGTTTATCGTTTACTCACAGAACTTGGTACACATATGAACCATGTCAAGACGTACAAAAAACGTAAACCTAACAAGAAGTACGCGATTTTGAATTGAAGGTTCAACATTAGTTTTTTGATTCTGGCCATTTCCACATGTCGTACTTTAACGAAATCCTCCTAGAGATTTCATTCGATCAACTTCAAATTTGCACTAAATGGCTGCCCGCTATGGCCATGCCCAAAGATGAAAAGTTATTTTAAAAAAAACTTTTCATCAAAGGACATGGCCATAGCGGGCAGCCATTTTGTGCGTTTCGTCAACGAAACAAGAAGTGAGCGTAACTTGAGCGAACATCAAAACATTTCAGTCCAACCCTGACTACATTTACAGGCCGATATTGGCTCAAAGTCATAATATACATAGTTGCTTTAACTCCTCCAAGAGATTTCATCCGATGGACTTTGAATTTGGTCTGTACCATATCAACACCTTTAAAGATGAAAAGTTATTAAAAGAAAAACCTTTCGTCAAACAGTGTGGGCGTGGCGGCCATTTTGAGCATTTATTGATGGACAAAGTTGTTGTATCTTGAGTGTACATTGTCATATGTGCCTGAAATGTTTTGGACATCTCTGGGCCAAAATTGACTTTTAATCACATCACTGGCAACAGGATATGCCTTATATGACAAACATCATTTAATTCACATGAAACTTATGTGTGGTCTACATGTGACACTGAGCAGCCCTCTATACTTTACCACGCCCATGCACTCAGACCACGCCCCCTTTATGCATTTCAAACTGTTTAATGTACAGTCTTGTGTGAGGTATCATTGAACTCAGAAGAGAGTTCCTTTGTCATTGTCAATGGTTTTGCTGGCCCCTTATGCTAAAGCCATGCCCGTTTTATAGCCAATGTCCTGTTTGATGTACACTATTGTGTGAGGCAGTGGTGTAGGCAGAATTAGTATTTTGAGCAGGCCAGTACAAAAGTGATTGGGCCATTTTCAAAAAGATGTAGATGATGTAGTATCAAAAAGATCAAACTGAAAAAAGCAACAATCTTACCTTCCAACTTTTCCTGCATTACAACAGCAATATCAGAACTGTCTACAACATGCTTAACCAATAAAGCTCAGTCAAAAAGGGTGTACACAACAATATAGACAAAAACCTGTGGATTTTAAACTATTCAGGCTATAATATATTTGCACCGGCAAAACCTGCAGCATTAGCTCTGCGCAGCATTGTTTTTTTTTTTTGTTTTTTTTAAATAAACCATTTTATTTATTAAAAAGTGTGGCAACTAAACAGAGAAGGTGAGAAACACACATGTAACATATCCTTTGTGCATTCATAACAGCATTGTTGCTTCAGGACTATGGTCAGATCATCTGCAGCAAATGCACTACCAGCAATAAAAGAAAATCAAAGAATGAAAACGACCAGCCAAGCATGGTTCTAATTATGAAAGATACAATGAAAAGTGGCCAGCAGGGCTCCAACTCTTAGACAGTGTATCGAGTCCACGGCAGTGACAGGATCAAAGAAAACTAAAAACTACATCACTCAGATAAGGCTAGAAGCCTTTCTCAGTGTTCAAGATTTTTTACTAAATAGGAAGGTTACTAGGTTACTCAAATAATAACGCAACGGAATGCGTTATCAGAATCCTCTCTCGCTGATGGGCTGTCAGCTCCGCTCGGGAAATGTCTGCACATGCAGCAGAAAACCGTGTCCTTATTTACACTATTCCATCCAAGAAAACTGTCCATACCACTTGAAAGAGAAACCATTGTTGTTGCGGTAACTTTTAACAGTGCATTGTACACATCCATGGTACATTGTCTAAAAAGCCAGCTAGCTAACGTAAGCTGCTGAAGGCAGCCCGAAGAGTCGGCCTGTTGTTACCATAGCAACCACCTCCGTTCCAATGCCTCCTAATTGTTTGATCCTTATTGTATGGTTGAAACAGTTTTGTTTTAATCAAAAGAGAAGACACATTAAACACACACAACTAGTTCTGTTACACACATTTTTGAATATTTTTCATGAGAAAATGTATTTTGATTAAACGGGCCAGTGAGTAAAGTAGGCGGGCCAGTGACACCCTGGCCCATTAGTGACTACGCACCTGCTGTGAGGTATCATATCAACAGAGATATTTATAGATTTATCAAAAACCTACCAAACTCCTCCTAGACCGTGCAACCGAACTGCATGAAATTTGGCACATAGCATCTCTAAACCGACCTGACAAAATATTATAAAAATAATTTTTACAGAATAATTGCACAAATTACGCACAAATAAATTTGGGTAGCTAACTATGAAAACACCAACTTTGCCATAACTCAACCAAAATAAATGTGATCAACACAAAACTTTAGATTCTTGTTTGCCATGAGGTTCCTCACCCATCTTACAAAAATTGGCCATTAGGGGGGCGCTACAAGTACTATTATTATTATTAGTGGGTACCATCTAGGGCCACCCCTGAGGCCATCCCTACAGTGGGGTACTGATTGATCAAAGTGGACGCCCACTTGGGCCTATGGGATCCATTTGGATTCATCACTTACACTAATGTGAGCAATTTTAAATTTACTGGGTAGATGTACAATAGGTCATGGACCTCACCTACCAAAAATGACACAGATGTAGAACTAAGTGGTGCTATAATGTTTTTTGCCTTTAACTTCCACATTACACATTGCACATTAGAAAACCTTACACCCGCGTGTTCCTTGAATTAAGCTGAATCACATGAATTCTAATCTGAATTGGCAGAGTTTTTGTCAAACTTAGTCCTTAAAACGGACAAAGTTCTTATTTTAGGGGATTTTAATATTCACGTGGACGATGAGAATGATAGCCTTAGTACTACATTTATCTCTCTATTAAATTCTATTGGCTTCTCTTAAAGTGTTCATAAACCTACTCACCGTTTTAACCACACCCTCAACCTTGTTCTGGTATATGATGTTAAAATTGAACATTTAATAGTGTTCCCACAGAATCCCTTTTTATCTGACCACTGTTTGATAACTTTTGAGTTTATACTGCTGAACTACACGCCATTAGGCAAATAGTGATAGTGATGATAGTGCTGTAGCTAAATTTAAGGATGTGATTCCACCAGCTTTTAATTCATTACCAAGTCACAAAGTAACGGAGGACTCCTGTGTTAATTTCAGTCCCTCCCAAATCAATCATTTTGTTGATAGTGCAGCAGGCTCGCTGCGAATGATACTTGACTCTGTTGCCCCTCCAAAAAAAAAGATAATAAAACCAAGACGGTTAGCTCCATGGTATAACACTGAAACTCGCAAATTAAAGCAAATATCACGGAAACTTGAGAAGATTTGGCGCTCTACCAAAATGGAAAATTCTCGTTTAATTTGGCAAGATAGTCTTAAAACCTATAGGAAGGCCCTCAGTAATGCCAGAGCAGCGAACTACTCGTCATTAATAGAGGAAAATAGGAACAACCCCAGGTTTCTTTTCAGCACTGTAGCCAGGCTGACAGAAGGTCACAGCTCTACTGAGCCAAGTATTCCCATAGCTCTTAGTAGTAACGATTTTATGAGATTCTTCAATGCTAAAATTATAACTATTAGAAACAAAATTAACCAAGACCCGCCTTTAACTGGCACTGACTTATCTCTAAACTCAAAACAGCTGCAAAACCAGATATATGTTAAAACTGCTTTGCTTCACTTGATCTTTATGAATTTAATTGAATTATTTCTTCATCTAAACCATCAACCTGCCTCTTAGACCCCATCCCAACTAGGCTATTTAAAGAAGTTTTACCCTTAGTAAACACTTCTCTACTAGATATAACCAATCTGTCTTGATTAACAGGCTATGTACCACAGCACTTTAAAGTAGCTGTAATTAAACCTCTTATGAAAAAGCCCAACCTTGATCCAAATGTTTTAGCCAACTATAGACCTATATCCAACCTTCCATTTCTCGCTAAGATTCTTGAGAAAGCAGTCACAGCTGTGTGACTTTCTGCATAGCAACAGCCTATTTGAGGATTTTCAGTCAGGATTTAGAGTTCATCATAGCACAGAGACAGCACTTGTAAAAATGACTAATGACCTCTTAATTGCATCAGACAAAGGACTCCTCTCTGTACTGGTGTCATTAGATCTTAGTGCTTCATTTGATACCATTGACCATCATATCCTATTACAGAGAATGGAACATTTAATTGGCATTAAAGGAACTGTTCTAAGCTGGTTTAAGTCTTATTTATCAGATCAATCTCAGTTTGTACATGTTAACGATGAATCCTCCGTGCACTCCAAAGTTAGTCATGGAGTCCCACAAGGATCTGTGCTCGGTCCAATCATGTTCACTTTATATATGCTTCCTCCAGCAATATTATCAGGAAACACTCCATAAACTTTCATTGTTATGCAGATGATACTCAATTATATCTATTGATCAAGCCTAACTAATCAGTTAGGTAAACTTCAAATGTGCCTTCAGGATGTTAAAATCTGGATGACCTGTAATTTTCTAATGTTAAACTCAGATAAAACTGAAGTTATTGTTCTGGGGCCCAAGCATGTCCATGACGCATTATCCAAAGATATAGTTACTCTGGATGGCATCACCCTGGCCTCCAGCACTAACTCTTGGAGTTATCTTTGATCAGGACATGTCGTTTAATTCTCACATAAAGCAAATTTCAAGGACCGCCTTTTTTCACCTACGTAATATTGCAAAAATCAGGAATATCCTGTCTAAAAATGATGCAGAAAAACTAGTTCATGCATTTGTTACTTCTAGGCTGGATTACCGCAATTCTCTATTATCAGGCGGCTCAAAAAAGTCCATAAAGACTCCTCAGCTGATCCAGAATGCTGCAGCACGTGTTCTGACAGGAACCAGGAAAAGAGATCACATCTCTCCTGTTTTAGCTTCTCTGCATTGGCTTCCTGTAAAATCCAGAATAGAATTTAAAAGCCTTCTTCTCACCTACGAAGATCTTCATGGTCAGGCACCATCTTATCTTAATGAGCTCATAGTACCTTAGCTATCAGGCCCCTCTCCTGTGGAACCAGGTTCCAGTTTGGGTTCAGGAGGCAGACACTGTCACCACATTTAAGAGTAGGCTTAAGACTTTTCTCTTTGATAAAGCTTATAGTTAGGGCTGGCTCAGGAGAGTCCTTAGTTACGCTGTTATAGGCCTAGATTGCTGGGGGACTTCCCATGATGCACTGAGCACCTCTCTCTTCCTCCTTCTCTCCATCTGTATGCAACCTCATTCCATTAATGCATGTTACTAACTCGACTTCTTCCATTTCTCGGAGTCTTGTGCTCTCTCGCCCCCGGAGTCTTGTGTTCTCTCGCCACTCCCCTCACTCCTCCGATCACTTCCTGCAGGTGTTTCTGGCTCTGGATCTGTGGTTGGAGTCACCTGCTGCCTCATGTTCCTGCTCGACACCCTCTTCTACAATTCTCCATGTCTGTCTGTCTGTTTGTCTTTCTGTCTGTGTCTCTCTCTGCCTCTCTGTGTCTCTCTCTCTCTCTCTCTGTGTCTCTTTCTTTCACCCCCAACCGGTCGAGGCAGATGACCGTCCACCCTAGGCCATGGTTCTGCTCGAGGTTTCTGCCTCTTAAAGTACGTTTTTCCTTGCCTCTGTCGCCTAGTGCTTGCTCTTGGGGGGGAACTGTTGGGTTTCTGTAAATAACATTACAGAGTACGGTCTAGACCGGCTTTTTATGGAAAGCGCAATGAGATAATTGTTGTTGTGATTTAGCGCTATATAAATAAAATTGAAATTGAATGATTAAGGCCACACCCATTTCTGCTAAGAAGTTTTTTCGCAATGCGGAAAACCAACTTTTTCGAACTTGTCCTAGGCCGTGCAACTGATCTGCACAATATTGTAATATTTAAAACTATTAAAGTATTAAAAAAGTAGCCTAAATTGTTATTTGACCAAGTATCTGCACACTGTAATTTGGGATTGGAAAAAGCACTTTGATGGGAGATTGTCGTCAATTCCCCGTGTGGTAGTCACTGAGGTAGTCAACCAACAAATCCACAGTCGCAAAGCCCTGGGTAAAGTCTACTCCAAGGTGATGGAAAGGAGGGTTTGACCGATAGTCGAACCTCAGATTGAAGAGGGACATTGCGGATTCCGTCGTGGAACTACGGACCAGCTCTTCACTCTTGCAAGGATCCTGGAGGGGATGGTCCTGATGGAATTATTGGTCCTGATCATCAGCACTCACTGGAGCGGTTCACAGCTCTTAGTGTCAAGCAGCTGGGATGATGGTCATGGTTCTCATGCAGGAAACTGATGGAGTACCTACTCTGGGTAGGGAATGAGTCCTTACCCAAAGTGTAGGAGTTCAAGTACCTTGGGATCTTGAGATGGTATAATGGAGCAGGAGATTGGCAAGAGATTGGCAGGAGAATCAGCGCAGCACACTTTATTGCACCAGGGTGACGAAAAGAGAGCTAAGCCAGAAAGCAAAGCTCTCAATCTACAGGTACATTTTTGGGCAACGGGTAAGGATGCCCCCTGGGCACTTAGAGAAGTTTTACTGGCACGTCCAGATGGGAGAACATCTCGGGGAAGACTAGGTGGAGGGATTATATCTCCGCCCTAGCCGGGAATGCCTCGGGATCCCCCAGTTGGAGCTGGCTAATGTGGCTCGGTAAAGGGAGGTTTGGAGTCCCCTGCTGGAGCTGCTGCCCCCTTCTAATGAAGTATCTGTGCATTGTTCTCTTTCACTTATGTTGTTTTAATAAAATATAACTGTTTGTGCAGAATTTTGTGTGTTTTTAAAAAATAATTTTAACCCTAGCCCGCTCTAAGGTGGTCTCGGCCGGGTCGTAATTCAATGTAGAACTGCCACTGCCTCTCCTGTGTGGAACCAGTTCCCAGTCTGGGTTTGGGAGGCAGACACTGTCACCACATTTAAGAGTAAACTTAGAACATGCTTTAATGGCACTGTTTCTGAACATGGGCTGTGTGCATTTCTCTATGAATTGAGTGTTTTATACTTTTACAATATAGCACCTCAACCTGCTTATAATAAAAAGACATGGAACTCACTTTTTAAAGTATAGGACCTTTAAACTGCAGTCAGCAGTACCTGTACTTTTTTGTGCTACAGGTACTGTCAGCACAAAACCTCATCACAAACTATACTTACAGCACTACTCTATGGTCAAATTGTGACCTAAATAAACTCTAAAGCAATTATATGATCAAGCACATATCAACAAGTTTAATCGCTCAGCTCCTTCTGCTGCTGATCAGTGGCCAACACTGAACAGTATGCAGTGTGAGCAGCTGAGGCAGATGAGCCAAGACTAACAATGCTTTTTCTTGTTTCCTCCCATTCGTCAATGGAGAAAGTTACACTTCCAGCTCCTGAAGGACCAGCTAAAGGCAAACTGTTTACACAAACTGCTGCAGAGCCTCATGAATGAGTCTGCTGTGCTTTAACACAACACTGGACGCATTGAGCAGACGCCATGCTGACACAGGCTGTGGATGGCAGACACACTCACACGTCCACTAGTCCTGATGGACATAAACCAATAAAGCCCAGTGCTTGGGTTGGACGGATATCTGCTTTCTTGAAGTCTAATACCAATATTTTGATACTAAATAGAAATGATCAATCACAAACTCTGCATTAAAACACAGACAATGAATGAAATAAAACTCTTTTGGTAGGCAAGAAGCTCTTTAAGGTAGAGTGAGAGATGTTTCAGTTAACTCATACCTCACTTAAATATTCTGTGTAATCTGACAAGAATAAAAATAAAACTGGTATGAATATATTGACTAGGACTATTGAATGTGATCAGGAAGGAACCTCTACCACATTGGAGTTGGACTGCATTGACAAGCCAATATGACAAGGTTTTGCCAAGGTCACAGTAGAGCCTAACAGCCTCAGTAGGCTTCAGGAAAAGTCCAACCTTGACAAAAAGCCAAAGTGTTGACATCGTTTCACTTAAAAGTGATAAACATGCCATTATAGCATCCCAGTGCCTCTCTCCAAGAACTCTGTGTTGTTGTACACTTAACTTAATTAATCCTAGACATAACAGAGCACACTTTCAGTCTCCTAAAACGTCATTTATGGATTATCCTTTGGTTGTTCAAATAAAAACAGAAGTATCCTATACATCATTCACACCAACTACCAGGGTTGAACCAGGGTTTTCTGACCTGTGCTCAACCCTTCTTTTGTCAATTCAAACCAAGCCAGTCAACAATTCAGTCAGGTTAATTCCTTGTCAAGACAATTCAGATACAACCTGGGTCACAAACTTGGAGTGATGCATATCAGTTACCTCATATGCCAGAAATGGGTGAGGGGTTTACATGTTATATTTAGTGAGTAGCAACATTGTTGCACACTCCAGTCCAGCTGTACACCACCAGAACTAGTGTTGTACTTAAATGCTTCATTGTACAGTACACTCAAAAAAATTATTCAAGCCCTTCTTAGAGGTGACCCATTTAAATATAATTTGCTTTATTTAAATATATCTATTTAAGATCATATATATAAATATTAAAGTGGTTTAACTAAAATTGTATTAATAGCGCCACCTAAGAGATTGATTTACGTTAGATCGCCAAAAAAAAGTGTCATACGGGTCTACCCTTTGCGCATGTGCGAGACAGCGCGCCCTTTGCGCATGTGCAAGACAGCGGGCTCTTTCCGTCCATCGCTTCATCCTCCGGCTGCAACGCGAAGGAAACGTTTGTTGGACGCTGCAAAATAAAAGGGGAAAATCCACAACTTGGTAAGTGTTCGTTTTCTGTTGTAGATTAGAATGTATCTAACTGTCAAATAACGTTAATTCCGTAATACTGACTGAAATGTGTGCAGCAGATAAGCGAGCCGAATGTCACTCTTCAGAGTTGAAGGGAGTTGGTGTCTAGCTAGTGCTAATTTTAGACTTTTACCGTTAGCTAACGCTACCGTTTATTGACATATAGCTAGCGTTAGAGGCCACATTGACTGCTTTGGTTAACTTATTTGTTGCTCTTCGTCGCTGCAATGTTGGACCGGGCAAAACTGGCCTGTAGACAAAAGTGAAATGTGTCCGTGTGTGTGTCCGTTCATTATGGCGGCGTCAAGCAGCCACGGACCGAGGCGGTCAATGCCACGTAATGCTAACGTTAGCCAGTTCAAATGTCTGTGGCTCGTTCGGTGATTGTGCATTCAGGCTGTAGGTGTACTAAAATGGCAGCCTGTCGAGCCCGGGCTGCACACTGGGCAGCTCCGTATTTTCTTGTTTTATTTATGGCGGCAACGAGTGCGAGTTATAGGGGTTTGTGGCTCGGCAGGGGCAGTTAAGCCGCCTACAGTTGATCCGCGGTAAAATTGTAAACAATTTTTGCTACATTTTGGCGTATGCCACAATATTTTATGTTAACAGATGATTAGATTTTTATTATCAAATTCTCCAATTCCATCTGAGATTTCTGAATCACAGAAACCAGAGGGCCACATTATAGTTTAAAGTATAGCACCTATGCACAAACATGTTTGACTATAATTCATAATTACTTTTATTTGGATACATTGCTTGAGTATTTTCTCCATTGCTAACACCTCTAATATATGTATCTCATCTTTTGCAGTTTAAGTTGTAAAGCAGATTGTGGCAACCTCCTAGGGATGGTATGTAAAAGACAACTTGCTCAATGCTAGTAGGCCTACAAGTTGATTTGCATCATTGTAATTTGTTCAATGTGATATGTGCTAATTATCTTTTATTCTCCTTTTTAGGGTTATGAATGTGGCAGTGCAAAGAATGCAGTTTGGAATTAGCTAGCAGGTATTTGTTGTTGCAACATTTTAGGCAGGCTCATTGGCACTTTAGGGGCAGTTATTGCTATCCATGTCCATATACAGATTGCCCCTGTACCTTTAATACATGGAGTAAGCTATTAAATGTAAAATATGCAAGACAACTGCAAACTTGCTTGTTGGGGGCCTTTTTAGGGGTTAGATCTTTAGACAACCTGCTCCTTACCTGTGCCACCATAACGACCACATTTGGCTAAATTGTCATTTTTTCACCCCTGCTTCAGTCTGACAACATCAACACCAGGAGGGAGTGTACCCTGAGAGGCCTTATCATCTACCTCAATGAAGATCCAGACACCTTCTTAAAAGAATATCTGGTAAATTCATCACAATATGTTTGTCATGTAGTGTTGAACAATTGCTCCCTGTTACATTTCCCATGGCACACTTTATAAGGACAAAGCCTTGTGGTTAATTGGCTAATTGTCACTTCCTCCAATGTGATGAAGTTGTTGCTGTTGATAATGTATGCCCTATATCACTTTGTCTGTCCCCTTATTTCTTTGCCCGTCTTTATTAAACACTTGTGGTGTTTTCTGTGTTAGTGGTGTTCAGGCACTGGCGACGGAGGATGCAGAAAGGGACCTAGCAACCACAGTCATGGGGATTTATGTGATCCGAAGTGATGGGGATCAGGAGCCTGAGGACGTTGGAGTTGTGATTGAAGGCATCAAAGTCCTGAACAACTTGGGCAGTGTCATCCTGGGCTTTGTCATGCTTTTTGGGCTCATTTATGCCCTTGATCTGAGTTTTCCAGACAACCTCAAATACAGCTTTGAGTTTTTCCAGAAGATCATAATGAATTTGGATGGGCACAAGCTGAATGCAAGATACAACAGCTGAAAATCAAGTTGTTTGCATAAGATAACAAAACCATGTGACAATCTACCTTGATGGAGGGTTTAAGACTGAGATTACTTGGGCTTGGACAAGTGTTTACACCCAGAAAGTTTGCCCATTTCACCTCTCCATAATTTCGACTCTACCTCCTTGGTGCCATTCATCTCTACTTATTTGATATAATGACTCTTGAGATGGATTGAAATTGATCTAAAAACAGCTCAACACACTGTATTTTACTTTGTAAGTGGCCAGAACTCTTTTTTTTTTTTTTATGTTGCAAATTACATTTACGTGAAATTTTATTTAAATGACTTCCTTGATGGTTATAACATGCAGAATGTTTTGTGATTATTTTTTTCTTTTGCTAGTCTTAACAGTGGGCCACAAAACTTTATGTTAACAGCTATGATAACACACCAACCACCAAGACTCAATTTGTTTCAATTTAAATGAACCGTGGTGGGGAATTTAGTATTTACCTATTGGTTGTAGATGCCAATTACAATTTTTTTTTTCTCTTTATGTAATGGTAGTTCAAGGCAAGCAACTATACTTATCCAAATAGTTTTTGCACTGCATTTGGCTGCAGGTCATGAGTTTGACACATGTAAGCTATAGTGTCTTTGTTGATGAGATTTGGGGTAGCTGGGCATTCATTTGTACCAGTATACTGTTCATATGCTTGTATTTTGTCTAGTAAAAAAGGTTAAGATCTTGATATTTTGTATATTTTAACATCACAACTCATTTGGACTTCAAGTCTAATCCAATATTCAATTAATAAAAATGTGATGTAGAAACTTAAAGCTGTAAAGTGCACATACACAGAACATGGGTGTGCAGTACTTACTGCATGTAACACATGCACGCAACAACATGTGAATGTTACTGCACCACTGGATATCTTGCGCCCAGCAGGAAAACTTAGATTCTGGAAATTCTAATGAGGTAGGAGTAAATTCCCCCTTTTAAGGCTTAACATGTGAAAAGTATACTTTTTCGGCGTAAATAAACCAAGACAAATTATTGTTCCATGAATATTTGTATGCATCTTAACACTAATAATGTCTGGAGGGCATCTTTAAACAAAATATCAAGATCTTAACCTTTTTTTTAAAGCTTTAAGTTTCTACATCACATTATTATTAATTGAATACTGGATTAGACTTGACAAACAAAATATTTTTACTAAGCTCGGAGTAAATTCCCACTTTCAGCAGAAGAGTGTGAAAACAGCCTATTGTCTCAAACTCTGCACATGTTTGAGATTCACTGTGTAGTGATAGTCACTTGTGAAGTTCACATATTATTGCAACTATGTTTTGTGAGCTGTGGTAATATAAATGTGATATGTGAATTTCACCTATTTTACATCATTCAGCACATTGAAGCTCAAACATCAAACAAGAGGAACAAGACAAAACATTTGAGTGGAGGGTATCTATGTTAAAGATTTTCAAATCTTAATGTATTTCAATAAAAAAGTGTCAACCAGGTTTGTCTCATGTGTATGTTTATGGGGGATCAAATTAAAAATTAATTAAATATTTTCTTTTCTGATAATTATGTACATTTGAGTTGGACAAATGTAAATCAATTTCATGTAGTTAATGTAATTATTTCATTTCAGTTGAATTTGTTAAAAATTTGTTAGGCTAACTCAATGACTTACTATTGTATCTATTTGAAAAAAATAATTTAGTCTCGCTCATTTATATTCTGTTGTATCTATTTGATATAAATTACTTAGGCTAACTGATTAACATTCTGTTGAATGGATTTTCTTAGTTTGAGTTGGGGCTACATATATTTATTGGATGGAAATCCTGCCCACAATTTAATTGCGTTCATCCAATGAGTCATTTTTTTGAGTGTATAGTGCATCACAGTAATTAATACAGTTAACTTCAACATTCAAATATTCCTTAATTTCAAAACATAACATTTCAATATCAAAATCAAAACAACCATTAGCAGACTTCATGGGTTTGGAACTCAAAACTCAAAAATGTGCCAGTGTTGTAAAGACATTCAGTGGCTTTCTTAAGCACAGAGTAGAATCCAATTTATGTGTACTGTTGGACTGTAGATGTTAACTGTCAACATCAAAAGATCAAAATAGAATTAAAACATGTAATCTTATGTAATTTCTTTACTGACCCCATTATATGTAATTCCACAATTTCTGCTGATGATAGCATTTCTTTGCTTGCCTGTCCGACAAGAGCTAGACAGCTGGACTGAATAAGCTAGAGCAGTGTGTCTGAAAATACTGTGGCACCGATTCCCAGTCCACTCGCCCAACACCACTCAGGTTGTTGGGGTCATGAACTTTGATGTCCTGCTTTTTCAGTGCCTGGGTCAATTTGTTTTGACTAGGTTCTGTGTTCAGCAGATGCCTCTTTCATTCAGATAATAATGCTTTTCAAATTGTTAGCCATTTTCCTCCATTGTAGCTGAAAACATTACTGCTTGGTTAAGGCAATGGCAACCTGTGACAATTGCAATTGCATTTTTATGTCCAGTTTCCCATAAAATGACAAATACAAACTACTGCCACCTACAGACTAGCTGGCCGTCCACTGTAGCCTTTGAGGTCGGCTCAAGTGCAATTGTGTCAACAAGACGGTGATGTGATGATCTGAGAGGACACAACAGTGGGCCATGCTCGCCAGTAGTTCTTTGATGTTGGGTTGGTATCAGGGACTTTAATCAGTGAGTTTTAGAGGTGTTGGCTGGACATTTTCCCTTGCTTCCAGTCTTTTTTCTTAGCTAGGAGAGGTGTATCTCTCAAATGTTGAAATATTTATTTGTTGAAATACACTTGGGTATTCTAGTTCAAGGAGATCTGGAGGGAAATTCCAGAGGTTGGTTGACATTGTGGGACACAAGCAAATCACTGCATAACTGCCTGCAGTAGTATACAGCAGTCAGTCCACATTACCACAAATTTATCCAAAGTTGACATGAAAATGATCCTCCACAACTGGCGCCTCTGTGGTGTATGTGTGTTACACTCCATCACATTGACTAAGACAGGAGTGAGGCAAGTGATGTCATATATCACGCTTGCTTGCACACACACACACACACACATACACACACACACAAACACTTCTTTCAAACAGTTACTCCCACTGAGAGTAAAGCTGATGTCACAGGGCCCCCGATTCCTATAATCAGTCACTTCATTACTCATCACTCCCATTAACTCAAATACCAATAAAACATGTGGCATGTAGGCATAACACAAGTTAAAGAGAGTTTTTGAGTGACTGTCTCTGTTGGTTGAAATAGCTGTTAAATATTTAGAACATACAAGCATCTACTGCATGTGCCCCTGCTAGCTCTTCTGGGTAGTTACCCAAATTTGTGGCTTCCCATGTGACCCTATTCCGGATTTTCTCATTACTGTATTTCTAGTCTACATCCACAACATTCCACTTCCGCATGTCCTTTTTTGGCTGGATGTTAGTTACCTTCCGCTTTTTTGTGTTGGAATTTTATACTATTTTATACTAATGAGAATTATGGTTAACTGCTCCTCAGATCTCTGCAGGGTAATTGTTTTTGTATTTTTCTGCCTAGTGTGACAAATTCTACGACGTGTTCCTTGCCACCAATAAGGACGAGAGAGTATTCTCTGGGGCACATATGTAAACATGGTGAAAAGAAGGAGAGTCGTTACTGCTGCTGTGAGCTTGAGCAACAAGATGGAGAAAAGACACACACAGTCCCCATATAAATGCAATTACAGTAATGTATTGCTTTTTGTTTGTAACACTGTAATATAAAACATTACTAATAACATTTTGAATTATATTATACCTGCACAATCTCAGTAACGCAAGTTACAATGCATACAATGCACCCAAAATTAAGTGGTGTTTTGCTTTTTTAAGATTTCACCAAAACCGTGAAACAATTCAGCACCAGAGAAAGTCTGTAAATAAAAGAGTGATGTTATTGCCTGTAACTGGAACTTGATGGTTGAGATGAGTGCAGAGACTGATTCTACATTTGCAAGATGGACATACTCATATATGAAGTTATTACACTGTGGTGAAGCAAGGTGCTGTCTTGTCTGTTCCCGTAGTCAGAGCCAGAACCAAAGAAGGTATGGTCAACATTTGTGTCCCGACAGATAACGGTACATCAGCACGGACAGCGGTGTCGCCGAGCAATTGACAAATGTAAACATGACTTAACTTTTAGGCTTGCTACACTTAAATATTAGCGTTACATTTTATTGGTGGTGGAAAGTTAACTATACCATACTTCAATACAATTGTAAGGTACCCAACTTTAGCCTCAGATTTTACCAGGTAAAGCACATGAGGCTTAAAGGTGAGGGAGTCATCAATTACAATGCCTCATTATTTCTAAGACGTAACCACGTGTATTTCACTACCGTCAAGAGAGACCACAGAGGGGACATTTTGTGGTCTATTTCTGGAGCCAGTAAACAACATAAGTTTGGTCTTATCTGCATTCAGAAGGAGTTTTAGCTAAATAAGGGTATTGGATGACAATAAAAGCATTTTGCAAGTTTTCAATAGATTGCTTAAGAGTTGGTGCAAAGCAGTATATCACGGTGTCATCAGCATAAAAATGGAAATTACCATGTGAGACATTTTGATTCAGATTATTTATGTAAATGGTGAATAAAAGTAGGCCTAGTAAAGAACCCTGTGGTACACCCTTGAGGATGGGTAAATTATTGGAATGAATACGGTCATGTTTAATGCACTAAAGAATCGTATCACTGAGGTAGTTTTAGAACCAAGAGACGCTTGCTTGATAGTCCTTTATTGAGAAAACATCATGTTCTACTGTTTTAAAGGCTTTAGACAAATCAATAAACAGTGATGAACAGTGCTGCTTCTTAGCACGTCCAACCAAAATGTCATTCACCACCTTCAGCGCAGCTGTGATGGTGATGTTTTTTTTCTGAAACCTAAAACATAATTGGTGTAAAGAAAGTCTTTAAGGTGTATTTAAGTTGAAAGAATGATAAAGAGTGCAGCAGATAGGACAGATGGCTACAAACAGAAGAACAGTAAGAGGTGTCGGGAGCGAGAAAGTAAAATAAAAGAAACTGAGAACAAGAGAGAAAAAGAATGTAAATGTAAATGTGCTGTATTTATATAGCGCTTTTCTAGTCTGAACGACTACTCAAAGCGCTTTTACATAGTACAGGAAACATTCGAGGCTGCCGTACAAGGTGCCATCTGCCGTACAAGGTGCCATCTGCTCATCAGATAAACATGCACACACATTCACACTCCGATGACACAGCATCGGGGGCAACTCGGGGTTCAGTGTCTTGCCCAAGGACACTTCGACATCGACTGCAGGGCCGGGGGATTGAACCACCAACCTTCCAATTGGCAGGCAACCGCTCTACCACTGAGCCACAGCCGCCCCTAAGAAAAGTATCTATAGTGAGGGAAAGTGAGGTCCTGCCTGTCTGGTTCCCTGCAGACACATTTGCCTAGACACTCACCTGCCAATAGTAAATTGAAGACAACTATGCACATAATCCCTGGGTACTAAAAATACCCAGCACTTTGAAGGCCTCTCCACCACTGCCTGTCAGTCTCCACAGGCCCAATTCCCAGCAACTGATAAACACACATATACACAGATACATGTTCTTTATGCACTGTATAATGGGATAATTTAGGCATGAATTAAAAATAAGGCACACATTTTTCTACAGATATAGAAGGATATATATATGTAAATCATGGGCCCAAGAAAATCATTCACAGGCACCACTAAATCCTGCTACAGAATCATGATTTCCATGTTTTAAAACTGTTCAAAGCTGTCCCCAAAATTATTTCAATTTCACCAGTGCATGAATTGAAACAAGAAAGGTTTCAGTACTCTGAACTAACAGCTGCATGGCATCTTACAATATACAGTGAGGAAAATAAGTATTTGAACACCCTGCTATTTTGCAAGTTCTCCCACTTAGAAATCATGAAGGGGTCTGAAATTGTAATCGTAGGTGCATGTCCACTGTGAGAGACATAATGTAAAAAAAAATATCCAGAAATCACAATGTATGATTTTTTAACTATTTATTTGTATGATACATCTGCAAATAAGTATTTCAACACCTGAGAAAATCAATGTTAATATTTGGTACAGTAGCCTTTGTTTGCAATTACAGAGGTCAAACGTTTCCTGTAGTTTTTCACTAGGTTTGCACACACTGCAGAAGGGATTTTGGCCCACTCCTCCACACAGATCTTCTCTAGATCAGTCAGGTTTCTGGGTTGTCGCTGAGAAACACGGAGTTTGAGCTCCCTCCAAAGATTCTCTATTGGGTTTAGGTCTGGGAGACTGGCTAGGCCACGCCAGAACCTTGATATGCTTCTTACAAAGCCACTCCTTGGTTATCCTGGCTGTGTGCTTTGGGTCATCTTCATGTTGGAAGACCCAGCCTCTACCCATCTTCAATGCTCTAACTTTGTTCCCCAAAATCTTGAAATACATGGCCCCAGTCATCGTCTCCTTAATACAGTGCAGTCGCCCTGTCCCATGTGCAGAAAACCCCCCACAAAGCATGATGCTACCACCCCCATGCTTCACAGTAGGGATGGTGTTCTTGGGATGGTACTCATCATTCTTCTTCCTCCAAACATGGTTAGTGGAATTATGACCTAAAAGTTCTATTTTGATCTCATCTGACCACATGACTTTCTCCCATGATTCCTCTGGATCATTCAGATGGTCATTGGCAAACTCAACACGGGCCTTGACATGTGCTGGTTTAAGCCATGCATGATTTCAAACCATGACGTCTTAGTTTATTTCTCACCTTTCTTAGGATCATTGAGACCACGAGGTGAGATCTTGCATGGAGCCCCAGTCCGAGGGAGATTGACAGTCATGTTTAGTTTCTTCCATTTTCTAATGATTGCTCCAACAGTGAACCTTTTCCACCAATCTGCTTGGCAATTTCCCCGTAGCCCTTTCCAGCCTTGTGGAAGTGTACAATGTTGTCTCTAGTGTCTTTGGACAGCTCTTTGGTCATGGCCATGTTAATAGATGGATTCTTACTGACTGTATGGGGTGGACAGGTGTCTTTATGCAGCTAACGACTTCAAACAGGTACATCTAATTTAGGATAATAAATGGAGTGGAGGTGGACATTTTGAAGGCAGACTAACAGATCTTTGAGGGTCAGAATTGTAGCTGATAGACAGGTGTTCAAATACTTATTTGCAGCTGTATCATACAAATAAATAGTTAAAAAAATCATACATTGTGATTTCTGGATTATTTTTTTAGATTATGTCTGTCACAATGGACATGCACCTACGATGACAATTTCAGACCCCTCCAAGATTTCTAAGTGGGAGAACTTGCAAAATAGCAAGGTGTTCAAATACTTATTTTCCTCACTGTATACTGGTGAGATAATTATACATCTCATGTGAAATTAATTTCTGTTTTATTTATAGTATCAAATCATAACAAGTTCAAGAGTTATCTCAAGATACTTTACAGATAGAGTATAGAGCATAATATAACTTACAAAGACGCAATAATTGCATTAATTCCCCCAAGGAACAGTGGCGATGCAGAAAACTCGAACAGACCCAGACCCAGGCAGTTGTCTGACGGTGCTGGTTGCAATGAAGAGTGGTAATTATAGTCACAATAAAGATAATGGAACTATGACTAGAAATAGTAGTTGTAGTAGTACATGGCGTAGCAGGGCACTCCGGGGCATAGCAGGGTGTAGCAGAGCGCCAAGCAGGACCACCAGCTGCAACCATGAATTAGGTGCCACACTAATTCAATTTAATTCAATTCAATTTTATTTATAGTATCAATTCATAACAAGTATTATCTTGAGACACTTTACAGAGAGAGCAGGTCTAGACCACATTCCAGAATTTACAAGGACCCAACAGTTCTAGTAGTTTCCTACAGAGCAAGCAACAGTGCGACAGTGGCGAGGAAAAACTTCCTTTTAGGCAGAAACCTCGGACAGGTCCAGGCTCTTGGATGTAACATGGCATCGCAGGACGTGTAGCGGGACCATGGCAACAGCTGCTACCATGATTTTGGAGCCTCCATGATCCAAGGAAACATGCTGGGCGAAAAAGAACATAAGGACTCCGGGGAATGACTCCCCAGAGCTAGGTTAGTAACAAGCATTTCTGCGACATGGATGCATACAAATGGAAAGATAGAGGAGAGAGGAACTTGTTGTGTCAAAGGAAGTCCCCCAGCAGTCTAAAACTATTACAGCATAACTAAGAGAGACAGGGTAAAGAGAGGAGCCTGGTCAGGCTAGAACTCTCCCCAACCGGATCCCATCCCTCTGTCTAGAGGAGATGGGAAGAGAGAGAGAGAGGGAGAGAGAGAGAGAGATCCATCCCTCTGTCTAGAGGAGGTGGGTGAGAGAGAGAGAGATATTTCCATCTCTCTGTCTAGAGGAGATGGGAAGAGAGAGAGAGAGAGAGAGAGATCCATCCCTCTGTCTAGAGGTGGACAAGAGAGGGAGAGAGAGAGAGAAAGAGAGAGAGACATAACCATCCCTCTGTCTAGAGAAGGTGGATATGAGAGAGAGAGGCATAATTCAATTTTATTTATATAGTGCTTAATTACAAGAACAGTTATCTCTTTGCCTATAGCGGCGTAACTAAGGGATGGTTCAGGACTCTCCTTTATCAAAGAGGAAAGTCTTAAGCCTACTCTTAAATGTGGAGGCAGTGTCTGCCTCCCAAACCCAAACTGGAACCTGGTTCCACAGGAGAGGTGCCTGATAGCTGAACGCTCTTGCTCCCATTCTACTTTTAGAGACTCTAGGAACCACAAGTAACCCTGCATTCTGGGAGCGCAGTGCTCTGGTGGGGTTGTAAGGTACTATGAGCTCTTTAAGATAAGATGGTGCCTGACCATGAAGAGCTTTGTAGGTGAGAAGAAGGATTTTAAATTCTATTCTGGATTTTACAGGAAGCCAATGCAGAGAAGCTAAAACAGGAGAGATGTGATCTCTTTTCCTGGTTCCTGTCAGAACACGTGCTGCAGCATTCTGGATCAGCTGAAGAGTCTTTATGGACTTTTTCGAGCAGCCTGATAATAGAGAATTGCAGTAATCCAGCCTAGAAGTAACAAATGCATGGACTTTTTCTGCATAATTTTTAGACAGGATATTCCTGATTTTTGCAATATTACGTAGGTGAAAAAAAGGCAATCCTTGAAATTTGCTTTATGTGGGAATTAAAGGACATGTCCTGATCAAAGATAACTCCAAGATTCCTCACAATTGTGCTGGAGGCCAGGGTGATGCCATCCAGAGTAACAATCTCTTTGGATAATGCGTCACGGAGGTGCTTGGGCCCCAGAGCAATAACTTCAGTTTTATCTGAGTTTAACATTAGAAAATTACAGGTAATCCAAGGAAAACTGTGAGGTAAGAAAACATAAGGACTACGGGGAATAAGCTCCCCAGAGCTAAGTTAGTAACAAGCATTTATGGGGCATGAGTGCACACAGACTGAAAGAGAGAGGAAAGAGGAGCTCAGTGTGTCAAAGAAAATTCCCCGGCAGTCTAAAACTATGACAGCATAACTAAGAGCTGGCCCATGACAAACCTTGGAGAAGGGGTGCTGTGTCTAAAGCTTTACACCCTCCCTCGCTGGTTTAGGCAAACATTGCAACTCCTCAATCTCTAACTATAATTTTTATCAGAGGAGAGTTTTAAGTTTAATCTTAAATGTGTGGACAGAGTCTGCCTCCCGCACCCAGAGTGGGAGCTGTTTACACAGGCCTTTACCGAGGAGGGACAGACCAACTTCCAGTTCAGCAGAGAGCAAAAAGAAAATTGCCTTGCTCTACTCTTACCATGCTTAGAACTGCCACTTCCTGGTCTGCTACTATGCTCTGCTGCCAACGCTCCATCTGACTTTTAACCCTCAACAAGGGGGTCACAGGGGCAGCGCACAGTGTTAGCACCTGGTGAGACGCAGGAGAACTCCAGGCAGGAAGCACCCCACAGCACTGGAGACCTCTGAAGGGACCCAAATGATGCCTCCCCAGGAATCCAACCCCAGCTTGCGAGCAACAACAAAGAATGGTACAACCTAGACCAAGATCTCGACAAAGTACTAGAAACAACACTAGCAGGGACAGCTGAGCAGAAAGTCGTTACTCTTACAACAATAACCTATAACCTGGCAAGTGAGCGGTTTGTAGTTAAGGAGATGAAAGTCAATATTAAGCCTGCATACCATCCAAGTAGAAGAAAAAGGGAACTTCATCGTCTGAGTGGAGAAATCAAGTCTCTCACCATGCAATTCAAAAGAGCCCCTGCTGATGGGAATCAAGGATCAGACGAGTCAACTCCGGAATCGCCTCTGCAGACTCCGAAGAGCAGAAAGAACTCTGAAGAAGAGGGAGGATAGGGAGAACAAAAGATCCCAGTTCACCAAAGACCCCTATTCACCAGAACATTGCTGGGTGAAGCAAAATCTGGAAGACTGACCAGCCCAAGAGGAGATGTGGAGGCGTTCTTGAGGGAGACCCATTATGACGCATCCAGAAACCAGGCCTTGGATGCCAACCCAAACATCAAGAGTGCAAAGACCCCAGAAAAAGAGCTCAACATCTGGAAGGAAGTCCAAGAGGCGGTGAAGAAGGCCAGAACAAGATCTGCTCCCGGCCCAAGTGGTATACCCTACAAGGTGTATAAGAAATGCCCAGTTATGGAAGTTGTTCAGGAGAATCTGGAGAAAGGGCATCATTCCATCATGCTGGAAGAAGGCAGAGGGCTGTATTGTGCCAAAGGAGGAGAACTCCTCAACCATTGACCAATTCAGAACAATCTCACTGCTAAGTGTAGAAGGAAAAATCTTTTTTTCGGTACTGGCCATGAGGATGACCTTGTACATGACAGAGAATGGATACATTAACACTGCTATCCAGAAAGGTGGAATTCCAGGCTTCTCTGGATTCCTGGAACATACCGGAGTTCTGAGTCAGATGATCCGTGAGGCTAAATCCAGCAAAGGCAACCTGGCTGATTCCTGGTTGGATTTGGCCAATGCCTAAGGATCAATCCCTCACGTTCTTATCCATGCAGCATTAGACAACTACCCCGTCCCTCAGCACATCAAGGGAATGATCACCAGTTACTTTAGAGGAATCCAGCTACGTTTAAAGACAGCACATTTTACAACTCAATGGCAAAGCCTGGAAAAGGGTATTGTAACTGGCTTGGCTGCACAATCTCCCCCATTCTTTTCGTCATGGGAATGAACCTCCTAATAACAGCTGCGGAGAAGAAATCCTGGGGTCCAAGAATGAAGTTAGGCATCCGCCAACACGCAATAAGAGGTTACATGGACGACCTCACCATGACAACCACTACCCATGTGGAGGGAAGGTGGGTGCTAACAGCTCTGGACCACATGGCGACATGGGCCAAAATAAAGTTTAAGCCAAAGAAATCCAGAAGTATGGTGATCAGAAACGGGAAGTTGACCAATAGATTCAAGCTGCATGTGCCAGAGGAAGTGATTCCATCGAATCACTTCCAATCAAATGTCTAGGAAGGTGGTACGATAACTCACTTTTGGACAGGAACAACATAGCCAGTACGGAAAAGCAGTTGAAGGAATGGCTGAGGAGGATCGAAAAATTAGGGCTTCCTGGGAAGTTTAAAGCTTGGCTCTATCAACACTGTTGCCAAGGCTCATGTGGCTCTTGACTGTGTATGAGGTCCCGATGACATGGGTTTAAGGAGTGGAAAGAAAGATCAATAAGTACCTTCAAAAGTGGTTAGGAATCCCTCCAAGCTTCACTGCAGTAGGACTTTATATAAGATCAGGGCAGCTTCAAATGTCATCTGTGGTAGAGGAATTTAAAGTTGCAAAGTGCAGAGTCGTAATGACGTACAGAGACTCCTAGGATGAACAAGTCAGACATGCAGGCGTCATCACAAGATCAGGACGCACATGGGCAGCTGATTCATCTGTTGCACAGGCTGAGAGCATGTTGAGGCTGCGTGATGTCATTGGAGCACCATGCACAGGAAGACAGGGTCTTGGAACCTCCCAGTTTCAACAGTGGAGGAAGGCAGGAAAGAGTGATAGAAAGGCCATGATTTAAGAAGAGGTACGAAAACTGGAAGAGGAAAGACAAAGGTCAAGGGCAGTGGAATTGGCCTCCCAAGGAGCCTGGACCAGGTGGGATCTTCCCGAGAGGAAGGTCACCTGGGCGGACCTATGGAGACTGGAGCCATTCCGCATCTCCTTCCTGCTGAGATCTGTGTATGACGCACTCCCAACCCCAACAAACCTGCACAAGTGGGGCATGAGAGAGGACCCATTGTGCAAGCTCTGTGGGGAGAGGGGCACCATGGCACACATCCTGTCCGGGTGTAAAAAAGCACTCACCCAAGGAAGGTATAGACGGCGCCACGACAAGGTGCTCATGACACTCGCTAACACCTTAGAGCAAGAGAGGAAAAAGAAACGCCAAACATTTAGGAAAACAACATCTATCCAGTTTATAAGGGAGGGGGAAAAGCCACCAACCACAGCTAAAACAAGAACCAGTCTGCTACAAAAGGCCCAATCATGGGAAATGAAGGTTGACCTGGGAGGAAGGCTGCGGTTCCCCCAGGTTGTCCAGACAACCCTGAGGCCAGATGTGGTACTGTGGTCTGAAGTGGAAAAAAAGATCATCCTCATAGAACTTACAGTCCCATGGGAAGAGGGGTGTGAACAGGCCTTTGAAAGGAAGAGCTCCAAATACTAAGACCTTATGCATGACTGCAGGGGGAAAGGCTGGCAGGCATGGCTGTTCCCGGTCGAGGTCGGCTGTAGAGGATTTCCCGCTCAGTCAGTGTGGAGAATGCTCACAGCCATTGTAATGTGCTGCTTTTATTTTGAAAAGTGTTATTTATGGACGTATGTCCGTGCGTAACCTGTGACTGAAGGTGCACAGCGACAAGTGATGCCCGGTTACCCCCGAGATGTCCGCTCACGCTAAAAAAAGAAAAATTGATGACGAATGCCGTGTTTTCAGGCTGATGCGTTGATGGAAAAACTGCAAACCCAACAAGGACTTTTTACCAAACTTCACAGCCCCAGAGATGCAGACCCACCAGAGATAAGTTAGGTTAAATGAAATTATTATTATTATTATTATTATTATTATTCATTCCATCCATCCATCCATCCATCTTCATCCGCTTATCCGGTATCGGGTCGCGGGGACAGCAGCTCCAGTAGGGGACACCAAACTTCCCTTTCCCTGTTATTATTATTATTATTTATCTTACGGTATATCAAAAATAATATTGAGCAAAATTGAATTGAAATATTGTCGATGTGGCCCTCCAGCAGTGCTCGGGTTGCTCATGCGGCCCCAGGTAAAAATGAATTGCCCACCCCTGATCTGGAGGGTGTTGTGGTTAAGGGTCGAAACACCCAATGAACGATGGGTACCACCTGATGACATCAACCCGACCTGGCCAAGGCTACATTCACTTAAGGTAAATGAAGATGAGAAGCATTTTCCGATGTATTTGTAATCTATCAATAAACTGTTAGACTACTTTTGAACTGATGTATTGCGTTCTGCTTTTGGGCCCTTCCAGAGATGGGGAGTCGAGTTTGAGAGTCATACTCAAGTCGCACTTAATGCTGACCTAACAACAAACTACTTTTCAAGCAATTCCACTGTTGCAGACTAATTTCCAATATCGGAACAAAATCCTGAGTCTTGCCAAAGTTGGGGCCCGCTCCCGTTGTCTCAATTGTTTGGTGTAAGTCAGAATCTGTCTTTTTTCTGTCTGGATGTTCCGACAAAATCAAATGTGTTTGATATTATCATAAGTTTTATGTCTTAGTAGTGAAGTCAAATCATGCAAATATCGTCAACACCCAATGGGTGCGCTCTCTTCAGCACCAAACAGGAAGCAGCAAATGGCTAGAGTCAGTGATGTTTATGGTTGCTTTGGCGCTGCGCTAAGCTAAACGCTACAGGAGTTTTACCGGCGGAAAAATTCAAACCTCTGTGTACCGCCGCCATTCATCTGCATGTTCGGCAGTACAGAAAATGTGCAAACTTTTTTTTTAATCACAAAAAATGGGCCGTCGAAATAAGCGCTGAAAATGTCAACATTAGAAATATCAAATAACTTTGGAAAAAAACATCAAAAAGCACCCACAACATTGAAAGACTGACAAAAATGTCGGAAAAAGTCAGTGTTGAAAAACAAGGGATAAGTTGCCAGCTGACACCGTAGCTGGCTAGCTTAGTTACATTTTTCAAAACAAATTATTATTATTTTAATAAATGTCTAATGAGCTAAATGTCCTTCCCTGCTGCTGCCATGCTGTGTAACCTATAACCTACCTACTAGGCCTGTGATGATAACCGCTCATCACTCACTGCAATACCGGCGGTGACGTGACAGCAACGATGACTGAATTTTTTGTTTTACTTTTTGTTTGCAAAAGTTACAGGAGAACAGATGTTGTGTGATATGAAATATAATTTAGGCAATAATCATTGCGTAGTTATCCTCATCGACTGTTTTCTTTTGTTTATTCAAGAGATTATGGCAAAAAAAAAACATAAGTTGCTCATTACTTCAGCTTTGCACAAGAGGAGGGACAGTCCATTAAATAGGTTATGGGGGGGGGTTCTGTGTGTCAGATCATAATGAA
>CM049376.1:24076187-24078687 GCA_026937815.1 Etheostoma perlongum
TCAATTCATAACAAGAGTTATCTCAAGACACTTTACAGATAGAGCCATGAATACAGAATGCATGTTACAGTTTCTAACACTGTATATTCACTTTAAGGAATCAGTATGAATATTTACATTCTGTAGCCCTGTATAGCCCAATAGCTGAGCCATGCATTAACTCTGGCAGGGTTGGGGGCTCAACTCCCACTGGGATCATCACTTACAGTATGCTTGAAATACAAATATTCAAACTGCAAAAAACTGTCCAACAGTGGTTACAGTCTGCAGCTTATTTGCACATCTAAAGACAGAAACAAGAATACAAGAGCATGCACTGTTCTCTGCCTCATTGCCGTGTTTACACTGTATGGTACGGCTCTGCTAGACTGCACTTTTTTGGTACCAGTGTTTTTGTCTTAGCTTATTGCTACAGTGAAGCTGCATGAAACTGCCATGACAACATCTTTAACGTGAAACTCGCTGAATCATACCATTGGGGTAGATGCTATAATGTAGCTGTTGCCAGGCATGACTGGCATACTACTGGCACGGTTATTAGAACCCTGCTACCCTGCTACAACGTGACATTGTGGTAAATAAATATAATTCCAAACGCAGAAATAATCAACTTAATAATAAACTAATTAATTAATAATTCATCACACACAGACGTTTACAAACATAGATTTGACTCACCTTGTAAGTTCCGAGAGGTTACCGTAAGCCAAACTTTGTCTTTTGACTTAACCGTACTTCTGGTCTCTTAATCAGAAGGTGACACATACATTCTAACCCAAGCATTACCTTGTGTCATGGCACAATATTTCCTATTGGCCGCCAGGCAACAAAGTCCTAACTAACAAAACTCTCCAACTCTACATGTCATTCTAAGATAGTCAGATTTCCCTAAACAGTTTCAGTCACGTTTAATAAGACCAGAAAATTCTGGCCAAAAAACACAGCAAATCCAGCAAAACACACAGCAAAAGTAGAAGCAGAAGCAGAACCCACAATAAAAGCAGCAAAGACAAGAAGCAGGTAGGAAAAAGCAGCAGGATGAGCAAAATCAGCAGAACAAACACAGTCAATTTAGCCTTATGGCAGCAGATCCAATGACAGCGGGCAGAAAAGCCTAATAAACTAAGTACTTATCTTAATATCTAGCTGTCTAGCAGTAAGTCTCCTCAGAAGTCAAATGCACTACCTGCATCACAATTTTTTTTTAAAAGCAGATGTTGAGGAGACTGCGGAAGGAAGGAATCCTTTTTCCCCCCATCAAGTTGTTTTAATGTTACTTGTCCACGTCTTAAATGTCTACAACTGAACTGTCTACACTGTGATGAGGATGGCCAGCGCCTGACCGCGGAGTGAGTTGGTCGTGTCAACGGAGGGGAGCAGCGGAGCCAAAAGGACTACAGGTAGGCCCACCCACTCTCACTGTGGCCTGGCAAGCCAAGTGTTGAGCTCTGTTTCACATGCACGGCCAGGCTAAACTCTGGAGGCCCTTAAACATAACTATAGTATTACGTTTTCCTAGGGTTGTGGTTATGCTGGGAAAAACAAATAGGGGAAGGTCTGCACTTTGTCAATTGTACGGCAGAGTGAACGGTATGGTTTTGCAGGCTGCAATCTAATTAAATTTGGGTCAAGTGAATAGACAAAGAAACACTTTTTGACACTTGATCTGACGTAGGTTTCTGTATGATGGCGTTGCTTCATTACAGTACAGCGAGTGCAGTACCATATAGTACAGTAACTATACAAAGTAACTATATAAAGTACAGCGGTTAACACGGCCCCGTGTTTGGAGAAACACACAGGAAGCTAAGCAATGTACTGCTGTGGTCGCCACGTTAGGTTGGATCCAAAAAAGTTTGTTATTGTGTGACTTTTGTTCTAACGAACCGTTCGAGATAGCATTAGCAACTCTACTGCGAGGAAAAATACTGCTTTTGTTAAAGCAGTAGTGGCTATGAATAGAGCGATATTCAAACTTTGAAGTAGAGCTGGGCAATATATCGATATTATATTGATATTATGATATGAGACTAGATATCATCTAATCTTGGATATTGTAATATCGTAATATGGCATAAGTGATGTCATATTCTCAACTTACCAGACTGTTCTATTATTTCCCTTTACCCACTTAGTCATTATATCCGCATTACTGATGATTATTCATCAACAATCTCATTGTATAAATATTTTGTGAAAAAATATATTTGATTTCTCCATATTACCCAGCCCTACTTTGCTAGTACACCTTTGCACCAACAAAATGTGTTTTAGCCACCTAAAAAAGGACCAACTAAAAAGTAGTTTAAAGAGTAACTACTGTTTTTAATCAACCTGGACTGGATTTTTCTATGTTTTTGTGCTTAAGTGACTGATTAGAAACACAATCTTTGACATTGGTCCGGTATTAAACAAGATCCCTCCAGTCAGCAGTGGTGAAACAATCTACAATATAAGTTATATGGCAATTGTGCAGCTTGTATTTAACTACACTGAAATG